>OX451736.1:411179102-411501602 GCA_948472305.1 Vicia faba | reverse complement strand
CAAAGGTAACGACAATCTCGGAAAAGAAGAGTCTCTCTGCAATGACTTCCGCTACATTATTTGGAAAACTTCAAGAATATGAAACAGAACTCGGTAGACTTGAAAAACATGAAAATTTAGAAAAGAAATCCAAAGGCATTGCCTTGAAAGTTGATTCAAAGGAAAGTCAAGATAAAGATGCACCGGAGGAAGATGAAAACTTCTTGCTTCTTGTAAAAAGGTTAGGAAAATATTTTGGTCATAAAAATAATCTTCATAATGCTAACTTTGTCAAGAGGAAGAAATTTTATAATCATAAAGATAAAGAAGCCTCCACATCAACACAAGATGTCACATGTTATGAATGTGGAAAGCAAGGTCACATAAAGCCGGATTGTCCAAAACTCTCCAAGAAAAATGGATTCAAAGGCAAAAAGGAGTTCAAGAACAAAAAGGCTTATGTTGCATGGGAAGATAATGAGATAAGTTCTTCATCCGATTCGGAAAGTGAGGAATGTGCAAATCTAGCATTAATGGCTTCACATCACTCCGACGATGAAGAAGAGGTTATTATGAATTTAATCTTTTTGATGATGATATTCAAGATTCTATTGATGAACTCTTGAAAGAATGCAAAAGTTTATACAAAAAGGTGTCAAATCAAGAAAAAGAACTTCTAAGTTGTTTAGAAAAAATTGATACCATGACTAAAGATTTTGATCTTCAAAAACAGAATTTTATTAAAGAAAAAGAAAACTTTGCATGCTCCAAGTGTGAATCAAATGTCTTTCAAATTGTTCAATTAAAAAGAGTCATTGAACGATATGAAAAAGGTCAAATAGGATTGGAAGGATTACTAAGCCAACAACGTTATCCTAATGATAAAAGGGGTCTTGGTTATGTGAATTCTAAGAAACCAAGTAACAATCCCACTGTTTTTGTAAAGGCTAGTAATAGTTCCAAACCCAAGAAAGGAGAAAAGAAGCAAGTTGTTCGTAATCATCAAAAGAAAAAGGCTAATGTATCGAAAAAGAAAACATTTCCTAAGAAGAAATCTTATCCTTCTAGATATAGAAGCAACTTTGAACCTACTTGCTTTTATTGTGGTATTAAAGGCCATACACCTAATGCTTGCTATGCTAGAAACTTTAGTATAGCAAGTGAGCATTATGTGTGGGTGAAAAAGGGAACTAACTATGAAGGACCCAAGGCAACTTGGGTACCTAACAAAGAATAATTTGTTTTTGTAGGTATGCTTGAAATCCACATCAAATGTTTGGTATCTTGATAGTGGATGTTCAAAGCATATGACAGGAGATGTACACCAATTTTCATATCTAGTACATAAAGCCAAAGGGTATGTCACCTATGGAGACAACAAAAAAGGAAAGATTCTTGGCGTTGGAATAGTTGGCACACCTCCATCCATTCAGATTGAGGATGTTCTCTATGTTGAAGGATTAAAGCACAATCTTCTTAGCATAAGTCAACTTTGCGATAGAGGGTTCAAGATCAAATTCAACAAAGATGAATGTCTCATCATGGATGAGGCAACCAATAAGGTAAAACTCAAAGGTATAAGAACTAACAATATTTTTATGATTACTCTAGATGATTTGTCTCTGAAGGTACAATGTCTTATGGTAAACAACAATGATGCTTGGTTATGGCACAAGAGGATCGCTCACATTCACATGGAGCACTTGAACAAATTGGTTAAGCATGACTTAGTTATTAGTCTACCAAAGATGAAGTTCATCAAAGACAAATAATGTAATGCATGCCAAAAGGGAAAACAGACCAAAACAACTTTCAAATCTAAGAATGTGGTGTCTACTACAAGGCCACTACAATTGTTACACATGGATCTCTTTGGTCCATCAAGAACAAAAAGCTTCGGAGGTAATGTATACGCTTTAGTCATTATTGATGATTTTTCAAGATATTCTTGGACTTTGTTTCTTGTGCAGAAAAGTGATGCTTTTAAATCTTTTAAGAAGTATGCTAAGCAAATCCAAAACGAAAAATCACTAAAAATTGTATCCATAAGAAGTGATCATGGTGGAGAATTCCAAAATGCTCAATTTGAAGAATTTTGTGAAGAACATGGTATCTCTCATAATTTTTCAGCACCTAGAACTCCACAACAAAATGGAGTAGTTGAAAGAAAGAATATGTTTCTAGTGGAACTTGCAAGAACAATGCTTAGTGATGCAAATCTTCCTAAATATTTTTGGGAGGATGCGGTTAGTACGGCATTTTATGTTGGAAATCGAGTTATCATTAGACCTATAATAAAGAAGACTCCATATGAACTCTTCAAAGGAAGAAAGCCAAATATTGCTCACTTTCACATTTTTGGATGCAAGTGCTTTGTTCTTAATAATGACAAGGATAATCTCGGTAAGTTTGACGAGAAATATGACGAAGGTATTTTTCTTGGTTATTCACTTTCTAGTAAAGCATATAGAATTTATAATAAAAGAACTTTAACTATTGAAGAATCTATGCATGTATCTTTTGATGAAACTAACCCCTCCAAGGAGGAAGTAGTTGTTTGTGATGATGATGATCCTATAGATTTACCCCCAGAAGATCTTTCAATTGATCAAATTAAGAAATCACCGGAAAATCAAGAAAACATTGTACAACAAGATTCAAACACCAATGATCTACCAAAAGAATGGAGAACTCATACAGACCATATTATTGACAAAATTATTGGTGACATTAGCCAAGGAGTATCAACAAGATTGAATCTAAAAGATGCTTGCTTAAACATGGCGTTTGTTTCTCAAATTGAACCGACCAAAGTTGATGAAGCCTTAGGAGATGATCAATGGATTATTGCTATGCAAGAAGAATTAAATCAATTCGAGAGAAATCAAGTTTGGGAACTTGTTCCTAGACCAAGTGGTAAACACATCATAGGTACCCGATGGGTGTTTAAGAACAAACTTGATGAGAATGGACTAATTGTTCGAAACAAAGCAAGGTTGGTTGCCCAAGGTTACAATCAAGAGGAAGGAATCGACTTTGAAGAAACATTTGCTCCGGTTGCAAGTTTAAAAGCTATACGTCTTTTACTTGCTTATGCTTGTTCATTAAATTTTCAGCTTTTCCAAATGGACGTCAAAAGCGCATTCTTGAACGGATACATCAATGAAGAAGTCTATGTCAAACAACCCCCGGGATTTGAAGACTTCAAACATCCTTCACATGTATTTAAGTTGAGAAAGGCTTTTCATGGCTTAAAGCAAGCACCAAGAGCATGGTATGATAGACTTAGCAATTTTTTGTGTGAAAAAGGTTTCGAAAAGGCTAAGGTTGATAAAACCTTGTTCATTAAGAAAATCCAAAGTAACACTTTATTGGTTCAAGTCTATGTTGATGATATCATTTTTGGATCGACTAACAAAGAAATGTGTGAGGAATTCTCATTAAAGATGCAAGGAGAATTCGAGATGTCTATGATGGGAAAGATGAACTACTTTCTTGGACTTCAAATCAAGCAACTAGAAGATGGAATCTTCATCAACCAATCTAAGTATTGCAAAGAATTATTGAAAAAGTTTGATATGGACAATTGTAAAGCCATGAATACTCCAATGGGCTCCGGTACATATGTTGATCAAGATGAATCTGGTACTCCAATTGATATTACAAAGTACAGAGGTATGATTGGTTCTTTATTGTATTTGACGGCAAGCCGTCCTGACATCATGTTTAGTGTTTGTCTTTGCGCTCGCTTTAAAGCAAATCCAAAGGAATCACACCTCATGGCAGTTAAAAGGATCATGAAGTATCTTAAAGGAACAATCAATGTCGGCCTATGGTATCCAAAAGGTAGTACTTTCACTTTAATTGGTTATTCTGACGCGGATTATGCAGGTTGTAAAACTGATCGTAAAAGCACAAGTGGTACGTGTCACATTATTGGAAATGCATTAGTATCATGGGCTTGTAAAAAGTAAGCATGTGTTGCTCTTAGCACGGCCGAAGCATAATACATAGCAACGGGTAGTTGTTGTGCACAAATTCTTTGGCTCAAGCAACAACTCCGTGATTACGGACTTGATCTCGGATGCATTCCTCTTCGATGCGACAATACAAGTGCTATAAATATTACAAAGAATCCGGTCATGCATTCAAGAACCAAACATATAGATATTCGACATCATTTTCTCCGTGATCATGTACTTAAAGGAGATGTCGAAGTAACTTTTGTGGATACTCATAACCAACTCGCAGATATCTTCACTAAACCGCTTGCTCGAGAACCTTTCTTCAAAATCCGACGAGAACTTGGTATTTTGGATGAAGGTGATATCTAAATGGGTGTGTTTTATGCACGTCTTAATTTTTATATGTATCTATTTCACTCTTTTTCCCCATCCTTTTTGATGTTAACAAAGGGGGAGAAGAATATGCATGTGTGTTGTTTTGTTTCAAAGAAATTGCAGGCCCAAATAAATATCAAACTCACTCCAAAATTCAAAGAATCATGGACTTAGGGGGAGCATACAATTTAGGGGGAGCCTTGCATTTGCTCAACATGTTTACTACACAAAACAACATAAACATTTCAAGAAATCGTTTTCAAGACTTGGTTGTCATCATCAAAAAGGGGGAGAATGTAATTGCAAGTTTCTCAAGTCTTATTTAAAGCATGTGTTTTGATGAAGACAACATGGACATCAACATTCAAAGGATGTGCAAAAAGCTTATCAACATCATATAAAAGTCTTGAATATTATTGAAGAATTATTGAAGAAATCATCAAATGTCAAATATGGTATAAATAATTCTTAAAATTTTGAATATAGATGTTCACAATATGCATTCATCAACATATACATATTCCATAACTTTAAGATCAAGAAAACTTTGTTTGAAATATCTTTCAAAAAGTATTTTTGAAAATAACTCTTTAGGAACCGGTTCCTCCCTAACAGGGAACCGGGTTCCAGTACTTCTCAAAAAACATGTCCCTGGTTTTTGTACCAGGAACTGGGTTGTACCAATAGGGGAACCGGTTCCTGTGTGATAATTTTGAATTCGAACTTATAACATTCACTAAGAACCGGGTTCTGTCAGTGTCGGAACCGGTTCCTAGCGAACCAGTGCAGCTTTTACTTTGTTTCTTAAACATTTTTCAAGTGGTATCTTTTCATGAATGCATTGTAACTTTTCATATGAATTGGCATGAATGAAGAGGTTCTTATGACTTTATAAAATGAAGATTTTTTCAGTTTTTAAAAAAGAAGAACACACATAACATTTTTATACAACAAAAAACCTTCTTCAATAAACAATTTTCTCATTCATTCAAATTTGCACTTAAACTTTCATGTGTTCATAATTTTGTGAAACTTGCCATATACACTTTCATTATCATTACAAGTTTCATACATACATTGTGAACATTTATATACATTGTTGATAATTGTTTTTATCTTGAAGAAGAAGATCAATTGAAGATTGATAAAGCTCTCCATATACTTCAAAATAAATCATTGTATTACTTAAAGGTTTTCCCGTACTATCCAGTATTGTTGGAAGTAAGTGTTGTGATTTGAAGAGGATTGTTCTTCATTCACATTAGTGTTTGTTTGGTCTTAAAGGTGTTAAGAACCTTTGATCACCCTATAGTTTAGATAGTAAGTGTGATCGGTGGATCTGGAACTGACTGTTTAAAGCTGGTTCGCGAAATGTCGCGGAAGCAAGAGTCGCCACCGTCTTTTATTTTCTCCAACATGGAAAGGACAAAAGCACAGAAAAATTCCTTATGAGATCGTTTCTCGGTTCGGGAGGTAGATTTATAGAAAGGGAAAGTGTTAGCACCATTTCTATCCATGGTTATCCATGGGCTCTTAGATACTTGCTCATTTGTGTTTTCAAAATATTTGTTTGCTTATCAATCGTGAGTGGGTTTGAAAAAGTTTCTTTGAAAGTTTCAGATCGACTCTTGTATCGGTCCTCAAGAGTGTTTGAAAAATTGTTTTTGAAAGTGTCGGTGTGAAAAGAGTTTGATTTGTTTTTGAATAGAGCAAGTATCTACGAGTCATTTACCTACCCTAAGGAATTAGGCTGTGTAAATGTCCTTAAGGTAGTGCCATCCCACCATTGAGAGGTAAGTAGCACCACCGTTGGAGGTGTTCGGGTCAATTCGTTTGTAGGGACAGTGTGGTCACCAGAGCAACAGTAGGACACCTTAGAAGCTACCCTTATGCCATTGATCCTTTTAATTCCGAGGCAACCTTTCCGAGGCAACTGGATCATATCATGGACATAAGGACTTACTAAAACGTCCTGTACTCGACGACCACAATTCGAGCTTATAGGGACAGTGTGGCCACCAGAGCAACAGTAGGACACCTTAGAAGCTACCCTTATGCCATGGGTCATGGACATAAGGACTTACTAAAACGTCCTATACTCGGCGACCACATTTCAAGGGCAAGGCAACAGTGAGGCGTACCCTAGGAGTGGTGTGTGTTATTTGTGTGTTGTGTTCAGTTAATGTTTGTCTTGGCAATTAGTGAGCTACGAGTTGTTTTTATTTATATACATTCTTTCATGCAAGTTTAGCAGTTAAGGGGGTGCGGAAAGTAAATTGCGGAAACATAAATCCTACGCTATTACAAGGCGCGAGTCTATACATCGCCAAAAATTACAAAGACCCGTTTTTTTGGTAAATAAGTACGGAAAGTAAATAAAAACAGTAAAGTCCTAATTACTATTACATGTCTGGAGCAATTACATAATAATCAAAATAAAGTAAATGCACGCGAAAAAATATAATCGGGAACGTCCTAAGGGTTTTGACCCTTTTAAGAAAAGAAATGAATTTTTTTTGTCTTTTTTGGTAATTAATGAAATTAAAACTAATAACTAATTAATTAATTAATTAAGAAAATGTTTTTGTGTTTTTTATGTTTTTTTATGAAAATAAAAAGAAAAGAAATTAAAAGTCAAGAGAAATCCTAATTCTAAATTGTTTTTATTTATTATGAAAAAAGGATTAAAATTAAACCTAGTTAAAAAAGACTAAATTAATTAATGTTGATGTTTATTTACAAAAAAGTTAATAAATAATAAAATGCTTTTTTTGTTTTTTTTTAAATTTTATGGGAAAATTAGTTATGTTAATTTAATGATAATAATAATAACAATAATAATTAAAAAAAAGAAATTATAAGGAAAAGAGAATAAAAAAAGTAACAAAACCATGGGGGTGATGACCCATATCTCCTGATCACGTTGATGCTTATGGTCCGTCCCAATTTCACCTGTAGAAAAAATACCTAAAAACAAAGCAAACAAACCCTAGGCATGGGTATTGTCATACGAAGCCTAAAAATGAAATTGAATATAACCGTTGCATTGGAAATCAGGCATGGAGTATGAATATGCTATTATTTTCCAGAAAAAGTGAAAGAATGGAGAAACACGACTCCATGTTCAAAGGTGATTTCGTGAGTACTTACAGCGCTATTCAGTGGACCTTAGGACGCGTTTGTGGTTGCTTTGGCTTCAGTGAGTGGCAAGGAAGAAAGCTACGTGCTTGCTTTGATCTGAAAACGCTTGCAACTATGTTTTTGGTCTCTCACTTTTTAGGACAATTTTCAGTTTTTGCTCTGGCCGTTTGTGCACTTTTTCTAGGTTGTGAATGAGGCTTGCAAGGCTTGTATATATAGGCTTGGATGAGAATCAGTCACATTAAGGAGCTTTTAAGCCTTGCAATGAAGTTTTGATTTTCTCCATAATCACCATTGAAACAACTTGCCATATTTGTGAAAATTTGAATTTTCTTGCTTGGAATAGGCCTTGCACGAATTTGGAAGGTATTTCAAGGTGAATCAAATCTAATCAACACAAAATATATCCCTCCATTAATTTCTTTGATTTTTATTTGAATTTTAAAGATTTAAAATGAATTAAATCAAATAAAATTAAATAAAAATGGAAAAATTAATTTTAAATCTTGAAATAAATTGTGGGACACGTGGGAAGCATGGCCAAGCTGAAACAAGTGGAAAAAGTGGCCCCTTTTGTAAAAAATGAAGTTTCAAGGATAATTGATTTTGGCCATTTTACAAAACTTTCCCAACTTCTCCAATGCATATCTTGCTCAATTTTGAAGTTATATACATGTTCTTGGACATTTTGGAAAGGTCTTGAAGTCCTCTAACCAATTTCTTTGGTCCCATGTCATTTTGATTTACCAATCTCAAGTTATGGCCTTTGACTTAAAGTCCCTTTTTGTTGACTTTTGAAAATGACCTATAATGTTGAAATTGATAACTTTTTGTGAGAGCATTTCTTGGACTTGGAATGTGAAGATAAGTTGTAGGAAATGTCATCCCCTTAAAAATGAGCATTGGATGGTATTTTTCTGATGAACCATGAAAAAGTTATGCCTTGGTCAAGTTACAGTTGACTTTTACAACTGTCCAAAAATAGAAACTTTTGCATCTTGAGACTTTTTGAGCCATGCCTTGAGAATCATGATCAAGAATCGATCAAATGATGTTTGTGGCTTCAAAATAAGATGTTGACCAAAAATTTTGACTTTTGACTGTCAAATGACCATTTTGCCCCTGCAGTTGATTGGGAGGCAATTAGGGTTTTTGACTATGCAACTTGACCTTGTGAGCCTTGAAACTTGACATGTAGGTTCTTGACAATGTTTATGAGCATATGGGACTTGATTGAGCCCTTGAAAACTTCAACTTCCTTGCAAGAACCAAAACCCTAGTTTGACTGGCTTATGAGGATGGTTGACTGTATAGCCCTTGAGTAGACTTAGAACCATTTGAGGTGATGCTTGTCAAGAACTTTGAAGGATATGGGAGGGCAAATTTTGTGGTACAACAATTGCCCCTGTTCAATCTTCTTAGACCTGAGGATGTAGATTGGCTTGCGTGCCTTTCGTGATCCGAAGGTGGAAGATGATTGAACACTAGAGTGCCCAGAAATTTGCACTCGCATAGTGGAGTATCAGCAATGTGAGAGCGGGAATGGGCTTACGGATGCCATTTGGAGACTGTCGGTAGTTGTGGAGATGGGCTTATAGATGCCATCTAGGTGTCGATCGCGTAAGAGATTCCTTAGCGAGAACTTGCGTACCTGAGAAAGAAAGATAATTACCTGGCCTGTTACAGGAGTTGATCTTCAAACCCTTTATGTAGATGTGCGCTGGATACAGGAATCGAATCTTTAAACTCTTCAGACGTGCCCTGGAAGGATACAGGAATCGAGTCTGGTAATGTAGTCGTCAACAGATACACCCTGGCAAGATACAGGAATCGGATCTTCGAACTCTTCAGACGTGCCCTGGCAGGATACAGGAATCGAGTCTGGTAATGTTAGTCATCAACAGATACACCCTGGCAGGATACAGGAATTGGATCTTCGGACTCTTCAGACGTGCCCTGGCAGGATACAGGAATCGAGTCTGGTAATGTTCAAAAGGTTTCGTCTCAGAGAAATCTTTAGGAATCGATTTAGCTGGACTAGAGGAGGTCTTGGAATAACTTTTACGGGAGCGGCATCAGAAAAATCTTTAGGAATTGATTTCACTGGATTTGGATTAGCATCAGAAAAATCTTTAGGAATCGATTTAACTGGACCAGAGGAGGTCTTGGTGTCATCAGAAAAATCTTTAGGAATCGATTTTAGCTAGATTTAGACAAGATCTTGGAATCTTCAACTGGATCGGCTTCAGAAAAATCTTTAGGAATTGATTTAACTGGACCAGAGAAGGCCTTTGACTGGATCGGCATCAGAAAAATCTTTAGGAGTCGATTTAATTGGACCAGGCAAGGTCTTGGAATCTTCAACTGGGTCTTTATTAGGAAAATCTTTAGGAATCGATTTAACTGGACCAGAGAAGGCCTTTGACTGGATCGGCATCAGAAAAATCTTTAGGAGTCGATTTAACTGGACCAGGCAAGGTCTTGGAATCTTCAACTGGGTCTTTATCAGGAAAATATTTAGGAATCGATTTAACTGGACCAGAGAAGGCCTTTGACTGGATCGACATCAGAAAAATCTTTAGAAGTCGATTTAACTGGACCAGGCAAGGTCTTGGAATCTTCAACTGGGTATTCATCAGGAAAATCTTTAGGAATCGATTTAATTGGACCAGAGAAGGCCTTTGACTGGATCGGCATCAGAAAAATCTTTAGGAGTCGATTTAACTGGACCAGGCAAGGTCTTGGAATCTTCAACTGGGTCTTCATCAGGAAAATCTTTAGGAATCGATTTAACTGGACCAGAGAAGGCCTTTGACTAGATCGGCATCAGAAAAATCTTTAGGAGTCGATTTAACTGGACCAGGCAAGGTCTTGGAATCTTCAACTGGGTCTTCATCAGGAAAATCTTTAGGAATCGATTTAACTGGACCAGATAAGGCCTTTGACTTGATCGGCATCAGAAAAATCTTTAGGAGTCGATTTAACTGGACCAGGCAAGGTCTTGGAATCTTCAACTGGGTCTTCATCAGGAAAATCTTTAGGAATCGATTTAACTGGACCAGAGAAGGCCTTTGACTGGATCGGCATCAGAAAAATCTTTAGGAGTCGATTTAACTGGACCAGGCAAGGTCTTGGAATCTTCAACTGGGTCTTCATCAGGAAAATCTTTAGGAATCGATTTAACTGGACCAGAGAAGGCCTTTGACTGGATCAGCATCAGAAAAATCTTTAGGAGTCGATTTAACTGGACCAGGCAAGGTCTTGGAATCTTCAACTGGGTCTTCATCAGGAAAATATTTAGGAATCGATTTAACTGGACCAGAGAAGGCCTTTGACTGGATCGGCATCAGAAAAATCTTTAGGAGTCGATTTAACTGGACCAGGCAAGGTCTTGGAATCTTCAACTGGGTCTTCATCAAGAAAATCTTTAGGAATCGATTTAACTGGACCAGAGAAGGCCTTTGAATAGTTGAGAACTTTACTGGATCTTTCCTGAAATGTAAAAGTCAGTCGTATGCAATGCATGCCATGGATCAGGCAATGATGTTCTTAACATAAATGAGATTGTAAGATATGATGCGTTTATGCATGTATCATGATGTATGACAATGTGATGTTTAACGTATTTTCGTCTAGGAAAATATATCCTTGATGAATGCCGGGAGTTAAATCTTGGGCTGATGGAAGAGTAGAGCTCTGTTTCCGCTGGGGATGATGGTTGCAAGAATACCGGTAGGAGAAGATGACTCCGTTGGGGAATAAACTTGGCGATTACTCTGTGGGGGGAGATTACTCTAGCGACCTTGCTGGGGAGAAATACTCTGTGGGAAGAGAGGTACTTTGCTGAGATGTTTGATGATAACTCCGCTGAGGGATACCATTGATGTGTTATGTTGAAGGAATTAATAGCCTCCGCTGGGGAATGGGAAGACTTCGCCGAGGACGATCTTTCCGTGGCTTTTGGCTGAGGATAACCCAGTTATATCCTGGTAGGGAAATAACCTTTGCATAAAAAGTCCGGGGGATGCGTTCGTGCTCTGCAGGGGGAAGCTTCCAGAATCTATTGGGGATAAGCTTCCTGCTAGGGAGATGATTCAGCTTTCCTGGGGAAATTTTTTTTTGAGATATGTTGGGGAAGTGGCTCCACTGAATGTCTGGTATGCCGCCGGGGAACAATCTTAGATCAAGACTGCCGGGGATGCTTGTTAAGAATGTTTGTATACTCCGTCGGGGATGTTGAGATCTGCTGGAGGATACCCACCTTCCTTGAGGCTGACAGTATAACCTTGCTTGGGGAGAGTATGGCGACTTGGTGGCTCACTCTCTGGGGAATTAAGATATCTTGGTTATGTTCTTCAGCTGAACCTACCTTAGCACCTTGGTGGACAGAGCGACCCGATCGTTTAGACAATTCCTATTGCCCCAGTTTCTGCGAGAGAAGGATGCCTGGGGAGGTCTTGATAACTTCCGTCTTGACAAGCCTTCTTCTGGTAGGCAAGTGACGAGATACCGGGACATAATCGTACGCTTTGATCCCTAATTTTTGCCTGGACCGCCCTTTCAGGTTTTCAGTCCACCGGGATACCCATTTTTGCCCAAGCCGCCTTTTCAGGTTTTCGACTTGCCGGGTGCACAGATTTTTTCATTTCATCCCTTATTTTGCCCGAACCCTTTTGGTTCGCCGGGAAGCCCTTATTTTTGCCTAGGTGTGTCAACCTAGCGGGTCTTTGATGGTGCGTAGTATTTTTTCGACTATGTCCATGCTCTCAAGATGTAGGGAGGTGCCCCTGTCAGTAGCATTGTGTAGCCATATTACCAGAAGATGTCTGATCGTGCAAGATTTGTTGCTGGAATTCCTGTCCAATGCCCCAAGTGACTTAGGCGGAGATTTGCCCCTGGTTATCTTGGCATTTTGAGAGATTCTCCGAATCTTGACTGAATTGCCCCAGATGATGGACAATAATCACGTCTTCCCCTTGATTGGAAGTGCTTTTTCATTTGAGGTGACTCTTTTGTTGAGAAGACCTTTGTTCATCGGATATTCGTCGTGCAAAGTTCTTCGCTGTTCAAACAAATGGCCATATGCAAACAATATTATTCTAAGAATGCAACAGCTTAGGTCTGTCTTGAAGTTTTGAAAATGCGTTTTATAAAACAAGTGAAATTTTTTTTTGTAAACTGTGATGTCAACTCATTATTTTACCGCAAGCATTAAGGAGTCAGGATACCTTTCGTAACAGTATGCTTTCGAACCAACCCATGCTTCAGCTAGGACTTTTAAGGGTTATAACGTGGCCTGGTTCACGGTTTAAGAAACAAAGGATAATGGCTCAAATTTTTTTGTACCCACCCATTCTTCGTGATGTTCTTCAAACCTAAGCTCAGTTGATCGTGCGTTAGACCTTGTTTGAGTCTTTGTCCTGACGTTCCAATGATGGTTCAGATATTGATGATTTATTCTGAATAGGCAGTCATTTTTTTTGTTTTTGTTGAGGGTTTGTATGACCTCTTTCTTTTTTATTTCGCTATCCCTAAATTTTTCCTGAACTGTTTCTTTTGTGATTACAGTCAGCGGGATGCCCCAGTTTTGCAAGTCTCCTTCATAGGTTTTGACTTATTGAGTTCTTATTTTTTTGAGATATAATGACTGCCTATCTTTATGATTATTCAGAATCATCACTGTCTTCTTTTTTTTTTGTAAGGACCTCTTTGGTGCCATTTGTTGTGCACTTGGATCAACTGAGAGGACTACCCTGCCCCAGGTTATGATAAAGGGTTTTAATTTTCGAAAAGAAAAACTCCTACTTCTTTGGCTCAGAGGGGTTGACGAGGGATTATCTTCCTTATAACTCCAGTGTTTAGGGATTGAAACAATGCCTGTACCTCATCAGCGGGGTCTGTTCAAAAGCATACTGTAAATGATCGTGGTATCGTTTTCGTCATCCTCCCTCAAGAGACTTAGAATTATTAATCGAAAGTTGACATCAAAAAATGAAAGCAATTTTGTATATAATGAAAACAATTAGATTAATTCCAAAACAGACATATGCGATGCATTAATGAAATAACAACGTTTGACATGAATATTATTGTTTGAATAAACAAAGAAGAATACAACTTGAATTCAAATGAACAAAAAGTGCTTTCTATCCTAGCCATGTTTTGGCAAGGGAGCGGTGGTCACATTGGGAGTCTCAGCAGGCTCGAATTAGATCTCCTTTGCGTCAATCAAGTCTTGGATCTTATTTTTCAAGCTCCAACAATCATCTGTAGTATGCCCCGGGCTGTCAGAGTGATAAGCACAGCGGGCGTTGGGATTATACTTGGGTGACGTTGTATTTTGATTCTTTGGAGCTTCTTTTAGAGTCACCAGCTTGGTCTCCAGCAACTGTGGCAACATTTGGGACAAGGTTATACTGAGCCGAGTGAACTGCCTTCTCTCGCTCTTTTGTTGATTGTGATGCTGAGGAGCACCAGCAGGTTTTGAGATCACCACTGCATTGATAACTTGGCGGCGTTCTGGTCTATTATGTCTCCTTGAACCATAGACCGCACTGGATTCCTTCTTAAAAGGTTTTTTATCGGTGCTCGATGAAGCATCCTTCTGTATCTTCCCAGACTTGATACCAGCTTCAATCCTTTCCCCAGTCAAGATTAGATCTGTAAACCCAGCGGAAGAATTCCCAATTAGATGGTTGTAGAATGGACCAGACAGGGTCCCCAAGAACATATCAACGAGCTCCCGGTCAGTCAAAGGTGGTTGTACCCTCCCAGCAAGGTCTCTCCATCTCTGCGCATACTCTTTAAAACCTTCTCCTGATCCTAGCGACATACCCTGGAGTTGGGTACGTGTAGGAGCGAGGTCGGCATTATACTGATACTGCTTGTAAAAAGCAGTAGCCAAATCCTCCCAGTTACGAATGCTGGCTCCATCTAATTGATAGAACCATTCGAGTTGAGTCCCTGAAAGACTTTCTTGGAAGAAATGGATCCATAGATTCTTGTCAACAGTATACGGTTGAATCTTCCGCGCATAGGACCTGAGATGCAGCTTGGGACAGGATGCCCCATCATACTTAGCAAAAGAAGGAGCTTTGAATTTGTGCGGGATCACCACACCAGAAGATAGGCCTAGATCTTCGAAGTCCAGGCCGGGCACTTTCTGTATCTCCATAGCACTTAGCCGGTCTTCCAACTGTTTGTACCTGTCTTCAGTAGGAGGGTACTGTTCGTCGTTGAAGTCCGTCTCAGTGTCAGAGACCACAGGACTAGGAACCCTTCTCTCTTGGGGACTGCCTTCCCCAACAGATGGAGTAGTCCTCTCAGCTTCATTCTGCAATGTATTCCCAGATCTGCGTCTAGGGTTGAACAAAACAGTCCTCTTCTTCTTCTTCTTCTCTTTCAGAAGCAGAGTCTTCAAATCCTGTTGACCCTGGGCTAGGCTCATAACCATCTTTTGAAACTGGGCGTTCTGGGCCTGGAGGGCCTTGATAGCTTGTTCATTGGATGATTCAGGATTCATGATGATGGCTGAAATAAACAGCGAAGAGGATTAAGCAACCTGTAGAAAAGAGTACCTGTTATGCAATGATATGTATGATATGCATGCAATGTTTTCAAGGACCTCGTGGGGTAGACAAGAAAATTTGTTAGAATTTGAATTTCGTAGCTTGGTTGAAGGAACTTCATGTTGTTGGGAGTCCTTCTTCAAGGGTCAAAGGCTCACCATATCCAGTGGGTCATAGCCCCTAACAACCTTGGCTAAAGGAAAATAAATCCCCTTTGCCCCTTGCTAGACATTTGATTCATCATGACCTGCATCACAAACCCTTGAGATCCTTGAAATGGATTAGTCCTTATGTAGGATGTATGTAATGGTATGATGGCATGCTATGCATGGAGTAATGTAAGTAAACCCTGTTATGAGTCCAGATTAAGGACTGTAAACAAAACCTGCAAGAAGCTCATGTGTTAGATAACAAGCATGCAAGTAGTCAAGTATGAAGGCACACAAGTCACACATATAGCCTTAAGTTTAGGCCAGCATGGAGTTCAGGTATTACCCTCTTTCAGTTTGTTGGTTAAGACCTGTCCTATCAGAAGTAACCGGGTTCTAGAGGATCCCAATATCACTGACTACCCTTAATCGGTCATAACTCCAGCATCGCAACCTTTTCTTGCGGCCAGAACCATCGCGAGAGTTTAGCCTCAATGGGTGTAGCATACTGCTACTGTTCTATTGGCCAAGTTGGGTCATTTAAGGTTCTAAGGTCGGTTGGTACTTAATCACTCCTCAGAAGACCCATATTCTCCTCGTTGCAACACAAGGGATATCGGTACAGACCAAGGTGCCACACCAACGTAGCCACTGCTTCACCCATGTCGGTCTATGCCGGACAGGTCCCTCACAGCTTATGCTACCTAAACATGGTATCCCCAGATCCGGGTTAGGATCTATGTAACTCCGATGCAACCCACAATAATAAAGCAAACAAGCACAACAATTGAAAACACAAGTCTGAGCTATCCTAAGGTACACCTCACTTTAAGTTATCCCCAGCAGAGTCGCCAGTTCTGTGATCGGTGGATCTGGAACTGACTGTTTAACGCTGGTTCGCGAAATGTCGCGGAAGCAAGAGTCGCCACCGTCTTTTATTTTCTCCAACATGGAAAGGACAAAAGCACAGAAAAATTCCTTATGAGATCGTTTCTCGGTTCGGGAGGTAGATTTATAGAAAGGGAAGGTGTTAGCACCCTTTCTATCCATGGTTATCCATGGGCTCTTAGATACTTGCTCATTTGTGTTTTCAAAATATTTGTTTGCTTTTCAATCGTGAGTGGGTTTGAAAAAGTTTCTTTGAAAGTTTCAGATCGACTCTTGTATCGGTCCTCAAGAGTGTTTGAAAAATTGTTTTTGAAAGCTTTTTGAAAGTGTCGGTGTGAAAAGAGTTTGATTTGTTTTTGAATAGAGCAAGTATCTACGAGTCATCTACCTACCCTAAGGAATTAGGCTGTGTAAATGTCCTTAAGGTAGTGCCATCCCACCATTGAGAGGTAAGTAGCACCACCGTTGGAGGTGTTCGGGTCAATTCGTTTGTAGGGACAGTGTGGTCACCAGAGCAACAGTAGGACACCTTAGAAGCTACCCTTATGCCATTGATCCTTTTAATTCCGAGGCAACCTTTCCGAGGCAACTGGATCATATCATGGACATAAGGACTTACTAAAACGTCCTGTACTCGACGACCACAATTCGAGCTTGTAGGGACAGTGTGGCCACCAGAGCAACAGTAGGACACCTTAGAAGCTACCCTTATGCCATGGGTCATGGACATAAGGACTTACTAAAACGTCCTATACTCGGCGACCACGTTTCGAGGGCAAGGCAACAGTGAGGTGTACCCTAGGAGTGGTGTGTGTTATTTGTGTGTTGTGTTCAGTTAATGTTTGCCTTGGCAATTAGTGAGCTACGAGTTATTTTTATTTACATACATTCTTTCATGCAAGTTTAGCAGTTAAGGGGGTGCGGAAAGTAAATTGCAGAAACATAAATCCTACGCTATTACAAGGCGCGGGTCTATACATCGCCAAAAATTACAAAGACCCGTTTTTTTGGTAAATAAGTACGGAAAGTAAATAAAAACAGTAAAGTCCTAATTACTATTACATGTCCGGAGCAATTACATAATAATCAAAATAAAGTAAATGCGCGCGAAAAAAAATAATCGGGAACGTCCTAAGGGTTTTGACCCTTTTAAGAAAAGAAATGAATTGTTTTTGTCTTTTTTGGTAATTAATGAAATTAAAACTAATAACTAATTAATTAATTAATTAAGAAAATGTTTTTGTGTTTTTTATGTTTTTTTATGAAAATAAAAAGAAAAGAAATTAAAAGTCAAGAGAAATCCTAATTCTAAATTGTTTTTATTTATTATGAAAAAAGGATTAAAATTAAACCTAGTTAAAAAAGACTAAATTAATTAATGTTGATGTTTATTTACAAAAAAGTTAATAAATAATAAAATGCTTTTTTTGGTTTTTTTTGAATTTTATGGGAAAATTAGTTATGTTAATTTAATGATAATAATAATAACGATAATAATTAAAAAAAAAGAAATTATAAGGAAAAGAGAATAAAAAAAGTAACAAAACCATGGGGGTGATGACCCATATCTCCTGATCACGTTGATGCTTATGGTCCGTCCCAATTTCACCTGTAGAAAAAATACTTAAAAACAAAGCAAACAAACCCTAGGCATGGGTATTGTCATACGAAGCCTAAAAATGAAATTGAATATAACCGTTGCATTGGAAATCAGGCATGGAGTATGAATATGCTATTATTTTCCAGAAAAAGTGCAAGAATGGAGAAACACGACTCCATGTTCAAAGGTGATTTCGTGAGTACTTACAGCGCTATTCAGTGGACCTTAGGACGCGTTTGTGGTTACTTTGGCTTCAGTGAGTGGCAAGGAAGAAAGCTACGTGCTTGCTTTGATCTGAAAACGCTTGCAACTATGTTTTTGGTCTCTCACTTTTTTGGACAATTTTCAGTTTTTGCTCTGGCCGTTTGTGCACTTTTTCTAGGTTGTGAATGAGGCTTGCAAGGCTTGTATATATAGGCTTGGATGAGAATCAGTCACATTAAGGAGCTTTTAAGCCTTGCAATGAAGTTTTGATTTTCTCCATAATCACCATTGAAACAACTTGCCATATTTGTGAAAATTTGAATTTTCTTGCTTGGAATAGGCCTTGCACGAATTTGGAAGGTATTTCAAGGTGAATCAAATCTAATCAACACAAAATATATCCCTCCATTAATTTCTTTGATTTTTATTTGAATTTTAAAGATTTAAAATGAATTAAATCAAGTAAAATTAAATAAAAATGGAAAAATTAATTTTAAATCTTGAAATAAATTGTGGGACACGTGGGAAGCATGGCCAAGCTGAAACAAGTGGAAAAAGTGGGGCCCTTTTGTCAAAAATGAAGTTTCAAGGATAATTGATTTTGGCCATTTCACAAAACGTTCCCAACTTCTCAAATGCATATCTTGCTCAATTTTGAAGTTATGAACATGTTCTTGGACATTTTGGAAAGGTATTGAAGTCCTCTAACCAATTTATTTGGTCCCATGTGATTTTGATTTACCAATCTCAAGTTATGGCCTTTGACTTAAAGTCCCTTTTTGTTGACTTTTGAAAATGACCTATAATGTTGAAATTGATAACTTTTTGTGAGAGCATTTCTTGGACTTGGAATGTGAAGATAAGTTGTAGGAAATGTCATCCCCTTAAAAATGAGCATTGGATGGGATTTTTCTGATGAACCATGAAAAAGTTATGCCTTGGTCAAGTTACAGTTGACTTTTACAGCTGTCCAAAAATAGAAACTTTTGCATCTTGAGACTTTTTGAGCCATGCCTTGAGAATCATGATCAAGAATTGATCAAATGATGTTTGTGGCTTCAAAATAAGATGTTGACCAAAAAATTTGACTTTTGACTGTCAAATGACCATTTTGCCCCTGCAGTTGATTGGGAGGCAATTAGGGTTTTTGACTGTGCAACTTGACCTTGTGAGCCTTGAAACTTGACATGTAGGTGCTTGACAATGTTTATGAGCATATGGGACTTGATTGAGCCTTTGAAAACTTCAACTTCCTTGCAAGAACCAAAACCCTAGTTTGACTGGCTTATGAGGATGGTTGACTGTATAGCCCTTGAGTAGACTTAGAACCATTTGAGGTGATGCTTGTCAAGAACTTTGAAGGATATGGGAGGGCAAATTTTGGGGTACAACAGTAAGCATAGGCTGTACAATCATTCTAACTATAGTGAAATCTCTTTCGTGTTGGAAAGGGGACTGGAGTACTCTCGGATTGTGAGGGGAACCAGGATATATCACCGTGTTCTTTACTTTTCCGCATTTATCGCTTTCATCACCATAATCAGGAAAATATAAAGATATAATCAAAACCTTCAAACACTTAACCAAAAATTACTACCAAGCATTCTCATAAAACCGAATAAATTTTTATAAGACCTAATTCACCCCTCCCCCCTCTTAGGAACTCTGAGACTTACAGAATTGGCGTCACCTCTAGAAAACAAAATGAGATCATCTGCAAAGCTAATATTAGTTATGCAAAGTTTTTTGCAACGGGGTAAGATTAGATACCATCCTGTGAAGATATTCCATTACGATAACAAAAAGCAGTAGAGATATTGGATCTCCATGCCTTAAACCTCTTTTTTCTTTCAATAATTCTGCCAACTGGCCATTTACAAAAAACCTATAAGAGACAGTGCTGACGCACTCCATAATCCAGTCCACAAATTTTCCAGGAAAATTCATCTCCTTCATAATAGTTGCTAATGCATTCCATTACACCATATCATAAGCTTTATGAATATCCATTTGAATAGAACATCTAGGGGAAATATGTTTGCAGTTGTATCCCCTCAATAGCTCATAAGCCATTAGGATGTTGTCATGAATCAACCTTCCTGGAAGAAAAACAGATTAACTGATATCAATGACTTCATTGATTACTTTGCTGAGCCGATTTGTAATAATTTTTGACAGGATCTTATACATTGTAGTACAACAAGCAATAGGTCGAATATCCTTCATATATTTTGCATCAAGGATTTTAGGAATAAGCGTCATAACTACACAATTGATCGCTGCAAAAATATGATTGTGCTGATAGAAATCGTGGATAGCTGTAAACAGGTCATCTTTCACAATATTCCTGGCACTTTTGAATAATTTAGCAGTGAAGCCATCTAACCCTAGGGTCTTGTCATCACCAATACTAATAAGAGCATCCCAAACCTCCTTATCAGAGAAATGTTTAATCAAACTGACCTTACTAGTTTCAGACATCTGGGATCTTTTCCTAGTAATACCAATATCTATGTGATTCAACTTTGCTGTAGCTGTACCCACCAAGTCTGAGTAAAACCTCAACACTTCTTTCTCTGTATCCTGATGTTGAGTCAAACAATTGCTATTTTGGTCTATTAGGTGATGTATAGCATTTTGTTTTTGTTTACCTTTCACTAGTGCATGAAAGTAGGCATTATTAGCATCCCCTAATTGAATCCAATTAGCTTTTTACCTTTGCCTCAATATCTTTTCTTCCTCTTCTATAACATAGATTATTTTTTCAGTCCAGGTTTTGACTTCCTGTAATAAAACAAGGTTAAAGGGATCTCTATTTAACAGTTGTTGACATTGAGCAAGCTTCTCTCTGTAATCATGTATCTTCTTAATATCATTTAGGGTCCTCCTGTTTAAACCCCTCAGGATTGGTTGAAGCCTCTTCAATTTGCGCCATAACACATACATAGGTTGGCCCTTCTCACTTTTACTCCAGCTGTTTTTAACAATATCCAGAAAATCATATTGGGTCACTACATTATTCATAAACCTAAATCTCTTATGGCCTTTAAAATTCTTATACGCTTGGCCATGGATCTTGAATCTAAGAGGACTATGATTAGAAATGTGAGCTTTTAGGACATTAATTTCACAATTAGGAAACTTGACAAACCAGGTTTGGTTACATAAAGCCCTGTAAATGCAAGAGTAGATAAGACCATTACTCTGTTTGTTTGACCAGGTGAAGTAGCTTCCTCGAGTGTCATGTTTAAAAATATTTGCAACTCTCATCATTGAATTCAGGTCTTCAAATTTTGCACCATGCACTAGATTTCAACCAATTCGATCAGCACTAGAAAGAACATTGTTAAAATCTCCAATTACAATCCAAGGACTATTTATATTACCAACTATATTCTGAATTTTGTTCCACAGTCTTCTTCTGTCTGTAGCATGATTATGGGCATAGATGAAGGTTATCCAAAAATTGTGGCCTCTGTTATCAGTCATCTCATAGTGTAGGTATTAATCCCCACAACTATGCCAATTGACAAAAACTTCCTTGTGTGAGCAACCCCTTCATTTAATTAGTTTTGAATGATAGCAAATATGTGTGAAATAATCAATGAATGTTAAAAATGATTTATCTATATGCGTGCATTGTATAAATATAGTATAACATGTTCAAAAAGAGTTAAAAATGTGTTTTACACATTAAACACTTTTATGAGTCGACACAGAGAGCTTTGCATCGACACATACTTCAGCAAAGAATCATAAAAGCGATTTTGCTTCAGTATGAGTCGATACATTCATGCTATGCATCGACTCATAACATGTTGATTCCCTTGGAAATTTTTTTTCAACTTTTATGCATCGATACATAACTCCATGCATTGACACATGACATGTTGATGCCCCTGGAAAACAATTATCAACTTTTATGCATTGATACATAACTCCATGCATCGAAACACAACATGTTTTATTTCAAAAATCAAAAATTCAATTCAGTATGTATCGACACATACATGTTATTTATCGACTCATGTAAAATGGTTGGCTATGTAATATGTTGTGGTATTAGTTTGCATCGAATCATAACAACTTGCATCGACTCATTTTATGTTGTATAACTAAAATAAGTCGACCAATGTTAAACATGCATCGACTCATAATGTGAATTTCTGTCTTTAACCGTTTTTTGTTACATATATAAGTAAGTTTTCAGCAGTAAATTTTGTGTGACACAAATTACAATTGTGAGCATCAAATTACTGAGCAACAAGAAGCCTGAAAGACATTTCATCTTCTTCATCTTCTCAACCGTCTTAATTCAAAAACAAAAAAAAGATAAACATCATTGTTCAATTGGATAAAGAGATCAAGCGATAACTCTCAGCTATTTAATCAAGTAATCTCAGTTGGGTTGAAGATTCAGAAGGGGGATTCAAGGAAAAACCAAGGGTCTGTCCTTCAAGAACGGGTCTGTCCTTGAGGGTTTTTGAGTCACGGTCGTGCAAGTCAGATTCGGCCGTAGTGAGGGGTTTGGAAATCAGAGGGATTTTGCAAAAAGGTCGTGGAAGAGGAGGATTGATTGTGGATCTTGCATGGAATCTTGATAGGCACATATCAAGTGGAGGTTCTTACAGGAAGAATAAGATCTTAGAGATTTCATTTTGTTTGTGTAGTGTAACCTTGTATACAAACTTTAAACAAAATTGATATAAGAGTTCTCAATTTAAACTTTGGAATTGAGAGGGAGACGTACCCACACGCGAGAACGACAATGGGGAACTTCCTTACCAAATTTCCTGTGTATTGTTTTTCTTTCTCTCTATCTCTTTACATTTTCCGCAATTTTGTGATTCAATTGGCTTGCTGAGTTTTTTGTTTAATGATAAAATAGTGGTTCAAATACTTTCATCAAATCACCATTATTAATCATCAAACAAGCATACGCCAACTGTTTGACAAAATTGCTTGCAAGTTTTAATGCGTTGGAAACATTGTTCTAGTGATAAGTGCATTAAAAACATTCATCAATCTGTGTTTAAGTTTCATCTATTTCATACTAATAAAATCCAGCAAGTTTATCTTATGTCCAATTTTCTAGTAGTTAGTTCAAAATAGACGGAAGTTGATCCTGGACCTCACTTTTCTTCTACTTTTAACAAACTTTGATAAAAGATTTTGAATCCTTAATAAATAAGGAGGTGATCTATTCACCCCCTCTCGATCACTTGCCACACCGTCTAACAAGTGGTATCAGAGTGCCGGTTTACTGGTGCTTTGTGTCTACTAGTAACGTTATGGCTATTGAACCAAAGGGGCGTATAATAGAGATCATATTTTCAATGTTGAAAACTATGGCTACTCGAAAGATTGGATGCGAGTACACATAAATTCCATTGACAGGAATGTATGGACTGCCATTCAGAATGGTCCTTTTCAAATTACCATGAGGAATGATGCAGGTGCAATAGTACCTAAACCTGAGGATCAATGGAATGAAATAGATGAAAAGAAGTGGTCTTGCAATTGGAGAGGCAGAAATATAATTATCTCAGCACTTGGGGTAGATGAGTATTATAGGGTGTCTCATTGCACGTTTGCTAAAGAAATGTGAGATACTTTAGAAATTGCCCATGAGGGCACTACTGAAGTTAAAAAGTCCCGCATTAACACACTCAATCAAGAGTTCAAGCTCTTTCGCATGAAACAAGGAGAATTTGTCTCCGACATGCAAAGGAGATTCATTTATCTTGTAAGTCGTTTAAATGCACTTGGAAAACTTGTTTCCAATGAAATTGCTACTAATAAAATTTTGAGATGTCTTAACAGGTGTTGTACCCTAAAAGTTTCCCTCTCATTTATCAAGAAATGTCTCATAAGATCTCCATTGATTCAAGACTACACAAGGTTTGATCAGCTCAAGACACCTCCTCAACACTGACAACTCAAAATTAGGGTTTGAGTTTTCACAAGGAAAATTGGACTTTCAAGGCCTCAAATGAATTTGATGGATCATTAGGAACCTTCAAGATTTCTCATGTCAAGTTTCAAGTCTTGGATCACAAAATTGCTCAGTCATTTGATCAGATGACCTAAAATCAATTATATTGGATAAAAAGTCAACTGTGGTCAACCTACAGTCAAACTTCATAATTTTTTATCCATATCAACATTATGAACTCATATATGTCATTTGATCAAGTTGGGATCACAATTCCTTAGAGAAATTTGATCAAAATACCAAAAGGGCAAAATGGTCAAAATTAGGGTTTTGTTTGAGAAGGCTCAGTTCTTGACTTTTCACCAGGAAAATGACTTATTGGTTTAAGACATGATCTCAAGGATTCAAATGAACCATCTTGACCTAATTTCATAGTTCAAATCACCTCTCAAGATCATTGGATTGACAGATGAATTTCAGTCAGTTGATGAAAAGTCAACTGTATACTGAAAAGTCAAACTTTGACTTTTAGATCAAAATCAAGTTTCAAAAATCATATTTCATCAAGACATGTAAAAATTTGAAACTTGTTCATCAAGAAATTAAAAGTTCAAAGTTATCTTTGAAAAGTCAAAATTCAAAGACTTAGAAATTTTTCTAAGTGTTAAAATTTTAACATTTTTTTCATAACTTTGTGCCAAATTTCCACCATGATGCAAGATGATTCAAGGAAAACTTCCAACATGAAAGTTGTAGATCTCAATGAGATCTAAAACATTGTAGGTCAGAACTTTTTCTATAAATTCTTGGATTTAAAGTTATGAATTTATGAAGACATGTCCATGAAACCAAAAGTCTTAGTGAAATTTTTCCCTAGCTAGGCAGGATTTTGACCTAACTTCATGGAAACTTTTCACCTAGCTCCAAATTGAATCTTAAAAAATGTCCAACATGAAGGTTGTAGGGGATGTTACAAGATTTCCAAAATGTCCAATAACTCATTGATATCATACTTGATTTAAGAGAATCGAAGGCAAGAAGTTAGGGTTTCAAACTTGTTTTTCAAGTCATTTTCATGATTAACATTTGACCCAATTCCAAGAAATGCTGCATAATCCAACTTTTCAAGCCATATAAATTGTGTATATATCCTTAATCAGAAGATTGCACAAGATTTTAAGCTATGAACCAATTGATTTAAGCTTTGTCCAATACACCTTGCCATTTAAGGAAGAAAGTCACCACTTCCATTTTGAAAAAGCAAGCTTTATGCAAAGTAAACTTGTTTTGAGCTTTGCACTTGTTCCTTTTGCACACAAAACATCTATAAGTCATAAGCAAGCTTGTTTAAAATTAAACCACTCTACAATAGCACGTACAAGCTTTGGGAAGATGTTTGTCATGGTTGCTTCAAAAACAAGTAAAGGTTTTACAACTTGATATTTCAAATTTTGACTTGTTGTAGCATACAAAACCTCTTGCCTATAAATACATACACTATTTGCAAGCTAACGGACGAATGCTTAAGCCCTCAAACCCTCTCAAAGTCAGGATTGCATAAACAACATCCATTGTTGCACTTTCTGGCTAGAAATCCCAAGCACCTAATCCACTCGTGCGTTTCTTGGCCTTTCACTTCCAAAAGTTCCTAAACATCATATACAAACAATCCCACACTCCGTTACACGATTATAACATCTCCATCACCTTCCTCCATAACCAAAAAACAGAGCTTGCATCTTGACTTCTCTAGCAAGACTCAAACACTCCCAGCATCAAGTAAGGGTTGCATTAGCTTCATGGGAACTTGAGGAAGCTAACATAATCATCACCACCACTTGAAACAAGCTCAAACTCATATCACGATTTCCAGTTTTTGAGGTATTTTTCTGAACTTTCATTTCTTCTTTTAGGCATTGTTAGGTTTTCAATTTCAAAGAAAAAATGTAGATATCATTACCCTGAAGTTGTACATATCCATAGTTTTCATTTATATTGCCTGAGCTTAGAGAATTTTAAGTTTGAATCTCTGAAAAAAGTTAGGTCAGGATTTGGTACTTTTAGAAATACATGCTCATCTTTCATTATTAGTCCAAATTGTTTACATTTATGAAATCCTGGTAAAATTTCTAACAAGTTTGATGTTGGATGTTTTGAGAATGGATGAGAAATGAATGAGATATAGGGACCTAGGCTGGAGGTTGAAGATGAAATTCATTTCTAAGAATGGATTTGTATTATACATTTATGGTTATGTTTAATTTAACGGATGTATAGCCACCCCAGTGGTAAAGCAGCACACGTTTATAGTCAAGGACATGGGTTCAAGCCCCAGCGCTGCCATTTTGCTTATTTTCTAACATTTTTTTCCTTTTGTCACACAACATGCACGCCTGGGCCATCCCTCACTGGGCCTTTGCATTTTTACTTCTCCTAACCCCCCTGTTTCCTTTTGACAACACAACCCATTTATTTTATTTTTATTCTTTTTTCTGATTTCCAAACAAAATCATTAATGGGCCAAACTCAAAAAAATTGTTTTACTCCTAAGCACCCTAAATCCATTTTACCTTCTGACTTTATTTTTCATATTTTATTTTATTTTCTTTAATTTATTATTTATTATTATTATTATTATTATTATTATTATTATTATTATTATTATTATTATTATTATTATTATTATTATTATTATTATTATTATTTATTAAATCAAAAATTCCAAAAATATTTTTATTTATTATTTGCATTCTATATACTTATATTTTATTCCTTTAAAAACTAAAAAAGACAAAATATTTTTCTTAAACAAATTTAATTCTTTTCTTACATAAATTAGTAATTAGATTTAAGTTTAGTTATTTTCTTTTTAATTAAAATTAACTTAGGATTTAGGTTTTCTTTTAATTAATTAATTTCCATACTATTTTGATTAAACTTAAAACCTTTTCTAAAAAAACCTAAAAATGCTTTCTTGATTAATTTTATTTCTTTCAAACTAGGGTTTAATTTTACTTATTTTTATTAATTATTTTCTTTTATATAATTAGGTTAAAACCATTTTCCTTAACAAAACCAAACAAAAAATCCATTTCTTTTCCATTTATATCCTTGTACATTATATTTCAATTCTTGTACATTATTCAAGTTTCAATATAATTGTAATAGATAATTAGGTTTAATTCCTTGAAATCCCCATTTGTAAATTTGTATACCCCATCCCCAAATGATGTAATAGCATAGTAAATTTACTTTCCGCAATTTATCGCTTTCATATAAATGCTAGTAAATTAGGGTTTGTATGGAAAGATAAAATCAATGCTTAGAGAATCCTAATTCAAGATAAACCAATGCATGCAAATCAAACACACTATTCACCCATGAACCCTTAGGGTTATTCCACTTGTTGCCTTATAAATGGTCATGTTATGCATGTGGGATGTCTTAGCAAAAACAATAAAAAATACAAGATCATAGTCCCTCGATGACGCTATAAATTTTGCCTTACAAATGATCTTAGTCCCTTAAGAGGAATGCTAAGATATCTCATAACATTTCTATCATGACTATACAATGACCCACTCCTGTCCCTTTACATCCAAAGATAAGGCTTCTTACCAATCAATGGTAAGATAGCAATATCAAAGGAAAGGAGAGAAATGAACAAAATACTTTTGAGTAGGTAGAAACGTTCTTAGTTGCTTGCTCACTTTCAAAACAAAACACACACCAAACATTTTCAAAAACAAACATCTTTTCAAATACACCAACACCTTCCATGAAATATTTTCAAAAGTCTAACACTTTGTATACATTCTCTCCGAAAACGAGAATCATTACAAAATTAGCCTGAACGAAGGCTCCTTTTCAAAAATACTTTCAAAAACCACCATAAAGCACATTTTCAAACAAAGAAAGTGGTCTAGCAAGAAACTAAGATCCCATACATAACTACGGATGAAAAGGGTGCTAACACCTTGCCTTTTCATAATCTACCCTCTGAACTCAAGAAATAATCTCAAAGGTCTTTCATGTTCTTTTCCACATTTTCTTTTGGATAAAAGAAAAGTCAGTGGCGACTCTTGCTAACCGCAACAATTGCGATCAAACGCAAAACATCCCAAGTCAGTTCTCCCACCGTATTATAGAACTGGCGACTCTGCTGGGGAAATATTAAAAGTGGGGTTACCTTAGGGCTAGATCACCTTTATTTGCTTTCATTGTTTGACTTGCTTGCTTTACATTTTGGTTCCTTGTTTGGGCTTATTTTGATCCTCTACCCAGATCTGGGATACCTTATAGGTAAGTAGCAATACATTGTGGAAACCATGTGGGGTATACCGACATGGTCTAAGCAATAGCTACGTTAGTTTGACACATTCGTGGGTACCGGTAGCCCTTGAGTAGTCAAGGAGAATACGGGGCCACTGTGTGGTGTCATGAAGCACTAACTGACTTTAGAACCTTTACTTGAACAACTTGGCCATTAGGAAGTAGTGAGATAGCCGACTTTGGTGCAGTCTGAAGTTGGTTGATACTCGATACTACACTCATTGAGATCGGACTTCTAGGGATATTTTGGTCGCTATTAAAGAGGCTTGCGCTGAAATAATACCTGACAAGAAAGATCAGTGATATTGATATCCCTTAGAACTCAGTTACTATTACTAGGACATGTTGATCCAACTAAACTTCAAGAGGGTACTTACCTATAAGACTCCATGCAAGCCTAAACCTAAGGACTTGTTTGCCTTGTGTGTATATGCTTACTTGTACATAACATCATAAACATCATAACATCTTAAGCATTCTCACTAACCATTTCAAGGATTATTGGGATTTATCTTTGTTCTGTTTTGTAGGACAGGGCTTCCATCCGCATGAATACTATTCAAGTCAATCTCGTAAGAGTTCCTTCTCAACTCAAAGAATTGGCATCGAGGGTCCCTGAGAATTCTTCATTCACCGAAAGACATGGACGCCTCCTAAACTTGGTTACCTTGAGCATTGATGAAGATATGATGAAGGTTCTTTTCCAGTTTTTTGACCCTTTGTACCATTGCTTCACCTTTCCCGATTACCAGCTCGTACCTACTATGGAAGAATTTGCTAAAATATTGAGGATTCCCATTCTCAATCAACTACCTTTCAACGGTACAGAAAGAGATCCAAGCCCTGAAGAGATTTCCCGAGCACTTCACTTGCAACAATCCGATGTCACGACTAACTGGGAAACAAGGAGTGGTGTCAAAGGGTTCTTAGCCAAGTTCTTGTTTGAAAAAGCTCAAGATTGGTGGAACTCTTTGAATTTACAAGCTTTTGAAGAAATCTTGGCCCTTCTCATCTATGGGGTGGTTTTATTTCCAAACCCTGACCAACTTATAGATGTGAATTCTGTCAAAATCTTCATATCTCGCAATCCGGTGCCTACTTTGTTGGGAGATATCCTACATTATCTCCACTCTCGCACTATGAGGAAAAGAGGGATCCTCATGTGTTGCACTCCTCTTTTGGCTAGATGGTTTATCTCGCATCTCCCCAGTCTGTGTTGAAGAACAAGAAAGGATTGAGATGGTCCCATAGGCTGATGATGCTCAAACATTCGGATATTCATTGGTGTTCTCGATCCTTAGAGAATATTACTATCATCGACCGTTGTAGGGAATTCCCTAATGTCCCTTTGCTTGACATTAGGGGAGGTATCACTTGCAACCCTTGCTTAGCCTTAAAACAGTTTGGGTATGCCCGAAGAGATGGTCCGCATGATATGCTCATCCAAGGAGTGGTATTCGACTATGAGAGCGACGATCAAGGCTACCGTCAGAGGTTTGTACGAGCTTGGAGGATGGTAAAAAAAGTGGATAGTAAGATGCTGGGACACAAGAATTCTATTCCCCTTGAGCCTTACCTTAGGTGGGTACGAGCTCGTGCTCAAAAGCTCATGATGCCTTATCCCTCCATCCTACCAGTTATCATGGATCCTGTGGCTAAAGAAGATGTCCCGTACACTGTCCTCCATCCCGACATGCCTACTTCTCTTGAAGACTTACAAAAAGTTTGGATTCAGCTAAAGGAAGAACGAGATACCTTTGAAGCTCAATTTTACGCTAGCAAGAAAAGGGTTCTGGAACTTACAAAGCAACTCTATGAAGAACAAAGCTTGAACGCCTACATTGCGCCAAAGAGGATGCATTCGACCTTTTTATCTTAGATATTTATTTTGTAAGCCCAAGAGGCACGATGTAATCATTTTGAACTAATTAATGGAATTTGACGTTTTTTTATTCTTTGTCTACACAAATTTAAATTTCATAAATTCTTGAAATCATTTGCATACACATCTTCCATGCATCATAACACAACAGGTTTTCCATGACATGTTTCCTTATATTTCTACTGTTTATTTCAGCAAGATGGATACCGAGAAAACAATGAAGGATCTACAAGCACAAAACTCCCAGTTTCAAGATACTCTGCTGACCCTGTCCAAGAGGCAAAAAGAGTTGATGGCATTGCTAGCATCCAAAAAGAAACCAAAGAGGAAAGCCCTAGTCAATATGGGTAAGAGTTTCAGAGAACCGACTCGTCAGATATCGATAGTGGAAGACTCGTCTGAGGAAGACGAAAATCAAATTGGAGAAGCAAGGAGTACCTAGACTAGGTGTATCAATGATCAAGCGTCCGATGATGAGGATTATTTTTACGAGCAGTATCCTCCTGCCGATGTTAAGTACAAGTAACTAGAGGATAGACTGAAAGCCGTTGAGATTCAAGTTGTCCCCGGTTTGGATTTTGATGATTTGGGTTTAATATCTAGGGTTGTCATTCCCCACAAATTCAAGATACCAGTCTTCACGAAATACGATGAGGTTTCCTGCCCAAAACTTCAACTGAAGTCTTATGTGCGCAAGATACAACTGCACACCGCTGACAAGAAACTCTGGGTTCACTTCTTTCAAGAAAGCTTGGCTGGGATGCAACTAGAGTGGTTTTACCAATTGAAGGGTTCCCGTATCCATACATGGGAAGACTTAGCCACTGCTTTCTACCACCAATACCAGTACAATGTCGACCTGGTGCCGACAAGAGTTCAACTGCAAGACATGACAATGGGTAAGAGTGAAGGGTTCAAAGAGTACACCCAAAAGTGGAGGGATCTTACCAGTAGGGTCCAACCACCGTTAACCGACAGGGAGCACATTGATATGTTTATGGGAACTTTATCTGGTCCAGTTTTCAACTTATTGTTTGGTTATTCTTCTTCCAGTTTCACTGAACTGATCTTAACCGGTGAAAAAGTTGAAAGCGGTATCAAAAGCGGGAAGATTCCCATAACATCTTCTTCCACCTCCAATCCCGTAAAGAAACTCTTCATTGGGTAGAAAGAAACTAATGTTGTGTATGGGGCAAGGGCCCATACCAAGAAGGATGATCGTTCGTCCGTTAATGTTATTCGGATTTCCAACCCACCACCTGTTCAAAGACAATATTCCAATCATCAATGGTTTGAGGCTCCACGAAGACAATACACAAGGATAGGCATGTCGCTATCACAAGCCCTACAACACCTGATAAAGGCTAATTTGGTTACACTGCGTGATTCTCCGGCCAATCCAGACACCTCTTCACCTAAGTACAATCTGAATACCAAGTGTGCATATCACTCAAATAGTCCCGGGCATGAGACTGACCAATGTTGGGCGCTTAAGAATAAAATTAAAGACTTAATAGACAACAAGATCATTGAATTTGATCCTCCTCCAGCTCCAAATGTAATCACCGCGCCTATGCCAAAGCATGGTAAAGGTGTCAATGTTGTTGAAGACACCATTTTTGTTTCCTCGGTAAAAGACTTGAATACTCCGTTAACCATTATCAAGAAGAATCTGCTGAAAGTCAGGATTTTCCCTGGCTGTTTGAAGAACTGTGATTGCTGTGCCAAACAACTTAGTGGATGAAAATGGCTGAAGGAAGGCATTCAACGCCTAATGAATACCCATGAGATCCTATTTGAAAAGACTCCGTCTGCCAAAAGTTTGACCAATAAATTTGAAGACCTATCCATCATAACAATCGCAAACAAGCCTCTTAGGATCTCCTCCAAGGGTCCCATCAGGATTTCAAATAAACCGACAATTTCTCCTCTGATAATTACCGCCCCCGGGACAATTCCGTACTCTTCCAATAAAGCAGTGCCATGGAACTATGGTTTTGAGGTGTTTTACCATGGAATAAAGTAAGACGCTTGGATTGAAGAAAGCAAAACTGATGACATTGGTAACATTACTGGCTCTAGTAAGGTGACCAGAACCGGGAGAATCTTTTCACCCAACATCTCACCACCAACTGCTACAAAGGCACCTGTCCGCATCACCACTGCTAAGCCTAGTGCTGACACAAAGGGAAAGGAAAAAGTAGTTGAGCCTGCTAAGACAGAAATACCCGCAAAAGGCATTGCTGCTGAGGAACCTTCTGCTCGAGAAATGGATGAGATCTTGAAAATTATAAAAAGGATTGATTTCAAGATAGTGGAGCAGCTGGGGCAAACCCCTTCCAATATTTCTATGTTACCTTTGCTACTCTGTTCCGATGCTCATGCTCGGGCGTTAATCAAATTCTTGAAGAAGGCTCATGTCCCTCATGAGACCACGACATACCAGTTTGAAAATTGTGTGGCAAGCTTGACGGCCAACAATGGTTTGGTGTTCTCAGATGCTGATCTGACACCACTGGGAAAGAACCATAATAAAGTGTTGCATGTTTCTGTTGAATGTAAGGGGGCTACCCTAGCATATGTTCTTGTTGACACTAGCTCTTCTTTAAACGTGCTACCCAAGGGGGCTTCGGACCGTTTAGACTGTGAAGGACTAGTTTTGAAACCAAGTGATATTATTGTGAGGGCTTTCGATGGGTCAAAAAGGACAGTTCATATCAAGGTGGGCTCACAGATTTTCAACTCTACTTTCTTCATCATGGATATCTGTCCTGCTTACTCCAGTTTGCTGAGTCGCCCTTGGATCCATGGAGCAGGGGCAGTAATTTCAACCCTTCATCAAAAGCTCAAGTACCCGGTCAAGGGAAGGATCGTCACTGTTTGTGGTGAGGAGGAGTTCATGGTAAGCCACCTAAATTCTTTCAAATATGTGGATATGGATGGAGAATTTATAGAAACTCCGTGTCAGGATTTTGAAGTTGTGCCACCATTGGTTGCTACTGCCAAATTTTCCTCTGATGTGTCTAAAGTTGTTAAGGTCGTGTCAAAGTTTAGAGATGCTCGTGCCACAGTCGAAGAAGGAAGCTATGATACTTGGGGGAAACTCCCCGAGATCCCATTCAAAGCAGACAAATGTGGTTTTGGTTTCACTATCAAGGCTCAGAAATAAGTGAGGAGCGCTCGTGCAGGGAAGCCCCCTCTCTGTATTGGAATTCATGAAGTTAACGTTGTGGGTGATTCTGATGATGAGGTTGCATTTGAATAATGGGTATATCCTACTACAACAAAGCTCAACAATTGGCACGCAAAGGACTTTGTTCCCATATCCTTCATTAAGGAGTAATTACTTGTTTATTGCTTTCTATTAATTCAAGAACATTTTGTCTGTAATATTAAACAATGACTTTTAAGCCACGTGCCTGGCCCGGGGCACTATGGTTCATTTGTCAAGGGTTTTATTTATGTTCATTTTATCATATGATCATTCAATACAAACCATTGGACTTTTTTGCATTCAAAATTTTGTGCTCATTGTATTTCTTTTTCGTCAATACAGTTTTCAAAATATCCATGTGTCTTACATGCACACACACACACACACTCTTGCAGGTCCTCGTCCACTCGGAATCTCATTGTCAATGACTCTACTATTGCCGACTATGATTTCGAACATCCAATTAACCAAGCCGAAGACGAAGGCGAGGAAGATTGTGAAATACCGTGAGAACTATCCAGACTTCTATTACAAGAGGAAAAAGCTATTCAGCCGCACGAAGAGTCAGTTGAAGTCATCAATCTTGGTACCAAGATAGACAAGAAAGAGGTCAAGATCGGCATTAACCTGGAAAGCAGTGTTAAAAGAAGATTTGTTCAGATGTTGCATGATTATGTGGAAGTGTTTTCTTGGTCATATGAAGATATGCCAGGGTTGGATACCGACATTGTAGTTCATCGTCTGCCGACATAAGAAGATTGTCCTCCTGTCAAACAAAAAGTTCATCGCATGAGGCCTGACATGTCTGAAAAGATAAAAGCTGAGGTGATGAAATAATTTGACGCAGGATTCCTAGCTGTGACATCTTATCCCCAATGGGTTGCAAACGTGGTTCCAATGCCAAAGAAAGACGGAAAAGTTCGTATGTGCATATATTATAGGGATCTGAATAGGACAAGTCCCAAGGATGATTTCCCTCTACCCCATATTGATGTCTTGGTCGATAACACTGCTCAGCATAAAGTCTTCTCTTTCATGGATGGTTTCTCCGACTATAATCAAATTAGGATGGCTCCCGAAGACATGGAGGTGACCATTTTCGTTACGCAATGGGGCACCTTTTTCTACAAGGCCGTGCCGTTCGGATTAAAGAATGCAGGGGCAACATATCAAAGGGCTATGGTAGCTTTGTTTCATGACATGATCCATCATGAGATAGAGGAATATGTGAATGATATGATTGCAAGATCACAAACTGAAGAGGAGAATCTCAGTCACCTATACAAGCTATTCGAGAGGATGAAAAAGTACAAGTTAAGGTTGAACCCTAATAAGTTCACATTCAGAGTACGATCTGGAAAGCTTCTAGGTTTTGTTGTCAGTGGTAAAGGCATCAAAGTTGATCCTTCCAAGGTAAAGGCCATCCAAGAAATTCCAGTCCCCCACTCTGAAAAGGAGGTTAGAGGATTCTTCGGTCGTCTTAACTACATCGCCCGCTTCATATCTCACTTAACTACTACTTGTGAGCCAATCTTCGAACTCTTGAAGAAAGATCAAGTAGTCATACGGAATGATGAATGCCAAGCTGCCTTCGACAAAATCAAAGAATATCTGCAAGAACTTCGTATTCTCATGCCTCTAGTTGAAGGAAGAACCTTGATCATGTACTTGATGGTGCTAGAGAATTCTATGGGGTGCGTGTTGGGCCAACATGACGAGTCTGGCTGAAAAGAGCATGCTATTTACTACCTGAGGAAAAAGTTTACCGATTGTGAAACCAGATATTCACTGCTCGAGAAAACTTATTATGCTCTGGCATGGGTTGCTCGCCGGCTAAGACAGTATATGTTGACTCATACCACTTTGTTGATTTCTAAGATGGATCCTATCAAGTACATCTTCGAGAAACTCGCTCTTTCCAGAAGGATAGCTAGATGGCAAATGATCTTGACTGAGTACGATATTCAATACACAATGAAAAAAGGCCATCAAAGTAAGTGTATTAGCAGATCATTTGGCCCATCAAGCTGGTGATGATTATCAGTCTATGATATTTGACTTCCTAGATGAGAATATCATGCTAGTAACCGACTGCGTGAAACCTGGACTGTATGACGGACCTGAACAAGGATCCCGATGGACTATGGTCTTCGACGGGCTTCCAACGCTTTGGGTAACAGAATTAGTGTTGTGATAATTTCCCTTTAAGGTTTCCATACTCCTTTCACTTCCAGACTATGCTTCGACTGTACGAATAACATGGCTGAGTACGAAGCATGCATTTTGGGTCTGAAGGATGCCATTGATTTAAGGATCAAGCATTTGAATGTGTTTGGGGATTCCGCTCTAGTGATTAGCCAAGTAAAATGAGATTGGGACACTAGGCACCCTAATCTCATCCCTTAAAAGGAGCTTGTGCTATCTCTGATTCCTTACTTCGAAGAGGTCACATTTGAACACTTCCCTAGGGAAGAAAATCAACTAGCCAATGTTTTGGCCACAATGTCTTCCATGTTCAAAGTCAGATGGGACAAAGAAGCTCCTATGATTACAATTGAGAGATTCAACGAACCTGCGCACTTCTATGAGCTCGACACTGACACGGAAAAGCCATGGTACTATGAAATTAAGAGATACCTTGAAGCATAAGAGTGCCCTGAAGGAGCATCCATCAATGACAGAAAGTTCTTATGAAGATTTTCAGCAAAATTCTTCCTAAGTAATGGAATCTTGTACAAACGCAACCATGACTCTACACTACTCCGATGTGTGGACAAGAAGGAGGCAAAGGAAATTATGGAAGACATGCATGATGGTCTCTTTGGGACTCACTCTAGCGGATATACTATGGCCAAGAAAATCCTGAGAGCTGGTTACTATTGGTCAACAATGGAGACTGATTGCCATCACCACTCAAGAACTTGCCACAAATTCCAAATCTATGTCGACAAGGTCCATGTGCCTCCTATCCCTCTGAACATCATGACCGCTCCGTGGCCATTTGCAATGTGGGGCATTGACATGATTGGAGATATAAAACCCACTACTTCCAATGGACATCGCTTCATTCTTGTCGCTATCCATTATTTCACCAAATGGGTCGAAGCCGCCTCATTTGCCTCAGTCACAAAGAACATGGTAGCCAGATTCATCAAACACAACCTCATCTTCCGCTATGGTATCCCCGAAAGGATTATCACCGACAATGGGACTAACCTCAACAATGTTATGATTACAAAACTTTGCACTCAGGTAAAAATCAAGCATCACAATTCTTCTCCTTATAGACCTAAAATGAATAGCACAGTGGAAGCGGCCAACAAAAACATTAAGAAGATTGTGCAGAAGATGGTAGTAACCTATAAAGACTAGCATGAGATGTTATCTTTTGCTCTTCATGGCTACCGTACTTCAGCTCAGACATCAACTGGGGCAACTCCCTTTTCTTTGGTCTATGGCATGGAAGTTGTTCTGCTAGTGGAAGTTCAGATTCCCTCATTAAGGATTATGAATGAAGTAGGCCTAGGAGAAGACGAATGGATTCAGACAAGGTTAGATCAATTGAACTTGATCGATGAAAAATGACTGACTGCTGTTTGTCATGGTCAGATGTACCAAAAACGTATGATCAAGGCCTTCAACAAAAAGATCAAGCCTCGAGTATATCAAGCTGGTGACTTGGTAATAAAGCGCATCATTCTTCCACAAGGCGAACCCAGGGGAAAATGGACTCCCACTCACAAAGGGCCATTTGTTTTCAAGAGAGTTTTCTATGGTGGTGCCATGATGCTGACTACCATGGACGGTAAATACTTCCCATATCCTGTGAATGCGGACATAGTTAAAAAATACTATGCATAAGAGATCCGCTAGGTTGACACACCTAGGCAAGATAAGGGCATCCCGACAAACCAAAAGGTTTGGGAAAAAATTAGGGATATATGCAAAATATTGTACACTCGGCAGGTTGAAAACCCGAAAGGGCGACTTGGGTAAAAATGGGTATCCTGGTGGGCTGAAAACCCGAAAGGGCGGTCCAGGAAAAAGTTAAGGATTAAAAGTGTATGACTATGTCCCATGGAATCACCATAGTCGACTTTATTACCAAGGTCCAAGTTTAAACGATCCAAGATCAGTCCAATCAATTTCTGTCAACGACAAGGGGCAATCGAAGACATTGGGGCAATAGTAGAGTTGGAACGCGATGAGATCACTTCCACATGGCTATTATCTTTGTTTTCAATTTTGTTTTCCTTTCGAAGATTTCCTCTTACTAGGATCTCCGTCTCTTTGTACAAAAATGCCTATTAATGGGAAAAATACCAATACAAATATACTTTGAAGTGAAAACTTTCTGTTTTTTTTGTTTTGAATGCAAAGAAGTCCAATGACTAAAATTGAACGAACATATGCATGTGAACATGATTAAAACTATTTGGCACATGTGTCCTGCTAAGCAGCAACAAGCATCTCTTTAATGTATATGGAGTATCCCCGGAGTTATTTCATTAGCATTATCCCCACAAAGACGGTTACAATAAACCTTTCACCAACAGAGTTTCCCACGAAGTCTCTTTGCATAGGTTGATCCCCAGCCAGAGTCTCAATCTCTTGACAACTCTCTCCCCATCTAAGTTGGTCCTAAAAGAAGAAGCCTTGTGGATCTCTTCCTAAAATAAATCACCTTGTCGGCAGTTCATCAAGTATTCCTCAACAGGGTTTATTTCCCCAACAGGGTTTATTTCCCCAGCAGGGTTTATTTCCCCAATAAACAACAAACAACAAACAACGAACAACAAAATTCCCCAGCTAAATTTGTCTACCCCGACTGAGTCTATCCTCTCCAGCTTGAGTTTTCCTTTAATACTATTACAAATCAGAGGGCCACAACCCCTAATCACCAGTGAAGTCGCCAACAAAGTCATTATTATCTCCAAAAGTTGCTGTGAAGCCTGGAATCCGACCAAATAACAGTTTTAAGTTGTTGTGAAGCCTGGATCCGACCAGATAATAGTCAACCTCATTCGTTCAAAATACTATGAAGCCTGTACCCGACCAGATAATAGTGTAAATTTTTTCAAATACTATGAAGCCTAGACCCGACCAGATAATAGTACAACTTTCAGTCACTATGAAGCTTGGACCCGACCAGATAATAGTGTAACTTTTTCAAATACTATGAAGCCTGGACCTGACCAGATAATAATACAACTTTCAGTCACTATGAAGCCTGGACCCGATCAGATAATAGTGTAACTTTTCAAATTCTATGAAGCCTGACCCTGACCAGATAATAGTACAATTTTCAGTTACTATGAAGCCTGGTCCCGACAGATAATAGTTAACTTCTCAAGACACTATGAAGCCTGGACCCGACCGGATAATAGTTTAGCTCTTCGAGATATTGAAGAACCTGGACTCAACCAGACAAGGGTTTAACTTCTTTTCCCCAGTAGAGTTTGCCTCTACCTCGTCAAGTTAATGTGAAGCTTGGATTTGATCAGATATCAGTTCAACTTCATCTTTTCAAGTAAGTTATTGTGAAGCCTGGATCCGACAAGATAGAAAATAACTTTATTCCCTCAGAAATTCATTGTGAAAACTGGAATCCGACCAGATAACAACTAGTTTCAATCAAGTTACTATGAAGCCTGGACCCGACCAGATATCAGTTCAACTATTTCTTCCCTAGTAAGTTACTAACAAACCTGGAACCCGACCAGATAGCAGTTGACTTCCTCATCCTTAGTGAGTTATTGTGACGCCTGGATCCGACCAGAAAACAATTAACTTGTAATTGCAAGCTTCTCAAGTCATGTTTAAAGCATTGGTTTTGATGAAGACAACATGGATATCAACATTCAAAGGATGTGTAAAAAGTTTATCAATATCATATAAAACCTTGTTACAAGTCTTGAAGATTAGAAGAAGAATTATTAAATAAACAACAAATGTCAAAAGGTATAAATAATTCTTAAACTTGAATATAGATGTTCACAAATATGCATTCATAATCATATACATATCCCACATTTTTAACAATAAGAAAAACTATGTTTGAAATCTTTTTCAAAAGGATTTTTTGAAAATAAACTTTCAGGAACCGGTTCCTACCTAACAGGGAACCGAGTTCCAAACTTGTTCAAAAATCACTTCCCTGGAATTTGTACCAGGAACCGGGTTGTACCTATAGGGGAACCGGTTCCTGCGTATTATTTTTGAATTCTGGGTTATAACGTTCACTAGAAACCGGGTTCTGCCTGGGTCGGAACCGGTTCCATCGAACCAGTACAGATTTTCTTTTGTTTTTTGAACATAATTCAAATGGTATTCTTTCATGATTGCATTGCATCTTTTCATATCAAATGGCATGAATTAAGAGGTATTTGTGACATTATAAATTGTGCAGATTTTCAAATTCAAATTACCTTCTTCAATTAACAATTTTCATCATTCAAATTTTCATATTCTTACAAACTTTCAAGTGTTCTTACAAATCATAAATTTTGTGAAACTTTCCATATACATTTTCATTAAGAAATCATTACAAGTTTCATACATTATTTGTGAACATTTATAATCATTGCTTGAGAATTGTTTCTTTCTTGAAGAAGAAGATCAATCAAAGATTGATAGTGCTCTCCATCTCTTTCAAATAAATCATTGTATTACAAAAATAAAGTATTCCCTTACTATCCAGGATTGTTGGAAGTAAGTGTTGTGATTTGAAGAGGATTGTTCTTCATTCACATTAGTGTTTGTTTGACCTTAAAGGTGTTAAGAACCTTTGGTCACCCTATAGGTTAGATAGTAAGCATAGGCTATACAATCATTCTAAACTATAGTTAAATCTCTTTCGTGTTGGAAAGGGGACTTGAGTACTCTCGGATTGTGAGGGGAACCAGGATATATCGCCGTGTTCTTTAGTTTTCCGCTTTTATCGTTTTCATCACCATAATCAAGAAAAGATAAGATATAGTCAAAAACCTTCAAACACTTAACCACAAATTACTACAAGTATTCTCATAAAACCGAATAAATTTTTATATACCTAATTCACCCCCCCTCTTAGGCACTCTTAGACTTACAATTGGAATCAGAGCAAGTTATAGGTAACTTGTTCCTAAAGATCCAGAATGGCTTCCGCAAATCAAAATCCGGTTTTCAAAGATGGTGGTAGTAACAACAAGCCTCCATTGTTTTGTGGTGAATACTTTGACTTTTGGAAAATTCGCATGAAGGCTCATCTTGAAGCGTAAGGAGAAGAAATATGGAATGCTGTTGAGAATGGTCCATTTACTCCGGTGTGTGTTGTCAATGGTGTTGGGTCATCAAAGCCTAAAGCATCATGGGATGATGATGCCAAGAAAAAAGTTCTCTTTGACAAAAAGGCAATCAATATTCTCCAAAGTGCTCTTAGTATGGATGAATTTTTCCGAGTATCGACATGTACACCGACAAAGAAAATTTGGGATACTCTTGTAGAAACTCATGAAGGAACCGCCGAAGTCAAAAGGTCTAGATTGAACACTTTGAGTCAAGAATATGAATTATTCAGAATGCTGCCCGGAGAATCCATCCTTGACTTGCAAAAGAGATTTGTTCACTTGACAAACCATTTGAAGGCACTCGGTAAGACTTTAACTAACGATGAATTAAATCTTAAAGTGCTTAGGTCTTTAACTAGGGAATGGCAACCAAAAGTGACGGTAACATCCGAAAAGAAAAGCCTAGCAACTATGACTTTCGCAACACTTTTCGGAAAGCTTCAAGAATATGAGACGGAACTTGGAAGGCTTGAAAAACATGAGAATCATGAGAAGAAATCCAAAGGCATTGCTTTGAAAGTTGATTCAAAAGAAAGTCAAGATAAAGATGCATCGGAGGAAGATGAAAACTTCTTGCTACTTGTAAAAAGAAAGAAATTGTATAAGCATAAAGATAAAGAAGCCTCCACATCAACACAAGATGTCTCATGTTATGAATATGGAAAGCAAGGACACATCAAGCCAAACTGTCCAAATCTCCCAAAGAAAAATGGATTCAAAGGAAAGGACTCAAAACAAAAGAAAGCCTACATAGCATGGGAAGATAATGATATGAGCAGTTCATCGGAATCGGAAAGCGACGAATGTGCAAACTTAGCCTTAATGGCATCGCATCACTCTGATGATGAAGAAGAGGTTAGTAATGAATTTAATCTTTTTGATGATGATGTTCAAGGTGCAATTGATGAACTCTTGAAATAATGCAAAAGTTTATACAAAAAGGTGTCAAAACAAGAAAAAGAACTTCTAATTTGTCTAGAAAAAATTGACACCATGGCTAAAGATTTTGATCTTCAAAAATAGAATTTTATTAAAGAAAAGGAAAACTTTGCATGCTCCAAGTGTGAATCAAATGTCTTTCAAATTATTCAATTGAAAAGAGTCATTGAACGACATGAAAAAGGACAAATAGGATTGGAAGGATTACTAAGCCAACAACGTTATCCAAATGATAAAAGAGGTCTTGGTTATGTGAATACTAAGAAACCAAGTAACAATCCCACTGTTTTTGTAAAGGCTAGTAATAGTTCCAATCCCAAGAAAGTAGAAAAGATGCAAGTTGTTCATAATCATCAAAAGAAAAAGGCTAATGTATCTAAAAGAAAATAAATTCCTAGATACAAGAGCAAATTTGTTCCAAACTGTTTTTACTGTGGTATTATTGGACACACACCCAATGCATGCTATATTAGAAATTTCAGTATGGCTAGTGGACATTATGCATGGGTGAAAAAGGGAACTAACTATGAAGGACCCAACGCAACTTGGGTACCTAACAAGAAATAATTTATTTTTGTAGGTATGCTTGAAATCCACATCAAATGTTTGGTATCTTGATAGTGGATGTTAAAAGCCTATGACAGGAGATGTACACCAATTTTCATATCTAGTACATAAAGCCAAAGGGTATGTTACCTATGGAGACAACACCAAAGGAAAGATACTTGGCGTTGGAATAGTTGGCACACCTCCATCCATTCAAATTGAGGATGTTCTCTATGTTGAAGGATTAAAGCACAACCTTCTTAGCATAAGTCAACTTTGCGACAGAGGGTTTAAGATCAAATTGAACAAAGAAGAATGCCTTATTATGGATGAGGCAACCAATGAGGTAAAACTCAAAGGTATAAGATCTAACAATATTTTTATGATTACTTTAGATGATTTGTCTATGAAGGTACAATGTCTTATGGTAAACAACAATGACGCTTGGTTATGGCACAAGAGGATTGCTCACATTCACATGGAGCACTTGAACAAATTGGTTAAGCATGACTTAGTTATTGGTCTACCAAAGATGAAGTTCATCAAAGACAAATTTTGTAGTGCATGCCAAAAGGGCAAACACACAAAATCATCTTTCAAATCTAATAATGTGGTCTCTACTACAAGGCCACTACAATTGTTACACATGGATCTCTTTGGTCCATCAAGAACAAAAAGCTTCGGAGGTAATGTATACGCTTTGGTTATTGTTGATGATTTTTCTAGATATTCTTGGACTTTGTTTCTTGTGCAGAAAAGTGATGCCTTTAAAGCTTTTAAGAAGTATGCTAAGCAAATCCAAAATGAAAAATCACTAAAGATTGTATCCATAAGAAGTGATCATGGTGGAGAATTCCAAAATGCACAATTTGAAGAATTTTGTGAAGAACATGGTATCTCTCACAATTTTTTCAGCACCTAGAACTCCATAACAAAATGGAGTAGTTGAAAGAAAGAATAGGTTTCTAGTGGAACTTGCAAGAACAATGCTTAGTGATGCAAATCTTCCTAAATATTTTTGGCCGGATGCGATTAGTACGGAATGTTATGTTGGAAATCGAGTTATCATTAGACCTATAATAAAGAAGACTCCATATGAACTCTTCAAAGGAAGAAAGCCAAATATTGCTCACTTCCACATTTTTGGATGCAAGTGGTTTGTTCTTAACAATGACAAAGACAATCTCGAGGAAGTAGTTGTGTGTGATGATGATGATCCTATAGATTTACCCCCGGAAGAACTTTCAAATGATCAAGTTGTGAAATCACTGGAAAATCAAGAAGACATTGTACAACAAGATTCAAACATCAATGATCTACCAAAAGAATGGAGAACTCATAGAGACCGTCCTATTGACAAAATTATTGGTGACATTAGCCAAGGAGTATCAACAAGATTAAATCTAAAAGATGCTTGCTTAAACATGGCGTTTGTTTCTCAAATTGAACCTACCAAAGTTGATGAAGCCTTAGGAGATGATCAATGGATTATTGCTATGCGAGAAGAATTAAATAAATTCGAGAGAAATCAAGTTTGGGAACTTGTTCCTAGACCAAGTGGTAAACACATCATAGGTACCCGATGGGTGTTTAAGAACAAACTTGATGAGAATGGTCTAATTGTTCGAAACAAAGCAAGGTTGGTTGCCCAAGGCTACAATCAAGAGGAAGGAATCAACTTTGAAGAAACATTTGCTCCGGTTGCAAGGTTAGAAGCTATAGGTCTTTTACTTGCTTATGCTTGTTCATTAAATTTTCAGCTTTTTCAAATGGACGTCAAAAGCGCATTCTTGAATGGATACATCAATGAAGAAGTCTATGTCAAACAACCTCCGGGATTTGAAGACTTCAAACATCCTACACATGTCTTTAAGTTGAGAAAGGCTCTTTATGGCTTAAAGCAAGCACCAAGAGCATGGTATGATAGACTTAGAAATTTTTTGTGTGAAAAAGGTTTCGAAAAGGGTAAGGTTGATAAAAATTTGTTCATTAAGAAAATCAAAAGTAACACTTTATTGGTTCAAGTCTATGTTGATGATATCATTTTTGGATCGACTAACAAAGAAATGTGTGAGGAATTCTCATTGATGATGCAAGGAGAATTCGAGATGTCTATGATGGGAAAGATGAACTACTTTCTTGGACTACCAATCAAGCAACTAAAAGATGGAATCTTCATCAACCAATTTAAGTATTGCAAATAATTATTGAAAAAGTTTGATATGGACAATTGTAAAGCAATGAATACTCCAATGGGCTCCGGTACATATGTTGATCAAGATGAATCCGGTACTCCAATTGATATTACAAAATATCGAGGTATGATTGGTTCCTTATTATATTTGACGGCAAGCCGTCCTGACATAATGTTTAGTGTTTGTCTTTGTGCTCGCTTTCAAGCAAATCCAAAAGAATCACACCTCATGGCAGTTAAAAGGATCATGAAGTATCTCAAAGGAACAACCAATGTCAGCTTATGGTATCCTAAAGGTAGTATTTGCACTTTAATTGGTTATTCTAACGCGGATTATGCAGGTTGTAAAACTGATCGTAAAAGCACAAGTGGTACTTGTCACATTATTGGAAATGCATTAGTATCATGGGCTTGTAAAAAGCAAGCATGTGTTGCTCTTAGTACGGCCGAAGCAGAATACATAGAAGCGCTTGCTCGAGAACCATTCTTCAAAATCCGAAGAGAACTTGGTATTTTGGATGAAAGTGACCTCTAAATGTTTCTCATAAGGTGCACGTCTTAATTTTACTTCAAAAAATTTATGTTTCAGTACACTCTGCTTCTACTCCTTCTTTTATATGTTTTTATTTGATAAAATATGTGTTTAAAATTGTTTGTGTTTTTTAAATGAATTTGTTTCACTCTTTTTCCCCATCCTTTTTTATGTTAATAAATGGGGAGAAGAATATGCATATGTGTCATTTTGTTTCAAAGAAATTGCAGGCCAAAATAACTATCATAAAACTCACTCCAAAATTCAAAGAATCATGGACTTAGGGGGAGCATACAATTTAGGGGGAGCCTTGCATTTGCTTAACATTTTTGCTACACAAAACAACATAAACATTTCAAGAATTGTTTTCAAGACTTGGTTGTCATCATCAAAAAGGGGGAGAATGTAATTGCAAGCTTCTCAAGTCATGTTTAAAGCATTGGTTTTGATGAAGACAACATGGATATCAACATTCAAAGGATGTGCAAAAAGTTTATCAATATCATATAAAACCTTGTTACAAGTCTTGAAGATTAGAAGAAAAATTATTAAAGAAACAACAAATGTCAAAAGGTATAAATAATTCTTAAACTTGAATATAGATGTTCACAAATATGCATTCATAATCATATACATATCCCACATTTTTAACAATAAGAAAAACTATGTTTGAAATCTTTTCAAAAGGATTTTTTGAAAATAAACTTTCAGGAACCGGTTCCTACCTAACAGGGAACCGGGTTCCAAACTTGTTCAAAAATCACATCCCTGGAATTTGTACCAGGAACCGGGTTGTACCTATAGGGGAACCGGTTCCTGCGTGTTATTTTTGAATTCTGGGTTATAACGTTCACTAGAAACCGGGTTCTGCCTGGGTCGGAACCGGTTACCAGCGAACCAGTACAGATTTTCTTTTGTTTTTTGAACATAATTCAAATGGTATTGTTTCATGATTGCATTGCATCTTTTCATATCAAATGGCATGAATGAAGAGGTATTTGTGACATTATAAATTGTGCAGATTTTCAAATTCAAATTACCTTCTTCAATTAACAATTTTCATCATTAAAATTTGCATATTCTTACAAACTTTCAAGTGTTCTTACAAATCATAAATTTTGTGAAACTTGCCATATACATTTTCATTAAGAAATCATTACAAGTTTCATACATTCTTTGTGAACATTTATAATCATTGCTTGAGAATTGTTTCTTTCTTGAAGAAGAAGATCAATCAAAGATTGATAGTGCTCTCCATCTCTTTCAAATAAATCATTGTATTACAAAAAAAAAGTATTCCCTTACTATCCAGGATTGTTGGAAGTAAGTGTTGTGATTTGAAGAGGATTGTTCTTCATTCACATTAGTGTTTGTTTGACCTTAAAGGTGTTAAGAACCTTTGGTCACCCTATAGGTTAGATAGTAAGCATAGGCTGTACAATCATTCTAAACTATAGTGAAATCTCTTTCGTGTTGGAAAGGGGACTGGAGTACTCTCGGATTGTAAGGGGAACCAGGATATATCACTGTGTTCTTTACTTTTTCGCTTTTATCGTTTTCATCACCATAATCAAGAAAAGATAAGATATAGTCAAAAACCTTCAAACACTTAACCACAAATTACTACAAGTATTCTCATAAAACCGAATAAATATTTATATACCTAATTCACCCCCCTCTTAGGCACTCTTAGACTTACATAACTTTCAAGAGATAATCCCCGGCGAAAGCATTCTTTTACAAAAATTGAACATATGTATTTTCTTCATCCCCAACAGTAATCTGGGATTCAACTTCCCAGAACTCCTCAGTAGTAGTCAGGGATTTATTTTTTCGGAAAAATATGCATCTCACATTCATACATCATAGAATATGCATATGAAACGCATTTAGAAGAATCTCATTCATCTTGAGAACGCCATGCATACATCTGCATTTAACAAACCCTTTTTCCCATCGGCAAAACATCAAGTTTTAGTATAAATCGACCAAAGATTTGTGTTGATACTTCTTCTAGTATTTACCATCATTCCTCCAAATGGTATATATAAGCCCATTCCCAATACATCTTCGAGTGCAAATTTTTGGGCACTTTAGTGTTCAATCAGCTTTCACCTTCAAGTCACGAATGGCGGGTCCACCAATCTAACTCTTCAGGTTTAAGAAGATTGAACAGGGGCAGCTGTTGTACCCCAAAATTTTCCCTCTCATTTCTCAAGAAATCTCTCATAAGATCTCCATTGATTCAAGACTACACAAGGTTTGATCAGCTCAAGACACCTCCTCAACACTGACCACTGAAAATTAGGGTTTGAGTTTTCACAAGGACAATTAGACTTTCAAGGCCTCAAATGACTTTCATGGATCATTAGGAACCTTCAAGATTACTCATGTCAAGTTTCAAGTCTTGGATCACAAAATTTCTCAGTCATTTGATCATATGACCTAAAATCAACTTTATTAGATAAAAAGTCAATTGTGGTCAACCTAAAATCAAACTTCATAATTTTTTATCCATATCAACATTATAAACTCATATATGTCAATTGATCAAGTTGGGATCACAATTCCTCATAGAAATTTAATCAGAATACCAAAAGGGCAAAATGGTCAAAATTAGGGTTTTGTTTGAGAAGGCTCAGTTCTTAACTTTTAACCAGGAAAATGACTTATTGGTTTAAGACATGATATCAAGGATTCAAATTCACCATCTTGACCTAATTTCATAGTTAAAATCACCTCTCAAGATCATTGGATTGACAAATGAATTTCAGTCAACTGATGAAAAGTCAACTGTGCACTAAAAAGTCATACTATGACTTTTTTGTCAAAATCAAGTGTCAAAAATCACAATTCACCAAAACATGTCAAAATATGAAAATTGTTCATCAAGAATTCAAAAAGTCAAGACTTCATTTTAAAAAGTCAAAGTTTTCAAACTTAGAAATTTTTCTAAGTGTTGAAACCTTCATGTTTTTTTCCATAACTTTGAGCCAATTTTTCACCATGATGCGAGATGATTCAAAAGAAACTTTCAACATGAAAGTTGTAGATCTCCATGAGATCTAACATATTGCTTTACACAACTTCTCCTATAAATTCTTGGATCTCAAGTTATTAATCGATGAAGTCTTGGTCATAAAGCTAAAGCACTTAGTGAAATTTTCAGCAATATTTAGTCAGGTTTTTGTCCCAACTTCTTGGCCAATTTTCATCAAGTTCCAGCTTGATTTAACAAAAGTGGAAAACATGAAAGTTGTATGGGAGGTTACAATCTTTCCAAAAATTCCAAGAACTCATTGAGATCATTCTTGAGCTGAGAGGATCGAAGAGATGAAGTTAGGGTTTCATTCTTGAATTACAAAGCAGAATTTGTGATGTACACTTGACTAAAATTCCAAACAAAGCTACAAGATCTCTATTTTCAGGTTATGTTCTCTCCAAATATATTCATAATCAAGAAATTACACAAACCCTAAGTGTATTACACAAGCATTTGAAGCTTTGTCCAAGTCTTGATACCACTTATGGTTAGAAATACAAAAGCAATATTTCCATTTGCATAAAGCTTCACTTTTCCAACCACTCTCTTCTTTCAAAGCTTGAAATCTGTTCCAAAGATCACAGAAAAATCTCTCAACATCAGAAGCAATCCACAAGACCTGCAAAGCATGTCTAAGTTCCTTAATTCACTCCTTTCTTCATCATGAAGCAACTTGTCTTTATGAATTTGAAAAATGCATAACATGTGATTTTCAAAAGTCTGAGTTTTTCAAGTCTCAAACCTTCTCTATAAATAGAGAGGCCAATTGCAAGATAAATAGGTTAGAAAAAATAGAGATAAAAGTAAGAAGTTCTCTTGTGTAGAAGCCCTAAAAAATCCCTGCACTCTAAAAAAAAATTGCCCACAAAACCCCCATTATTGAGCTTTGAAGTCCAAATCCTTGAACCTCTCATTCCTTGTAAGTTTTGTCCAAACAAACCATCCAAACACTCCACATACATCATATAGAAGTTGTTCAAACACAAGAATTTTTTTTGTAACATCACTATCATCACTTCCCAAGCTCAACAACAACCCATACAACAGCTCAAACTCAAAGCACAAATTTCAGTTTCAAGGTAAGTTTTCTTGACTTTGAACACTTCATACAAGCATCATTAATGGTTCATTTGTGAAGATAAAATGTAGATATCATTGCCTTGAAGCTAAACATATGCTTGATTTTAATTTTCACTAACCATGTGTTGAGAATTGACTTTTACATGTAGCAAAACAGTGATAAAAACAAAAAACAGCAGTTATGCGTCGATATGAAATGCTATGAGACGACACATACTATGTTCAAAATAGTTTATGAGTTGACACGAAACACGTAAGCATCGATACGAAATGGTTATGAGTTGAAACGAAACCAATATGCGTCGACTCATACTGAGTTATTTTGACTTCCAAGAGCAAGAAACACACATGAGCCGACACATGAGCCAATACGAAATCTGGATGAGCCAATACATGAGCCAATACATAAGCTCATGTGTCAGCTCATAAAACCTTTTTTAATCTTTTTTTTAATTTTATTTTTATTTTTATTTATACTTTTATTATTATTATTTTCATATAAAAAATTCAAATAAAATATTTTATTTAAATATGTATGCATACACTTTTGTTTTATTTTTTTTCTAAACTAAAAAAAAAGACAAAAGACATTTTCTTATTAAAATCAATTTCTTTTCTTAAAATTAATTTAAAATTTAGACTTAGATTTTATTTCAATTTGGTTTATTTTGATTAAATTAATTTAGACCTTAGGATTTTAATTAATTTCTTTTCAAATCAATTAGAACTTTTTTGCATAAAAAAACATAAAAAATAATTTCTCTTCTCTTTATATTTCTTTGTACATTTTATTATTTCGCACTATAATTATGTAATTGTCAAAGCTTTGTAATAGTAAATTAGGTTTATTTGCTTTCATCTCCCCATTTGTAAATTTGTATACCCCATCCCCCTAATGATGTAATAGCGTAGTAAATTTATATTCCGCAATTTATCCCTTTCATGTAAATGCTAGTAATTAGGATTTGTATGGAGAGATAAAAAAATCGACAAGTAGATAACCCTAATCAAAGATTAAATACATGCAAATCAAACACACTATTCACACATGCACCCTTAAGGTTAACTCCACTTGTTGCCTAAAAAATGGTCATGTTATGCATGTGGGATGTCTTAGCAAAAACAATCAAAAATACAAGATCATAGCCCCTCGACGACGCTTCAAAAGTTGCCTTTCAAATGATCTTAGTCCGTCAAAGAGAAATACTAAGATATCTCACAATATTGCTATCATGACTATACGATGACCCACGCCCGTCCCTTTACATCCAAAGATAAGGCTTCTTACCAATCAATAGTGAGATAGCAATATCAAAGGAAGAGAGAAACGAACATGAAAGACTTTTGAGTAGGTAGAATGTTTCTAGTTGCTTGCTCACTTTCAAAACAAACATCCTTGAAAACATACACCAAACACTTTCAAAAACATAAAATATTTTCAAAAGTCCAACACTTTGTATACGTTTTTACAAAATGAGAACCATTACAAAGTTTGCCTAAACGAAGGCGCCTTTTCAAAAATACTTTCAAAAACCGCCACAAAGCATATTTTCAAACAAAGCAAGTGATCTAGAAAGCAACTAAGATACCATAGATAACTATGGGTGAAAATGGTGCTAACACCTTCCCTTTTCATAATCTATCCCCCGAACTCAAGAAATAATCTCAAAGGTCTTTCATGTGCTTTTTCACCTTTCCTTTTGGATAAAAGAAAAGTCGATGGTGACTCTTGCTAACCGCAACATTTGCAATCAAACAAAAAACACCCAAGTTAGTTCTCCCACCGTATCACAGTAATTTTTGTATTGAAATGTGAAGATTGGAAAAAGTTGCTCCCTAATGTTTATTTCGTAAACAAATATAACAAACATGTCCATCATATTTTTAAAATTATTTACCATATACCCCTACATGTATACATGTAAAATAAGAAATATAATCTTTAATGTTTGGTATTTTTACTTGTATCTTTTTTCTTTTTTATACTGATTATTTTGTGTTAGTTTGTTTTAAGACTCTGTACCACTTTGATTTATTGCCTTCTTTATTTATTATTGTATCCTTATTTTGTTTTCTTGGTGTGGTACACCTTGTTCCTATTTGAGTTCTTCCTATGTATTTTTGGGGCCTTTCGATGCTCTCATTTTATATAAAAACAAATTTAAAATTTGATATATAGTTGTTTTGAAATTGAAAGATTCTTATCAGAACAAGACTTTTTATGTGTGGGTCAAATAATACTAATAGCCAACCAATGACTTAAGTTCAATAAAAATAAATTTTTAATTCAATTCAACAAAATTAATCTATTACGAGAGAGAGAAGAACTCTCGGATTCACTATATTTTAAAACTGTTACAACATATTACAAAAGAGTTTAAAAAAATAACCTTAAAAATTATTAATAATAAAATCTATTTTCTATCCAATTGTTTTCAAATTTCTTTAACCCTGAATATATGAATCACATAAATCTTAAGTGTTTAAATGTTTAAAGTGTTTTCCAAGCCCCTTTTATAAGTCTAAAAGTTGTTAAACCCTAAGAATAAAATCTTAGGAATATTTACCCCTGTGTATCACTAGGATGTCTACATCTTATGCAACTCGTACATACAACAAGTGAGAGAGAATCATATTTATAAATTCTAAAACCCTAAAGATTCAAATATGCTCTGAAACACAACTCATCAGTAAACAAATCCGAGAACTAAACTAACTTGATTGATACTCACTAACTGTCCATCGACTATCACATGATCGTCATTGTTGTGTTAAACTTTCAATGTCAATATTTAGTTTTATCTTTTTGCTTGATAACCTCTATAGCCGCCCAAATCTTCCAACATTTAGCTCCTCTTTGCTCATTATGACAAGATCCTTCAATTCCTCAATCGGTATGACTATGTTATCAAATCTCGCCATCAATGAATGCAAGATTTTTGTGACAACATAGTTCTCCTTGATTGTTTCTCCACATGCTTTTATTTGGTTCACCAATTAAGTAATTCTTGTAGTAAAATAGTTGATGGTATCCTTCTCCTCCATTTGAATCGATTCAAGTTGAGGTTTGAGTTTGTAACCTCAGTACCCTCGCCTTGTCAGCCCATGCGTATGCCTTATCAAGAATTTCCTATGCTTGCTTCGGTGATTCACAATCACCAACTTTATCAAAGTTGTCATTATCCACATATTGATAGATTAAAAATATCATATGGAAGTTTTTGCACCTCAAAATTTTCCCTCTTCTTTTTAACCTAATTGGCTTATGTTTCATCTTAGCATGCATATTTCATTCATTTGAGATGGGATCAAAGTATTATTGCCTTATGGTGGTTTTCTTCAAGAAATAGAAGATGGTCAAATTGTCAAGCAGTATAAGGAGGATATAGTATTCTCATTATTTTGGTCACTCAAGATACAAGGGCTTCTCATGCCTCAAGACATCCCAACATGTCCATCAGGTCATCAGATGATTGAGTTTGCTAAAGATTTGAAGAGCATGTCATTTCTCCTATCCATCTCTTGGAATTAGGGTTTTGATTAATTGAAGTGTGTGACACTTTTTATGAGCAATATTTTTGAAGTATTATCATTATCATGGTACATAAGCCATCCTTGTTCAAGAGTTTCTTCAGCATACTTAAAGAATTTAGGGTTTTGAAGTTGTGCACTCATCTCCTATCACTATGAATGAAAATTAGGGTATGTGATAAAATCTGTTTATTTATGATTCTTTGATTAAAACTTGTTCCCATGTGTTGTACCCCAAAATTTTCCCTTCCATATTTCTCAATACATTTCAAGTGAGGTTTTCAAATTGCTCAAGGAAGTCCAAGGGTTGACCATACAAACTCTCTCCTAAGATAGTCTACCTCAAATTAGGGTTTCATGTTGCATCAAGATATTTGAGTCCAAGGGATACCAAATTCTCACCATTGTCCTAATATGTTCTCAAGATCATCCATGTCATGTTTCAAGCCTTGTAGAGGAAGTTTGCTCAGTCAATTGCTCAAAGGCCTGAAAAATTGACTATGCTAGGGCAAAAGTCAATTGTGGCCCACATACAGTCAAACTTGAAGATTTTTGGTCAACATTCTAATTTTGAAGCATTATTCATCATTTTATCAAGGTTTGATCATAATTCATCAAGGATTGCTCACAATTCATCAAAACCAAAAAGTTGCTAAATTAGGGTTTTGCAGGAAAAGTCAACTCAACTTTGACCAAGCATAACTTTTTCATACTTTATCAGAAATGACCCATCCAAAGCTAATTTTTAATAGAATTCAATTCTCTACAATCCATCTTCATCTCCCAAGGTCAAAATATGCACTCACAAGAAGTTATGAATTTGGACATTGTAAGTCATTTTGAAAAGTCAACAAAAACACCTTTTGTCAAAGCTTCATACATGAACATGGAAGACTCAATTGAGATGATACCAAAAGGGTTGCTTAGAGGACATCTCAAGCTTTCTAAAAAGTCCAAGAACACCTTCATAGAGTCAAAATTGAAGAAGTTATGCATTGGTGAAGTTGACCTATTTTGCAAAATTGTCAAAAGTCAAATATGCCTCAAATTGCAATTTTTGTCAAATGGGCCCAACTTTTTGTACTTGGCCTAAGTTTGTAACATGGTCCACGAGCCCTAACTCTTACCACTTGCCTTTATTTTATTTTTACCATTTATTTTGATTTTTTATTTCAATTAAATCAATTTAAATCAAAATAAATCATGAAAATATCTAAATCATGCAAACCTTAAGATTTTGTGCATATTTCAAGTATCTTATACAGCTAACAAGAGGATCAAATCGTGCAAGGCATGTTTATGCATGAAAAGATTGGTTTTTGGCTTATTTTGGAAAGATTTTCATGAATATCAAATCATGATCAAAGACCATAATTGACAAAGATTGAATGGACTTTTGTAAACCTAATTTGATCAGTGATATATAGTGAACAAAAAGCAGAAGGTTTTGAGGCGTGGAGAGGAAGAACAAAACTTGAAAAAAAACTCAAGAAAAGTGGTGATCTGTTTTCCTATTTCCAAGCATTTTCGAGACTCCCAAGCCATCTCATTCGCTTCCTGGGAGTGCAAGGAACCTATACCAATCAAAAGCAAGCATTCTAGTGCCCAGAATCCGGTTCCACGACCCCAACAGTTTGCCACTATTTTCAAAATCGAATCTCTTTATTCTTGCATCTTTATCATGTTTCAATAGCATATTCATAATCCCTAACATGTTTGCAAGCTCATGGTGACAATTAATTGCATTTTTGTTGGCTATATTGCAATCCACCATGGCTAGGTTTTGTTGTTGCGTTTTGGGATCTTTTCATACAGGAAAAATTGGTCCACAAGAAGGGCACCATGATGCTCAGCAGGCCAAGACGAATTGGTCCACAGCATTAGAATTCATTTATCATGCCTGTATGTGATTTTGCAATGTGCAGAAGTTCTAGTGGCGGACCTATGTCCGTAGGTAAAAGTCTCTGACTTTTACCAAAAGAGAGGGGAAGAAGACGACCTGCGTGGCAAGCCTTGATTGCCCCATTTAAATTTCGCCCGCTGATAAGTTTATTTTGTTTGTTTTTTAATATAATGATTAATGGGTGTTTGATATACAACAAAGGCGCCTGGCTCAGTTGGTAGTGAAGCAGATGGAAAAGGCCATAGGACCTGGGTTCGAATCCCAGGTCCCCCATATATTTCATGTTATTTTTATTTGAATGATCAGGCATGCACACATTGCATGGAGTCCACCATATGCCCTCAAGATTCAACCATTGGATCTCTAGAAGGCCATATCTGAAGGCCATCATGTGATGATCCACCAAAAGCCTTGGTCAACGCACAACATGGAAGCATAGAGGTCAACGTGGGTCAGAATTCTTGGGCCCAAAAGCTGCTGATGACACCCCCTCAATTACTTGCAAACAGGCCCATTACTCTTTTTCTCTATTCTTTTATATTTTCTTAATTAATTCATTTAATTATTTTACTAACACACAAAATTAATTCTTTTTATCAAGAAAATCATAAAATCAATTTTTCACCAAATTAGATTTAGGTTTTATTTTTTACCAAAATTAATTTAATTAGTTAATTTAATTTTTTAGGTAACTTTAATTTTATTTGTAAATAAATTAAAATCAATTAGAAAAACTAGGGTTTTTGCTTAACCTAATTTATTTTCTATTTTCTAAAAAATAACCAAAATCACAAAATTAGGTCAAATGTAAATATTTTTTGATTTAATTTAATTAATAATTAGGTTTGTATTGTTAGAACATAGTTTCTTGATTAGAGTTTTGATGATAACAAAATTTAAAGAATAAATAAATCCAAAGATATATACAAAGAACAAAAATGCTACTTAAAATTATGTTTTGTATATGCAGAAGTTCTGATGAAATCAGCATCAGAAGATCAGTAATATGTGTTACACGCTTAAGCTACAAGATTATACGCTGAAGTTTGATGACCAGAATCTGCGCCTAAACAAGTACACTCTGACTCTGATCGAAGACATCTTTACCAAGTCATCAACACTCTGAAGCGTTATCAGCAGTTAAAGCAAAGAAGACTCTGAAGCATTATTATTTATTCAATACATAATTAAATGCTAACGGCTTTCTTCAGACAAGATATTCTTCAAAAGGAAAGTGTGTTATTTTCATTAAAATTGCTTTATGGATAACGTATCTTTGCCTTGCCTATAAAAACAAGTCTACTTGTGAAAAGAAGCACGTACGTACACACAGAACAATTTGCCAAGCCTTCCAAACCACGCATATTCAAAGCTTTAGCAAATTCATTTTATTCCAAGCTTAATTTGTATAATTATCACAGTTGTGATATACTGTTTTGTTTGAAAACAACAACACACTCTTGTTCAAATATTTGTAAAAGATTTCCTTGAGATTAACCGGCTTGTGGTTGTACTCGAGAAGACTTTAACAGTTGTTAAAGTAGCTGTTGTAATCCTTTGATAATAGTGGATTAAGACCTCGTTGGAGAGAGGCGAAATCACCTTGACGGGTGGACTGGAGTAGTTTGAGATCAAACGAACCAGGATAAAAATACTGTGTCCTTAAGCTGTTTTTATTTGATCCAAGTTTTTCAGTTCAACCCCCCCCCCCTTCTTATGTTTTTCACATCTTCAATTGGCATCAGAGCGTCTGGTTCTGAGCTTAAACACTTAACCGTGTCAGTACAAGATCCAGTGTCAGAAAAACATAATGGCAGGACCAAGTCAAAACATCAGCAATGACAACAATGAAGAAAGGGACAGATTCAGTGGCAAACCTCCAGTCTTTGATGGAGAGAAATTTGACTACTGGAAAGACAGAATTGAGAGTTTCTTTCTGGCCCATGATGCTGATCTGTGGGACATGGTGATTGATGGATACATGCACCCAGTGGATGGACATGGTCAAAAGATTGACAGGAAAATGATGTCTGATCAGAAAAAGCGTGAGTTCAGAAATCATCACAAGGCCATAACAATTCTTCTCAGCGCCATCTCATATTCAGAATATGAGAAAATATCAAACAGAGAAACTGCCAAGAATATGTTTGATTCTATGAGAATGACGCATGAAGGCAACATTCTAGTCAAAGAAACCAAAGCCCTTGCACTCATTCAGAAGTATGAGGAATTCAAGATGGAAGATAGTGAATCAATAGAAACTATGTTTTCAAGATTCCAAATTCTTGTTGCTGGTCTAAAAGTTCTTGACAAAGGGTATTCCACATCTGATCACGTTAAGAAGATCATCAGAAGCTTTCCAAAACAGTGGAGGCCAATGGTCACAACACTTAAGCTAGCCAAGGATCTCAACAAAATCTCTTTGGAGGAACTTGTTAGCTCCCTCAGAAGTCACGAGATAGAGCTAGAAGCAGATGAACCTCAAAAGCAAGGTAAGCCATTAGCTTTAAAATCTAACAGAAGATCTAACTCCAAAGTTTAGCAGGCTGTGGAAGAAAACTCTGATGGATCCTTATCAGAAGAAGATGAACTACTCTTCTCTCCAGAAGGGTGAACCAACCGCGGAAGCAGAGGCAAAGGAAGTTCAGGAATCCCAGAAGATCAGAAAATCAGAATGAATCTTCCTCCAGATACAGAAGGTCAGAATCTTCCTCTGGACACAGAAGATCTGAAGGTTCTTCAGGATACAGAAAGCCAAACAACAAAGATATCATCTGCTATGAATGTAATGAGCAAGGGCACTACAAAAGTGATTGCCCAAAGCTTCAGAAGGAGAAGCCCAAAAAGAAGTTTGGCAAGGAAAAGAAGAAAAGTCTCATGGCTACATGGGATGATTCTGACACATCTGAAGCTGACTTAGAATCAGATGATGAAAGAGAAAACATAGCTCTCATGGCAAACGTAACTGAAGACAGTGAAGCTTCTGATTCAGACTCTGAATCAGATATAGAAGAGGTATTCTATGACTTTACTATAAACTTTAATAAGGATGAACTAGCTGAAAGCCTTAATGAAATTCTGGAAAGGTATCAGCAGATCATAGTCAAATTCAGAAACCTGAAAAGGAATCTTGCTTCTGACTCTGATAAGACTGAGAGTCTCAGATTGGATAATTCTGAGTTAAAAGAAAAAAATTTCAAAGTTAGAAAACCAATTGCAAAACTCTCAGAAGGAAACAATCCCTGAAACTCCCAGCAATGCTGATGAGATCATCAAAGAGTATGATCACAACTTTCATAAGTTTCTTGCTAAAAACATAGACAGAAGTAAAATGGCTTCAATGATCTATGGAGTTAGCAGAAATGGCAGAAAAGGGATAGGATATCAAGGTAAGGTACCTACACCAAAAAATGCCATGGACTTAGTTATAAAACGCACTCCACTTGATTCACACTTTATATATGGGCACACACATGACATAAAATACACAAGTAGTGATTACTCTGTCAAACCAAAATTCAACCAGAGTTTTGGTAAAACTAACAAATCAGGACCCAAGAAAATGTGGGTACCTAAGGATAAAATAATACATGTGGCAGATATCTTTAGTAGCAAAGCAAAGACACCAATCATGGTACCTGGACTCTGGCTGCTCACGAAACATGACGGGAAGAAGGCATATGTTCCAAAGCCTAGAACTTAAGCCTGGAGGCCACGTAGGCTTTGGAGGCAATCAGAGAGGAAAGATCATTGGCTCTGGAACAGTAGGTAATAGAAATCTCCCTCTATAAGTAATGTTTTATTAGTTGATGGATTAATGCATAACCTGTTATCCATAAGTCAATTAAGTGATAACGGTTATGATATAATCTTCAATCAAAATTCATGCAAAGCTGTTCGTCAGAAAGATGGGACTATCCTATTTAATGGAAAGAGGAAAAACAACATTTATAAAATCAAACTTTCTGAACTGAAAAGTCAGAATGTAAAATGTCTTCTGTCTGTTAACAACGAGCAATGGATCTCGCACAGAAGATTGGGACATCTTAGTATAAGAAGAATATCTCAGATTAACAAACTCAATTTGGTCAGAGGACTTCCTAACCTGAAGTTCAATTCAGATGCTCTGTGTGAAGCATGTCAGAAAGGAAAGTTTGCAAAACCTGCTTTCAAATCCAAAAATGTTGTTTCCACCTCTAAGCCATTAGAACTTTTGCACATTGACTTATTTGGACCAGTTAAAATTGCTTCAGTCAGCGGCAAGAAATATGGGTTAGTAATCGTAGATGACTATAGCAGATGGACATGGGTAAAGTTCTTAAGGCACAAGGACGAGTCACACTCTGTGTTTGTTACCTTCTGCAACCAAGTTCAGAATGAAAAGGATCTTAGAATCGTCAAAGTCAGAAGTGATCATGGTGGAGAATTTGAAAATAAAGATTTTGAGTTATTCTTTAATGAAAAAGGCATTCTACATGATTTCTCTTGTCCTAGAACTCCCCAGCAAAATGGAGTTGTAGAACGAAAGAACAGAACATTGCAAGAAATGGCCAGAACCATGATCAACGAGACTAACGTTGCTAAGATCTTCTGGGCAGAGGAAATAAACACAGCGTGTTACATTTATAATAGAATCTCCATAAGACCTATTCTAGAAAAGACTCCATATGAATTATGGAAGAACAAAAAGCCCAACATTTCTTATTTTCACCCATTTGGACGTACATGTTTCATTTTGAATACAAAAAATTATTTGAACAAGTTTGACTCTAAAGCACAAAAGTGTATTATGTTAGGATACTCTGAACGCTCAAGAGGGTACAGAGTATACAATACAGAAACACAGATTGTTAAAGAGTCAATCAGTGTTCGGTTTGATGATAAGCTTGACTCTCAAAAGTCAAAGCAGAATGAATTCCTTGCAGGTATGGAAGTTGAACTCACAGGTACTGAAGACAACTCATCAGAGGCTCTCAACAGAGAAACTCCCTCAACATCAGAAAGAGTCACTGCAAGCAACCCAACACCTTCTGTTGATCAACTCTAGAAAAGACCATCCATAAGCACCATTGATCACCCAGAAGAAACAATCTTAGGAAGGAAGGAAGATCCAATCAGAACAAGATCTACCTTCAGAAACTATGAAGAATCCCTCATGGGACTGGTTTCTCTGATTGAACCAACAACAATTGATGAAGCACTTCTGGACAATGACTGGATTCTGGTAATGTAAGAGGAGATAAATCAGTTCACAAGAAATGACGTATGGGATCTGGTTCCCAAACCAAAAGGATTCAACGTCATTGGTACAAAATGGGTGTTCAGAAACAAACTGAACGAACAAGGTGAAGTCATCAGAAACAAAGCATGGCTGGTAGCACAAGGTTATAGTCAGCAAGAGGGGATAGACTATATAGAAACCCTTTCTCCAGTCGCCAGGTTAGAATCTATCAGACTTTTAATTTCATTTGCTGTTAATAAAGGCATCACTCTGTATCAGATGGATGTCAAGAGTGCATTCTTAAATGGCTATATAGAAGAAGAGGTATATGTGCACCAACCCCCTGGTTTTGAAAGTCCCAAAAATCCAGAATATGTTTTCAAACTAAAGAAGTCACTCTATGGTCTGAAACAAGCTCCCAGAGCTTGGTATGAAAGACTAAGTAACTTCCTGTTAGAAAAGGAAGTCACCAGAGAGAAAGTGGACACAACCTTGTTCTGTAAGACAGTTAAGAATGACTTTTTAGTATGTCAGATTTATGTTGATGACATCATATTTGGATCCACTAAACCCTCTCTGGGAAGAGAGTTTGCTAAAACTATGCAGGCAGAGTTTGAGATGAGCCTAATGAGGGAACTAAAATTCTTTCTGGGAATTCAGATTAATCAAACCCCAGAAGGAACTTACATTCATCAGAGAAAATATGTCAGAGAACTTCTGAAGAAACTTGATCTCTCAGAATGTAACCCATCAAGGATTCCAATGCATCCCACGTGCATTCTGGAAAAAGAAGAGGTAAGTAAAAAGATAGAACAGAAGGTCTACAAAGGTATGATTGGGTCTCTTCTCTATCTGATGGCTTCAAGGCCTGACATTCTATTCAGTGTTTGCATTTGTGCTAGATTCCAATCAGATCCTAGAGAATCTCACTTAACAGCAGTTAAGCGAATTTTCAAGTATTTGAAAGGTACTGCTAATCTGGGTTTGTTTTATAGAAAATCAAATGATTACAGCCTAGTAGGATACTGTGATGCTGATTTTGCTGGAGACAGAGTAGAACGTAAAAGCACTTCTGGAAGCTGCCAGTTTCTGGGAGAAAATCTGATCTCATGGTGCAGCAAAAGACAATCCATAATAGTTCTATCAACAACAGAAGCTGAATACATAGCAGCAGCTGGATGCAGCACACAAATGCTCTGGATGAAAAGTCAACTTGAGGACTTCAATATATTTGAGAGTAACATCCATATCCTCTGCGATAATACTTCTGCTATTTGTCTCAGTAAAATCCTATTTTGTATTCTAGGGCTAAGCATATAGAAATAAAACATCATTTTATTAGGGACTATATTCAGAAAGGGATTCTAAATTTAAAATTCATTGACACAGACCATCAATGGACTGATGTCTTTACAAAACCTCTTTCTGAAGATAGGTTCAACTTCATTCTGAAACATCTCAACATGAAGCTTTGCCCAGAATAAACTGTTTTATTTACATATCTTAATCTTCAAAAATTTTAGTATTTTCTGTGAACTGCTGATCAACCTGCCTTCAGAATTTTAGAAGTACATATTGTATCAGAATCTATCCATGAAGATCTGAGCATTTCATTTCAAGGATAGAGGTGTGCTGTTCACGTAAGCAAACAATTGTCATCCATTCATCAGCTACTTTCTGAGGCTGAACACACGTTCATTTTTCCGAAAGGTCAAAAGCGCTGATTGGATGGATTGAGACACATGTCATGGGTAACCATTCCAATATCTTTCTGAATCCCCTAAAATCAGCTGTCATTAATGCTTATAATCATTACAATTTATTTCTCTCTCTTGCAGTTTATGTTTTCAAAATCTATTTAAACGCATTTCTCACTCTTTACACTCTTTCACTTTCACTTTCTCCCAATCTAATTGTTTTCTGCTTGTACTTTCAAAACCCTTTCATTTTCTTCTCAAATTTTCTGTGTGAACATGGCTTCCTCAAGCATCCCAAATTCCAGTACTCAGAGAACAGAATCCACAGAACAATATGAGAAAGTCTTCAAGAAAATGGATTTAATCTCCTCACGCCCATTGACAACTTAGAAGTGCTTTCAGAATTGATTGTGGATTTTGAAAGTCTTCAAGAAAATGGATTTAATCTTTCTGAAGAGGTAAAGGCTCAAGGATGGAACAGGTATTTTGACCGTCTTCTAGGTCCAACGTTTCCAATCATTATGAAGGAATTTTGGATTCATGCTTCATCCTCCAACCATCAAGTCACTTCGTATGTAATGGGGAAGAAGATAGTCATAACTGAAGACCTTATTGCAAGATTGATAGGTTACAGTGGTGGTGGCGTAAGGTGTATAGACATGGTTAAAAGATGTGCTGATGTTGCTTCAATTGCTAGAGAAATTTTAACTCTGGGTCTTCCCTCCAGCAAGATAAGAGATCTGAAGGATCATCACAGAATATGGGCCAAGATAATTCTGGGATGCATAAACCACAGGAAGCCAACCAGCTCTCCTGACTACATCAACATTGATCAGCAGTTTCTGATCTACTTCATCTCCCAGAAGACTAAGGTGAATCTGGCTCACTTGTTATTCAATCATCTGAGGACCAGTGTTAAGGAGACTAGAGAAGATGAGTGCACCAAAAGGGACTGGATACCCCTTGGAAGGCTCATATCAGATATTTTGACAGAGAATAGGCTGATAGAGCATCTAACAGAAGCACATGAAATCAACTCTTTAGAGGCAACTTCTGGGAAGCCTTTGAATGCGAAGAATCTGAAAAAGATGAAGATTATTGAGAACATCAAGAAGGAACCCAGTGTTACTTCTTTTGCAACAATCACCAGCAGAAGAATCCCTATAGATGATTTCCCCATGTTCTCAGAAATTGACTCCAAGCCTGAGATTATAGTCAGATATTTGGATGCATGCAAAGCAAATGACACTGCACCAAGACTAAACATTCAGGACTTGCAACAGGCGGCTCCAAAAGTTATACTGAAGAAGAACAAGAAAAGAAAGGCATCAGCAGAAGGATCATCTCAGCGGACTCCCAAAGCTGCTAAAAAGAGAGGTAATCCTTCTTCTGTAACTGTTTTAGAATCAGTATCTTTATCAACATCTGGCCCCTTACCTACCCATTCAGAAATTCCTACCCCACAAACGTTTGATGATTTTGACATAGGGTTTGACCCTTCAGAAACTCTAAGTCTTAGAGAATCTCACTCCCTACCTATCAATCCAAATATTGAAACAACTCAACCAGAACTTGTAAAAGTTCTATCAGATATTGAAAATTTTGACCAAAATATTTTTGCTCCCACACCAGAAAATCCAAACTCTGAAACCATTTCAGAAGCACCACAACCAGATATTCCCCTCTCTCCACAACCAGAAATACCATTACCTCCATCTCCTCAACAAGAAATTCATCCACCTTCTCCACAACCCGAACAAGCACAACCAGAAGTTCAAACTTCTGAGGTCCAACCTTCTGAATCATGTGAACCAGAACCTCATAACGATCAACCCAACCAAACTATTGATTCTGATACCATTCCCATTCCTGGAATCAGTGAACCTCGGGCCATCCGTATGCCCCTGACCATTCTGGATATTCCCCAAATTCCCTCTTCACTAGAATCAACTCCACCAAATTCCCCAACTAGTCCAATAATTATTCCAGACTCTCCCACTCCCTCACCAAAGAACAATCCAGATGACAACGCCAAAATTGTCATTCATTCAACTGTTTTTGAATGTCTTGCTGCCATAACCCACAAAACAGCCATTCCAAAACCAAAACCATCTGAACCCACACCAGATGTTGGTACTAGTTTACTGATGTTTGAAACAAAAATGCAGAAGTGGATAACTTCTATGAAGCAAGCTAGTCTTGAGATGATTAATCCTACTTCTTCAGATTATCTACAAGTTTCAGAAAATGGATAAGTTCTGAAACTCATAAGATGCAAGAGCAGAGCTACGAACAAGTTCAACAGAATTTCAGTAATCTGCTAAAGGTAATTGAAGATCAAGTTCTGAGCCAACTGCTCAAGGAAGAATTTATCCCTCTGGACAATGCTCCCTGGTCAGAACATCGTCCAACAGACAAAGTTCAACCAGAGTCAGAAGGACTCATTCTGACTGATACTCCAGAGCAGATGATTCCTGCAGAGGAACTGGTTCAAAAAGATGACGGTGTAGAATGCTCTGAGAAGCATCCAGTTACTGAAGATTCTCAAGCTTCCTCCTATGAAAGGCAGACTCTGGAAGAATTGAAGAGAGCAGATATTGTTATGCAGGAAAGGATGGATAAACAGGATGATAAAATTTCGGAAATCAAGAGCATGTTAACCAAATAATAGGAAACCAACACCCAGATCAAGGGCTTGTTGGAAGCTTTGTTCACGCGCCTTCCTCCTCCATCTTAGATTTTCCTTTGTTTTTAAAACTTGTTTATCTGTAATATTTTCTACATTGCTGCTGTTCTGAACTTCTTATCATTGCTTCCTATGTTTAATATAAATCCTTTTTAAGCTCTGATTATGTGTTCTTTTTTATAGCCGGCAAAAAGGGGGAGAAAGAATAAGATATTTTCAATAACGGATTATTGAGACATAAGTCTCAAACATTCTGATCTCTTAATTTCTTTCTTCTAAAAAGCTTGAACAGGTACAAAACTCTGATGAAAGACGTAGTCAAATTCTGATGCTCAAGGACTCTATGAATTTAAGGGAAGTAATCAACTCAGGGGGAGTTTTTCTTCTTAAATTCTATGCTTTTTATTCTTTATTTTTAATTGAAAAATCTGGTTTTTGTCATCATCAAAAAGGGGGAGATTGTTAGAACATAGTTTGATTCTACAACCCTTGATTAGAGTTTTGATGATAACAAAATACAAAGAATAAATAAATCCAAATATATATACAAAGAACAAAAATGCTACTTAAAGTTATGTTTTGTATATGCAGAAGTTCTGATGAAATCAGCATCAAAAGATCAGTAATATGTGCTACACGTTGAAGCTACAAGATTATACGCTGAAGTTTGATGACCAGAATCGGCACCTAAACAAGTACACTCTGACTCTGATCAAAGACGTCTTTACCAAGTCATCAACACTCTGAAGCGTTATCAGCAGTTAAAGCAAAGAAGACTCTGAAGCGTTATTATTTATTCAAGACAGAATTAAATGCTAACAACTTTCTTCAGACAAGATCTTCTTCAAAAGGAAAGTGTGTTATTATCATTAAAATTGCTTTATGGATAATGTATCTTTTCCTTGCCTATAAAAACAAGTCTGCTTGTGAAAAGAAGCACGTACGTACGCACACAACAATTTGCCAAGCCTTCCAAACCACGCACATTCAAAGCTTTAGCAAATTCATTTTATTCCAAGCTTAATTTGTGTAATTATCACAATTGTGATATACTGTTTTGTTTGAAAACAACAACACACTCTTGTTCAAATATTTGTAAAAGATTTCCTTGAGATTAACCGGCTTGTGGTTGTACTCAAGAAGACTTTAACAGTTGTTAAAGTAGCTGTTGCAATCCTTTGAGAATAGTGGATTAAGACCTCGTTGGAGAGAGGCGAAATCACATTGACGGGTGGACTGGAGTAGTTTGAGATCAAACGAACCAGGATAAAAATACTGTGTCCTTAAGCTATTTTTATTTGATCCAAGTTTTTCAATTCAACCCCCCCTTCTTATGTTTTTCACATCTTCATGTACATATTTAATTTAAACCCTTATTTTCTTAAAATAATCAAAAACATCCAAAAAATGATTTTTCTTTTAATTAGGTTTAGACGGGGTCAAAACCCTAATTTTCTCTTGTTCTCGACTCACCGCGCGCGTTTATCTTATTTTACAATATTGCTGTAATTGCTCATGGGATATAATAGATTAATTAGGACTTTTCGTTTATTTTTTTCGTTTTTACGGGTTTTTTGGCTATGTAATTAATACCCAAAGCCTTGTAATAGTGTAGCTTTACTTTCTCGCACTTTAATTCTCGCAAATCTTAACTGTTAGATGTATGATATTAGGGTTGCATGACAAGAATGTATGTTAAATTTAAAACGGTTAGCAAACCCTAAATGTGCAAAAATAATAACTTGAAATTGAATCACTCGTACATGCGCACTCCTAGGGTATACTCTCACTTCGGTTGCCTTCGGTAAACGATCATTAAGTATAGGGTGTTTTAGTGGTCACTCTCTTGTCTAAACAAAGATCAAATGTCCCGTTCGGAAATGTTGCCTCGGAACTGTTGCCTCGGAAATGTTGCCTCGAATATGATCTTAAGACATTAGGGTTATTACTAAGACGTCCTAACATTGCTTTAGTGATCATACGTCCCTTTCGAATTGACCCTTAAAACTCCAACGACGGTGCTACCTACTCACTAATAGTGGGATAGCGTTGTCTAAAGGAAACAAGAACAAAAACATTCTTTTTTCGAGTAGGTAGATGCTAGTAGGTACTTGCTCAAAATCAAACTTTTCCACACTTACACACTTTTCAAACAAAGTTTTCTAAACAACTTCGTAACACTCTTGAAGGAAGAAGCAAGGGTTAAATCGAAGTAAAACAAAAACTTTTTTCAAATCAAACACACACAAGCAATTTTTAAAATGATGAGCAAGTACCTAAGAGCCCGTAGAAAAATACGGATAGAAAGGGTGCTAATTCCTTCCCTTTCTATAATCTACCCCCCGTACTCAAAATCTCAAAAAAGGAATTTTTCTGTGCTTTTTTCCTTTCCAGTTGGATAAAATAAAAGTCGGTGGCGACTCTTGCTTACCGCGACATTTTGCAAACACAAACGCAAAACGCAAACCAGCATTTCCTAAAACAGTCCGGTTCTGCCACCGTATCACACCATGGTATTATAAATTCTCTTAAGAATCTATGGCTTGAAGATTGACCCTCAATTTTGTTCATAAAAAGCTCAATTGTTCAGATAATTACAAAATAATTGATTTAGGAAAAAAGTCATCTGTGAAAGCTAAAAGTCAACTCTTGACTTTTTAAAGTCAATATCATGTTCTATAATTCAAATATGGTCAAAGATTGAGTTTTTTCCAACTGGAATCCATAAAATCAAGAAAATCAGAAAGTTGACCAAGTTTGACTTTTTGATACTTAAATTTTTTTCTAAGTTCACGAGATTTCTATGCTTGTTTACCACTTTTCAAAAATACATATTTCCTCATTTTTAATCAGTATTTTGCAAACTTGGTATCATTAGAAAGAGTAATCCAAGATTTGCAACTTTGTCCTTGAGGACTCATATCCAAATTGTCCATAGATTTTGAGTTATTAAGCTTTGAAGTTGATAGTTAATTAAATTTTGAACATTAAAACACTTAGTGAAAATTTTGGAGTATTTGATTACTTTCATGCACATTACTTAATGACTAATTTTCTCTATGATCAAGGCTTTATCTCAACTCAATCTCAACATCAAAGTTGTTGTTCTCACTCCTGACTTTCCAACAAGCTCATTTTCATCACAAATGACCCATTGAATCTCAAGTTATTATCATTCAAAGTTAGTTGGTTAAGTTGGTAAATTTTATAAGTCAATTTACTCAGCTTCAAGGAAATACTTTCGAGGGCAGTTTTCACCTTGTTCCTATCATTGTTTCAAAAACCTATCAACATCAAAGATGATGATCAATATTTGCTTTACTATTTTGCTTCAGAAAGTTTCTCAAAAGAGCCAGTAAATCTCAAGATATCATGCTTAGAAGTGGGTCATTCAAAACTTGAATTCTTTCCAACACTTAGTCAGATTGTTGGCATATTTTGATCAACTCAAAATTCCAATTTTTGAGCTCGATTTTGAGACCCTTACAAGCATTGTTTCAAAATTCATTCAACATCAACTTTGATCTACACAACTTTAGCTTTCCAGAGAGCTCAATTTTATTACATTTTATCAAGAGATGAGAGAGATATGGAGTTAAGACTGGGCGGGAAGGAAATCTTACACTTGCAACCAGTTTTGGTCATTCTTATGTTTTTATGTGAAGTGAAGAGAATTTCTTTCCAAGTTTCTGTTTGTACTCTCTCCACTCGCTATTCATTCTTTTCATTTAATCAAAATAACCAAAAAAAGTGCATGAGATGCATGTGAACGTATCCCACTCATTACTAAAATAGGAAAACTTTTCCCTCCTTCTCCCCTCTCCCACACAACCTCACTCTCTCACACTTCATTCACACTTATCTCATGATACTCCCAGCTCACCAAAACGCAGCCACAAGCCTAGTAAATCTTCATGAAACGCAAGCTCCAATACTCACTTTCTCATTTTGTCAATTTTCAAAACTTACCCTCATACAGAAATTTAACCTTGGTCAGTTCTCAACCTTACTCTAATCAGTCTATATAAGACACTTCTTGCCTCCACACTCTTAGCTACGAATTATGAAGGGAAAAAGGAGATCTAAGGCAAGAAATTTCTCAAACTCTCTCATCTTCGAAGCTCTCTCTCCTCTTGATATTTATTTAATCTCTGGGTTTCTGGTCTTTCACTAAAGTTTATAGAGGAGTTCTACATCATTTTATCAATCATTTAAGGCAGAATATAATGCAATAGACACTTGCTCCATTTGGTAACTTTCTCCAACTAATATCCCTCTCATTTTAGATGTAAATCCATATTAAGTTCATCAATATGTGCATCTAAAGTCCCACCTTTAGTGGGCATTGGTTAGCAGTTAATTTGATACATGAATCACTGAGCTACTTTTTTGATAATTTGAACTTTATGATTGAATTACATGTTGATTGAGTTATGATAAATGATTTTAAAGGTCAGATTTGAGATCCTTGTGAATTTTCATTTCGGATAGTGTAGGGTATTTGATTCGGTTCGATTTTGGGTTAGCTTCGGCGAGGTTGGACGAAGAAGACAACAAGAGCTAGGGCTCCGGCGTCTGAAATAAGTTTGAACCTTTGACTGGACTTGGCACGTTCTGATTGGTTGGTTTGATTTTATTTATTTTCCACGTATTTTTCCTCTCTCTCTTTTATATTTTCTTTTTTTGTTTTATATTTTAAATCAGAAACAATAATAAATTGATGAGATGGTGGACTCATAAACCATTGGGCCTAACACCTTTCCTTTCTGCACCCCCTGCCTGAGCCCAATTGTAGCACCGATCATCGTTTTTAGTTCATTCTGGAGATTTAGTTTTACACCCCCATGCCTTGTTCAATATTTGTTGATTACACTTTCAATTTCATTTTTATTTTAATTCTTATATTGATTATAAATTACAAAAAATTGTATAGAATACTTTGTTGAGTATAATTTATTTCTATATTTTTTTTTAATTAAAAATATTTGTGACACATTAATTAAATCAATTGATTAAATGTGTTATTTCTTAAAAAATATTTGTTTATTTTCTTTTTCAATTTTACTTTTATTGATTTCTTAATCTAAAAAATACACAAAAATATTTTACATGATTCTTATTGTCTTGAGATAATTTTAATAATTTTCAACCAAATTTATCACTTAATTTAATTTGAATTTGAAAATTGTTCTTGAAGAGTGATAAATTGGTTGATTTTATTGCTTTTGTTAGAAGATTGATTTTTATTTTTTACTTTCTCATAATTCTAAAAATCCAAAAAAAACATGTTTGAGGTTCTGTGATGTCTTGAGGTAATTAAACTTTTTTTATTTTAATTTTACCTCCTGATTTTATATTTTTCACAAATTTGTTTGCTTAAAGTATCTAGTTGGCTAACTTTTGAACCTAGTCTTGTTCTTTTATTTTCTTCCATTTTCCTTCAAAGATAAAATTATTCAAAGATATTTTTATGAATTTTAATTGTTTGAAGATTATACCTATGATTTTTGTTTAAATTTTAACATCACTGTGCTCTTTCTACTTGATTTAAATTGGGAATATGTCCATTGATGTTTGACTTGACCAATAGTGCTTTCGTTTAGTTATTCTTGGACATGTTTTAATACTAACATATGGTTACATTATAGATACATGTATGCTTAAGGATCATATCAATTGGGTTCAAATTATAGATCTTTTTAAGGTCAATATTTGATTAATCCTTCTTGTGCACATTATGTACTTATCTTGTGAAACCCTAAAGGTGTTTTAATTGATCTCTTAAGCCAATTCTTATGATACTTTGTTTGTGTATCAATTATTGATGGATGATAAGTTCAATGATAGTCTCTTGAGGATTTTAGAATCACTTGATTTTATTAGATCAACCTTTCTCTTCACTTTCCATCTTGAACTTGTTACCTTGCCTAGTTTATGTTACTTGCATGAGATACAAGGATTGCACTTGGTGAAACCTTAAGGAATAAAATTCATTATTATTTCTCTTATTCTAATAACATTTTAAGAGTCTTGAGTTCACTTTGTTAAACCATTCAATCACTCTAACATTGTTTCTTTACTTATTTCAATCTTTGAAACTTTAATCCATCTTTGAGACCTTGGTTTGGAATGCAATTGTGCAATTCCCATTTGATAATCATGAGTTCAAATTTATGTGAATATTATGATCTTACTTATGACCCTGGCTTATAATATCTCCTTATCTTTCTTCTTTTATTCTTTGATTAATATTCAATTGTTAACTCATAATGATGACAAGTTAGGAGCTATTTTCATCTCTTTCTTTGAACTAGTTTTGGATTGTTAATTAGTGAAACTCTTAGGGGTTTATGATCCAACTTTTATGTTTGAATATTTATATCATATTATATTTTCACCTCAATTATCCATTATTATATGATCCGTTTGGTTAAGCATTCATTTTCTAATCAACATGGTGACACTTTAGAAACTATATCTTCGTTATTACTTGAGCTTTTGAACATGTTGCTTATTGAATTATTTCCATACACTTGAACCAAGTCCATTTTGGTGATATTTAGTATTTTATACTGCCCATAACACTTAAGTACATCAACCCTTTTCTTATTTTCACAAGTAATTAGTTTACTATGCTTGTTTCATCATGTGGACTACATGCTTACTTGTTTGCCAAGTTTCCTTGAGATCAACTTTTGTACATAAAATTATGAGTCTATTATCTTGTTCATGCTTGAGTGTTCATATTGAGTTTACTTATCATGCAAGATACTATGTTTCATGGTTAATACATGTTCACTTGTTTACTTTCAAAACTCATTCAACCACTTGCTTGTCTTGCCTAGTTTTTGGTGTGTTGCTTTGAGATTCATCATGATATCTTTTGTGTTTGTGATACTTGAATGTGAAATATTATAGGTCACTTTATTCTGAATTATGATGTTTGATAACTTCTTACCATGATCCCTCTTCACCTATATTTTTCTTGATGCTTACATGCCTTTAGGAACATGTTAGGGTTTGGTTTTGACCACTTGTTGCTTCAACCTTTGAATGTGCTTAAGTATGATACCTTAAGTATGTTTATAGTTTATTTGTGTGTATTAAACACATGTCTTATCTTATAACTTAACTCATTTCAAATGCTTAACACTATACCTAATTGCTCACACACTTGTGTTCACCTCACTTCACACGTTTGAATGATGTTTGTGTACTATGATGCTTATGCCATGATTTCAATGCCCAATTTGATTTCTTCTTGATCATTAGACTTGTTCTAACTGAATTAAGTGTCTATTCTTGCTCATATATTATCACATTTACCCTTTATATTTCAACTTATTTCACATGCTAGCATTGCATGAGGACTTATGTCCACCTAAGGTTGTTTAGTTGTCTTTGCTTGTGTCATTTGATTGTGATTCTTTCTCAAGCATTGCTTGTATGATAATGATAACATCTTGATGCCTTTGTTACTGACCTCTAAACTTCTTCATATTCTTTTACTTCACCTCACTTCCCTATGCCATGATAAGTTAGACACTTGACACATAAGTCTTCACTAGCTAGTATGCTCAGATAGATACTTTTTCATGTGACTTTTAAGCCATTACCTATTGTGCATAATCCTTAGGCAGTATCTTGATATGAAATTATGCTTACATTGATGCAATGTGGTTTCCAATTGTATGCTCACTACTATCTTAGACTTAGGTCAATGCTTGCCATTTGTTTGAGTTTCATCTTCCTCCACTATGCATGCTTGCTTTAGTTAGGTGATGCTTGTTAACATGTGACCTCTTGATGATAACTTGTGATGTCTTAAAGCATATTGAGGTCTAGTTATTCACTCAAGCCTTTCATTTGTTTGATACTTTTAAGATTGTTTAAAGTCTTGTCTTCTATTTGTTTAATTGTACTACTACTTGCCTAGTTAGGTGATTTCATCTTCTTCCTGACTTATGTTGTCTTATTTTGGGTAGAATTAGGATGATAACATGTTAGGGCCAGTAGATTTAAGTTGTTTGATGTATTTTCATAACATGCCTTCTTTGGTTGATCATTGCGTGCTTTCATCTCTTCTTTACTTGCTCAAAGTACTTGTTTGCTTATCATCTTCTCTCTTCTTCTTTCTTGTATTAATCACATGTTACCTTAGGATTTTAGTTTCATATTCTTTAATATGTGAACTAATTAGAGCTTAGGTTCTTATCCAAGCATGTCAATATTAGGTAGCTTCTGTATCCTCAACATTAGGTCCATCTTTGCATGCTAACTTAGGTAGATGTTTCCCTTTCACCCTAACTTTATGACCATCATTGCATGACAACATTAGGATCTTTAGTCTCCCTTAGACTTTTTCATTCCCTTTTTTTCATCTTTAAAACTAAAACTTCTTTTTTCTTTATCAATTTCAAAAACACTTAATAAATAATGATGAGAATCACACTCCATGAGCCTTAAGAAGTGGAGAAGGATGAGTGGGTCCATTCCTGAAGCTTGTCCTTCATTTCATTCAGTCTTTGTGTGGTTCAAATCTCTAAATCCTTTTTCAAGTAAAAAATACAAACCAATTTAAACCTTTTTTTTCCTTTAGGCTGCCTTCGGGATTTTCTTTTAAAAATCTTTTCAGAAAAAAGATGTGTTATTTCAGCTTTACGCAATACGACGTGTGATTCTCCAAAGGTCGGGTTGCAATATGTCAACTGCTAGAGTGTGAATGTAACATTATCCGCCTAAAAACACAAAACAAACTAAAACACCTTTTTAGGTGAACTACGAGTGCCTTGATCTATCATTACACGTAGAGGGTAAGTAGAAACAAAGGTTCACAACCGCGGAGGACATAAATAATAAAAACTTTCTTTTTGTAAATACTTTACATTCATGCATTTTCCCTTAACTTGTTAGCTTTAGACTTGACATACTCTTTGATTAGAACAACAAGAGTGGATCCCGTGGAGTATCATGGACGTTAGGGGTGCTAATACCTTTTCCTTACGTAATCGATTCTCGTACCCGTTCTCTTGGTTGCGAGACCTTGATTTCCCCCTTCTCAGATTTTCTTCTCCTTCCGTGGAATAAAAAAATATTTGATGATAACTTCATTGTTTATTTTTCTACAGTTGCCTCAGAAGTCTTTCTTTTTTTCTTCCTTATGTGTGCTCGTTGTGCATCAGTTGCACCTTCGAAAAGAGGATTCACACCGTTCTTGATCACTTCAAGAACATCTTGGTAGTCAAACAACACTTTCATTTGCTTGCACCATTTATCGTAATTCTTCGCATTAATGGTGAGTAGGTTTGTAGGGATTCTTTCATTGGAGACTGTATTCATGTTGCACACTAGGTGTTTGGTGGATATAATCAGACTCTTGATGCCAAATGTTAGAACTTGAAATCACAAGATTAGTGAAAATGGAGTAATTGAGTGTGGAGAGGGAGAGAATGAGAGAGGGAATTAAAGAGAATATAACAGAGGGTGAGAATATGAACTTGCATTAAACATTGTTGAGGATACTCATTAAGTATTTATACAATTTACAGTTGAATTGAAATATAAATAACATAAACTAAAAACAAAAATTAACTGTATGTAACTAATTACAACTACTGCAAAAACTAAAAACATATCAGTGATAATCAATTATTACAAATATGTAACTAATTACACTCTCAAATAAATCACTTATTTTCACCATATTTAACCTTTTCATTTAAGGATAATCAATTATATGCATGTAATGATCAGTTATCACCCTTGAATTATAGATTTTCTCATAATTGTTAAACATTCAAAAGTTGAAGTTGACGTGATTAGATGTTGTCGTTATCTAACTACGGTTTTCTTTGTTCTGAATCAAATGAAGCAACTTTGATCCTTATTTGACATGGTTAGTGGTTGTGGAATAAAAAAAATTTGTTCATAAGTTGCGTTGATGTCCCACTTAGCAAGAAGGATATTGACGAGCAATTGAAGCTAGAAAAAAATTTAGTAATATACCTAAAAAAAATAAATAGAAGAATGTTGTTGGTTTTCATGATTTTGTGTTTTGGTGTTATTTGGGGGAACCATAAAATTAGCTGCAACTACTTTACAATAATTTGCAATGGTTAAGAAGTGAATTTTTTAGTGAAGTGGACATAGTTTCAATTCTTACGAAATGCAAAATATTTATTTTGTTAATTAGTCAATCATTATCCAATCATTCTTTAATATACATGACATTAATAATTAACTCATAAATATTATTAATATGCAAATTATCAATTATGTTAAATAATATAATTGAATGACATTACATACACAATATTATCTCCGTCTAGTGTATGTAAGAAAATAATGTGCCAAGATAAATATGAAAGGATCTAAAAAATCCCAAAAAAAAAAAAATTAAATAAAACACTGTAAAATTATAAAAATTAAAATAAAATGATAATTTAAAGTATTTAAATTATCATTTAAAATATAGCACGCTGTAACCTAAATACTAAAATTACATATCGATATAACTTACTATTTGTGAAATATATATATTTTTATTATTTGATTTATTTGAAAAAATGAGTTAAAGTTAGAACAATTATTATAATGTTAAAAATTGACTGCTTCTGGAAAAAAATGCTTTCAGATTATTAAAAATAAATAAAAAATTGATACTGGTATATTCTGTCTTTAAATATAAAAGTAATTTTTTTTTTTTGTATTTCTAGTAGATAAAAATATATAAATTATTAAAACAAATACAAATAAATTAGATTGTAATTTAAAAAAAAAAAGGCAAACTGAATAAAAACGTCAATTCTAACAAAATTTTCTCTCTCTCATGACACTCTTTTTGTGATATAAATTGGATTGTAAAACAAGTTTTGGAGCTATGGAAAATTCAAATTCTAATTGGAGATTCATGTACTATTATTTATTACTTCAATTATGATCCTTATTAATTAGTATGAGTAATTAAGTTTTTATTGATTAGGATTTGTTAGATGAATTTATATTAATCTCTTGGGTTATATGTTTGTGTTTCGTATTATTTTTTTATTTGATTACTTCATTATTGTTATTAAGTTTAATTTTGTATTCATTACTTTATATGTGTTTACGAATTTATATGGTGATTACCAACCATAACTCTATGAATCTAAACTAAATTAACCAATTCAACTTGGTAATTGATTAGGTATTAGAAATGATAAGTTGTGACTTAGGATTTAACGCTCTTAAAATTGTTTGTTCTAACTATTCAATTGATCTAAGGGATTAGGGTATCATAGTTTAGAAGAGTGAGTTCTACACGAAAGAATTGGATATAAGAACTAAGATAAAATAATCATGATCGTTGAATAATCAACTTAGGGAAAATAAACATCAACATCAACAGAAACATATTGGAAATTCAAAGCAAGACTTAATCGTTTTTATCTGATCAATATTTACAATAATTATTATTTCCAAATTTTATCCGTTCTAACAATTTAGTTATAATAAAGATGACATGAGTTCAATCTTTACCAAATACAAAATGTTGAATCGTGAAACTAAAAAATTAAACTTTTTAACTAGAAATTAAAAGACAAAAAATTAAAATAGAGAGAACAAAAATAGATTTAAACCAACATCTAAAATATAGTGTATTCCAACGTAACTAATAAAATTATACATACATAATAATTCACAATTTGAGATACTTTACTCCTTGTTACTTTATTTTATTTTGATGAGCATAATTAAGTTGAATAATCTTTATTAGTTATCACCAAACCATCTTTTAAAAGGATTTTCATGTTTCTCTCCTTTATTACCACCTCCACCTGTTTTCTTCAAGGGCTGAACAATGTCATCTTCATGTCTTTTTTCAGATGCATCTTCCTTTCCATGTAATGATTTTCCAGGTCCAGATATTCCTTGGTCACCATTCACTTTCTTCAAGGGCTGAACAATGTCATCCTCATGTCTTTTTCCAGATGCATCTTCCTTTTCATGTAACGATTTTCCAGGTTCAAATATTCCTTGGTCACCATTTACTTTCTTTAAGGGCTGAACAATGTCATCTTCATGTCCTTTTCCAGATGCATCTTCCTTTCCATGTAACGATTTTCCAGGTCCAAATATTCCTTGGTCACCATTCACTTTCTTCAAGGGCTTAACAATGTCATCTTCGTGTCCTTTTCCAGGTGCATCTTCATGACCATTCACTTTCATGCACCACAAGCTTACAAGAAGCATTCCAATGCAGAAAACAAGCACATTCTTTGAATACTTAGCCATATGTGTTACGTTTTTTTTTTTGTTTTCGATGAGAGAATGTTGTGAATTTCAAGAGAGAAGAGAGTGTTGGTTGCTTATATAGTATAGGTGAGAAATTAAAGTTGTGGTTAATAATGTTTCTATTTGCGTTGCATAAAGAACTAGTCTTAAGGTACTAAAAAAATGTTAATGTCTTAATTTGCTATTTTTAGTTGACATGTGTAATAATAATAGCTAAGTAATTTGTAATTATAGAAAAAATTTAGTTGGGCGGTGAAGAATCGAATTCAATTAAAACTAATTCAACTCATAAATGATGTTGTTACAGTTGCAAATTTTGCCTATCATGTAGGAGGTATGGAGTCAATTTTTATTTAGTTTTTAGTGACAATATATATATATATATATATATATATATATATATATATATATATATATATATATATATATATATATATATATATATATATATATATATATATATATATATATATATATATATATATATATATATATATATATGTTCTGGACTGGGCCGGGCTGGCCCAAAAGCAATGGTGAAGGCCCAATCCAAACGGTCTTGCAAGGGGTCACGCCGACCAAGAGGCCACATCCGTGCCCGACACTCTCCGCTAGTGCGACATCCTCAACTTCATGCTATCCTGCTCGACCTCAGCTCGAGCACTCCTCCTAGGGCAGACTCTGTCCACTACACCATCACGTGGATCCCGAAAAGACCGCGTCCTCGTCCGTCCATACTTCACGCAGAACATCCAGGAAGGAGACCACGTGCGGGTCCCCACTACACACGTAGAACCTGGCAGTTCCTCCATTGTGCCAAACCTGCCCGACCCAATGAAGGGACCTTGGCCCAGCGCTGGGGGCTATAAATACCCTCTGTTCCCAGAGGGTCAGGTATTCATTCTTTTATCCATACTCAAACTTTTGCCTGCTCGTACTCTCACTTACTTCAGCATCGGAGTGCCTTGCAGGTACCCCCCCCCATCTCGTTCAAACTTCAGCTCGGAGCCAGTCGTGACGGTCCAAGTCTGATCAGGTAAGATCAGTGGCGCCGTCTGTGGGAATATAGCTTCCCCGTCTTGAAAAACTCAAAGACCAAAGCTCAACTCAACTACCACTGTCATGGCTGACCAAGCTCGCGATGAACAAAACTTACGCGTCATTGACACCAACAACGGCCCCGCGGACAAAAACGGACACCTTGACAACACCGGCAACTCCGGTCACAACACCATCCCTGCGTCAACTGCCCCCGGACCTTCAACCTACCGCGGCGGAGCTACTGCATCGTCTTCCTCGGTCCCTCCGCCACTCGAAGAGGACGATGCAGCTCTCGCGAACTACCAGGCTGCCCAGTTTCAGGAAGTCCTCGTCCCCGTCGGGGCGGACGCCACAACTCGAGCACTGTTCGCAGCGATCAATCAAACAAATTACCTCATCTTCGCCCAAGGGGAAAGACTGAGGGCACTTGAAGACGACCGAAGACCCCCGAGGAGGCATCGGAGGCCCCATACTCCACCTCCTCGAGTGACTGAAGTCCAACTCCCGTCTCCCCCGCGGAGACATTACAAAGATACCTCTCAAAGCCCGTCACCCTGCCCATCGGGGAAACAGCCCCCTTTGGAGAGGCAGCCCATCTTCCAAGCCGGAGGACGTGGTCGCGACCCGGCGAGACATGAAAGAAGACACTCCGGGGATGGGCGTGTAAGAATTAACCAATGAGCACCATGCTCGAGAGAGGCCCAGCACGACCAAGACCGTCGTGCCCGACAGTATTACAGGTCCCCATCTCTGTCTCCGGAGAGGAGCGACAAGGACGACCCCCGCGGTCCCCTGTCGCAAGCTAACATGGAAGCGCCCATCCCCCTGGGCATGGAGAAACCCCCGCACTTGAAGGAGTACGATGGAGTCGCGGACCCGGTCGAACACATAGACGGGTTCGAGGCTATGCTGCATTACCACAATGTCGGGGGGCCCATCAAATGCCGACTATTCCCCACGACTCTCAGGAAGGCGGCAATGGACTGGTACAAAGGACTCACCCCGGGCTCAATCACCTCGTGGCGAAACCTGAAAAACCAGTTCATCAGTTCATTCACAGCTTCTCGGCGGCATCCAAAGACTGAGGCGGCGCTCGAGGCCATCATCCAAAGACAGGATGAAACCTTGAGGGAGTTCATCAATCGCTTCAACCAGGAAGCTATATAGGTCCCCTGCGCGGACCATATGAAGAGATATCTGCTGGAGAGGGGGCTCCTCCCCGGCACGGAATTCATAAAAGTCGTGGGCATCGAGCCACCCAGGACATTCGACGCCCTCCTCGAAAAAGCTCGGGCATACATGGACTACAAGGAGAGGCAAGCGGCTAACAGAGCCCGAGACCCCAAGACTCGCGGGTCCAACAGCAACTCGCGTCAGGAAGCTCCTCCACCTCGATGAACCGGGGAGAAAAGAAAAGAAGACAGACCCCGGGAAGTCCGAGAACAAAGGGGACCCTCAGGGCGTTTTACCGAGTACACTCCGCTCACAGCTTCCCGCGAGCGCATTCTGGCGGAGTGTGCCAGCACTGACTTCAAGGACGGCGGTGTCAAACGTCCCCGACCTGCTCCCGCCAAGCCCGGAGCAGACAAGAACAAATATTGTCAGTACCATAGGAGCCATGGTCATCTGACTGAGGATTGTGTCCACCTCAAGGACGCCATCGAAACCCTCATCAAGGGAGGGAGGCTCGCACAATACCGGCGAAGCGACGCTCCCCGTCGTGACGCCCAGGAGACAAGGGAGCCGGAGGAAGATGCCCGACCATCTGACGACTCGGTCCCCATCCAGACCGCCTTCTCCGTGACCAGGCCCGAGGACTTCGACATCCCCGAACACCTGCAGGAGCCTCTCACAACGCACAGCAGGTGGGAATATTTCCCCTCCACCATGGTCATCAACGGCGGCGGATTCAACAACTTGACCATTAATTCGGCTAAAAGGAAGCTGGACGAGCTGGTCGACGCGGCGCCCCCGCAAACAGTGACGTTTGAAAGGGTGAAGGGCAGATCAGAACCCATCACCTTCTACCTAGAAGAGCTCCCCGGCGGAGCCCCAAACGCGGTCATCCCCTTACTGGTAAGGGCAAGAATGGCCAATTTTGATGTGCATCGCATCCTCGTCGACGAAGGAAGTTCCGTTGACGTGATGTACAGCCAACTATTCCGAACTCTACAGCTGGACGACTCACATGTCTCGCCATATGTAGGGTCGGACTTACAAGGTTTCAACGGCTCGACTTCCAAGCCTTGGGGGTATGTCGAGCTCCTGGTTACATTCGGCGAAGAAACGGCGACAAGACAGGTCAAAGTACGCTTCCTCGTCATCGACTGCCCGTCTCTGTACAACTGCATCCTGGGGAGACCAACACTGGCAGAACTGACAGCGGTGCCCTCGACCGTCCACCTGAAGATGAAATTCTACACCAAAAGGGTACGGGTAGCTACTATCCAAGGAGACCTGGCCGCTACTCGGAGGTGTTTCAACGCCGCATCTAAGGGACACGACACTGTCGACATAGCGACAAGGCCCGCCAAAAAGACACGACAGGAGCCCGACAAGCAAGAGTCCATCAAGGAAGAAGCCTAAAAAGCTCCACCAAAGGTCGACTCTATAGCTCTGGACGCTCGTTTCGACCATGACGAACCACTCAACAGCGAGCAAATTCCACTCCGACCAATACCGGACGGGGATTTTGAGCTCGTCCCCCTCGGCACAGACCCGACCAAAGGAGTAAAGATTGGCAAAGATCTCCCCGACCTGGCAAGGAAGCAAATCAAGGTCTGCTTGCGCGAGAATGCTGACCTGTTCGCTTGGAGCGCCGCAGAGATGCCCGGACTCGACCCTGAGGTCGCCTGTCACCACCTCGTTATAGACCCTGTCGCTAAGGCTGTAGTACAACGTAGGCGTAGGCAGTCTCCAGAGAAAACGAAGGCTGCTGAAAAAGCTGTAAAAGACCTCCTATAGGAAAATTTCATTTCTGAAGCCCGATATTCCACCTGGCTGTCAAACGTTGTACTTGTTAAAAATAATAATGGAAAATGGAGGATGTGTGTTGACTATACCGATCTCAACCGGGCTTGCCCGAAAGATGCTTTTCCTTTACCAAACATAGGCATGCTTTTCGACAACTCGGCCGGCTACAAAACATTGTCGTTCATGAATGCTTACTCGGGCTATAACCAAATCCCGATGGCCGTGGGCGACAAACACTGCACGACTTTCATGACCAGCTCGGGCAACTATTACTACAACGAAATGCCCTTCGGACTGAAAAACGCCGGGGCAACCTACCAACGCATGATGAACAAGGTTTTCCACAAACAGATTGGGGACATGCTCGAGGTTTACATGGACGACATGATCGTCAAATCTCGAGCAGATGCCGACCATGCGGCACACCTCAAGGCAGTATTTGCCCAAGCAAGACAATGTAAAATGAGATTCAACCCCGAGAAATGTACGTTCGGAGTCAAGGCAGGAAAGTTCCTCGGATTCTACCTAACAGAACGAGGAATTGAAGCCAACCCCGACAAATGCCGGGTGTTCTCCGACCTCCCGACACCGACGTCGAAGAAGTCTATACAAATCATGAACGGCATGCTCACATCATTGTCCCGCTTCGTCGCGAGGTCCGCTTAACACGCCCTCCCCTTCTTCAAACTCCTTCGTAAGGAAGCAACCTTCGAATGGAACGAGGAGTGTGAACGGGCGCTGTGCCACCTAAAGCAAAGTTTATCTCAACCACCCGTACTATCTCGACCAGCCGACGAGGAGCCACTGTTGTTATACTTGGCCGTCTCGAACGAAGCCATCAGCGCGGCTCTCATCTGCGAGACCATCGACGGACAGAAACCTGTCTACTTCACGAGCAAAGCCCTACAAGGACCCAAAAGCAGATACCAACAGATAGAAAAGGTGGCTCTAGCCCTCGTCAATGCGGCGAGGAGACTCAGACACTATTTTCTAGCTCACACAATCATCGTGCGAACCGACCAACCAGTGAGGCAACTTCTGGGTCGGCCTGACATGGCGGGCAGAATGTTGAAATGGTCCTTGGAACTCTCCGAATTCGACATTCAATACGAGAGTAGGAAAGCCCTAAAAGCACAGGCCCTGGCCGACTTTGTCGCGGAAATAACCACTCATGACCCACCCGCAGGGAAGGAACACAAGTGGACCATCTTCGTCGACGGGGCATCCAGCTCGTCCGGAAGTGGCGCAGGAATCCTTTTGGAGAACGAGGAAGGCGTAGTGATCGAACACTCCTTAGCTCTCTCCTTCCCGACGTCGAACAACCAAGCAGAGTACGAAGCCCTGCTCGCAGGACTTAGGCTAGCTGAGGACCTGGGAGCCCGCGAAATATAAATCTACACGGACTCCCAACTCGTCGCCTCCCAAGTCCAGGGGAGTTACCAAGCCAAGAACGACAACCTCGTCGAATACCTAAACTTAGTCAAAAAATACATGACAATGTTTGAACGAGCGGAAATTTCACATGTCGCCCGCGAGAAAAACACAAGGGCAGACATATTGTCCAAACTCGCGAGCACGAGAAAGAAGGGCGCAAACAAATCCGTCATCCAAGAATCCCTAGCACACCCGAGCATCGAAAGATCCTCGACACTAGTCGAGGTCCACGCCATAGGAGATGCCTCATCCTGGATGACCCTGGTTTACAATTTCTTGACGAAGGGCGAAATCCCCTCGAACCAGACCGATGCGACCATCACAAAGCGACGAGCATGCTCCTACGTGGTGCTCGAGCACAAACTGTACCGCAGGGGATTCTCCATCCCCCTCCTAAAATGCATTGACGAATCCACAGTCCCCGAGGTACTGCGGGAGATACACGAAGGGATTAACGCCCAGCACATGGGCGGTAAGTCCTTGGCGAGGAAAGCTCTTCGAGCGGGGTATTACTGGCCGACGATGCAGCAGGACGCCAAGGAACACGTTAAGAAGTGTGACAAGTGCCAGAGGCACGGTGACATGCACCTCGCCCCCCTCACGAACTGAGCATACTGTCGTCCCCGTGGCCGTTTGCTTGGTGGGGTATGGATATCCTCGGTCCCTTCGTGCAAGGGACTTATCAAAATAAATTCCTCATCGTGGCCGTGGATTACTTCACGAAATGGATCGAGGTCGAGGCTCTCGCGAAGATCACCTCACACAACATCCTCCGCTTCTACAAGAGAAACATCCTCGCCAGGTTCGGAATTCCGAGGGCACTGGTGACCGACAACGGCACCCAATTCACCGACCACAGGTTCCAAGACTTCGTCACCAGACTGGGAAAAAAACTACACTTCACTTCAGTTGAGCACCCTCAAACCAACGGGGACTCAAACGCCGACTCGGCGAAGCGAAGAGGGGATGAGTCGGGGAGCTGCACAGCGTCTTGTGGGCATACCGCACCATGCCCCACTCAACGACGGGCGAGACCCCATTCCGACTAACATACGGCACCGAGGTCGTTATCCCGGTAGAAATTATGGAACCATCCAGACGGACAGAGAACCCTCTCGACGAAGAAATGAACGACGAGGCACTCAGGGACGAGCTCAACTTAGTCGAGGAAATCCGATCTGGGGCGGCCCTGCGTGAAGCCACCCTAAAACAACGAGTGGCTCTGCGCCACAACGACAAGGTCATTAAGCGCGAGTTTGAAATCGGCAGCCTGGTATTACGAAGGAACCAGAAAGACTCCCGCGAAGGGAAGTTGGCCGCAAACTGGGAAGGGCCTTATCGCGTCCACGGCACCACTGGTACCGGGGCATACTACCTCGAGCAACTAGACGGAGAACCACTACCACGACCCTTGAACGCTGCTAAACTAAAGCAGTACTATAGTTAAAAACCATCAACACCAAGGCCCCTCGACCATCGACACCCGCGCCCGGTCAACGAGGAAAAACGTTCGACCCCGTAGAAAGGCCAAGGTACAGGCCCGACCTATGCCCAAACGGCATAACATCGTTCAACAGACGAGAGTGAACGATAGTGCCCGACGTGGACACCTCAATCGAGCTCCACCGTCGAAGTACCTGTAGGGCAGAACACCCAGCTCGTGATGGGCAGTTCACGCCGCGGGTGAATAACCCCGATCCGGGTCATGTATCCGACCAAGCAGCTTCGCTCCGCATGCCAGATGAATCTCGAAGAACGTCGGGCCATCTAAAAGGGTCGAAAACAAGTCTCTCCTCGAGGTCATCACTTAGGCAAAACTGGCCACCGAGAAGATTGCTGAGGAGAGGCACGAACAAAGAACTTTGGCAAATTAGCCAACAAAGTCACAACCACATACGGGCAAGATTCGGGCCCATAACTTAGGCCAATTTTAGAACAAAAAATTTAAACGCGAATACGGGCAAACAATTAAGAATCGAAACAAACATTCAGTTGAATGGCCCGTGGGCAACAAAGCAAATAGATATAAACCGACCAAGAAGGCTGGCGATGTTCAGGAAATACAAAGAACGGGCACGCAGGCCCAAAAAATAAAATATGAACGGGCACGCAGGCCCAAAACAAACATCAACAAAGGCGCGCAGGCCCTATCAGAATATCACATCTAGACTTCCCCGGAGCTATCACCACCGACAACAGGAGACTCGGGCGGAGGCACGACCTGGCCATCAATGATCTGAGACATATAGCCCGCCCCTTCAGTATTCAGATTGGGATTCAACAGGGAGAGCTGGCTGACCGCGGCTTCAAAGCCATCCGCCATAGCTCCGACACAGTCCACCTCGAGAAGTTGAATACGAGCGACCAGTTCCGATCGACTCCGCAAAGGAGTTGTCTCCTCCGACTCATCCTCGGCAGGAAGCATGGTGGCCTTTAGGTCCTCGACCTCTTTGACGAGGCGTCCGTTGTCAATTTCTAGGCGTTCCCGGTCCTCCCGGAAGTAGTCCTTCTCCTCGACAATCTTCTCTGAGTTCTCTTTCTCTACTGCAAGCAACTCTTTCTCCTCCGCCAGCAACTCAGCTTGCTCGCAGAACATCTCCTCGGAGCGCTCCAGGGCAGCCTTCAACTTTCGCGAACTCGAGGTAAGGGAAGCTTTCTCCTGTTCCAGCTCCTTGATACGGTCAGAGTCTGCCCCCTCCTCGGCCAGCATAACGGCCATCTCGGCCATCTTGACTAGCCCGGCCATATTGGCGGCCAGGTGCCTTCTCCGACTCTCCTTGCTCATCCGCCTAATGGTTTCGGCTTCATCAGCACTCACGGACAAGGGAAATCCCTCGAAGAAACCCTCCACTTTAAAACAAGGGGGCAACCCGAAGGACCTCACCGCACTAGAGTCCTCGCCGACCTCCAGTTGGCTCTCCACCTGATTCCTCTTCCTTGGTATCAGGTCGGTATGTACTAGCTCGACATCCTGAGCGTCCACGGATCCTCCCGAAGCAGTGCCCGGGCTAGTCGGCAGGCCCATCCTCGTCGCCTGAGAAGTACCCGGGCTAGTTGGCGGACCCATCCTCGTCGCCTGAGGAGCTGTCACCACCCTCTTATTGACCTTCTTATCCTGTGACAACTTCAGGAGCCTCTCCTTTCGTCCGGCCATCAAACCTGCATAAAAGAATCCCAGGTTAGTGACGAGCAAATAAACGAGCAAAGAGAACCAAACAAAACAGAAAAAACAAAAAGGTAAAAGACCTAGCAGGTTCTTGGCCTGCCCGAAGGACTGACATTCCACGAGCGCCTTCGTATCGATGGGCCGAGCCTCAAAGGTCGAATGACCGTCCTCGTCAAGAATATCCTTCCCCTCCCTCGTGGCCCACCGGGCGGGGAAGAAACTATCGACATATCGGAAAAGGGTGCCATAAGCCTCCTCGTCCTCGGTGCTCATCCCACCCGCGGGCGTATGGTAATGCCCGGTGCCGTTCGCGTAGTGACGCGAGGTCCAATGCAAGGGGAATTTGGCCACACGCCTTAACACCGGGCGTCCCTCGTCGTCCAGAAGAGCCTCCCCGTGGTCGTCGGTCACGACTGTTTCCTCCTCGTACACAGACTCTAGACCCGCTTTGGAAACCGGCCATACGATGTACCACTTGTCCTTGAAGCCCCGGACATAATCCATGTACATCCTGAACAGTCTCTTCGACTGCTTCAGGGAAACCCAACTGTGCCTACCTCCCCGGGACTGGCGCTGCAAATGGAAGACACGGAAGAAGAGAGGTATGGTCGCCCCAATCTTTAAGAAGCGACACGTCAGTTCGAACGCCCGGAGGAAAGCGATCGAATTGGGATGAAGCTGCGACGGGGCAAGTTCAAGATGACTAAAGACCCCGACCTGAAAATCGCTGAAGGGCAGCTGTAATCCAAGGTCCTTGTAGGCAATCTCATACATGGGGAATCCATACTCGGGAAACTCCGAGCAGATCCGTGCGGTGAGAGTTGGTCGGGTGACAACGAAGTTCTTCTAGAAACCGGGCTGGCTACTGCCCTTCTCGGGATGGTATATGCACTTCGACTGCGTCGACTATAGGCCGAAGCGATCCCTCTAGCTCGGCGCCCACCCATTCCAGCAGAGGATCATCGATAGTGTCAACCAAATTCACGTTCTCCTCGGCACTTTGGTCCTCCGCCTCAGTACGCCCCGAGGAACACGGTTCGTCCGTCATTGTTACCTGCAAAGCACAGGAAACCGGTCAATTAGGGAGCAAGATCACACGCTCGCCATAACGGTCGAGAAGAAGGGCACGACAAACCACGTCACTCCACGCACGACTACAAAAGTTGGTGTTTCGAACAAAAAGAGCATAGTCACCTCCCTGACTCCCAGATGCCACGACGAGTCCTTCTACAGGTCGCCTAAATAGACCAACATCTCGGCCACTCACGAATATGTCGACCTAGGGTGTGAACATGGCGAGCAACATCATAAATTCTAGAGCTAGAGCTATGAGTTTACCGGGCACTACCACGAATTAGGAGCCCTGAATCATGAAGACCCCGGGCGGCACTGCGAGTTAAACACCTAAACTATGCGTTTACCGGGCACAAACATGCGTTTGTCGGGCATACACACAAATTTGCCGAGCCAAATATAAATCCACTGGGGCTAATCCCAGACACACAGTCTCTAACGTCCAAAACAATGAAAAATAGCATGCATCACAGAGGAAAACAAGGGGGACAAGACGCTTACTTGAAATCTGGAAGGAGTTGCGACGATGGAAAAGGGGATCGGCGATGGAGAATGCGGCGGTCCTATGAATATTTGGGAAGAACAGTAACAGCAGAGACAGAGGAAGGAGAAGAAGCGCGAAGAGGGAAAACATGTTCTGGGGCCCAAGGACCCTATTTATAGTGATGACGTGGAATACCAAACGTCACCCCGGGGAACCACAGGCTTCCCTCCTCGACGCACAACTCCCCTAGGCAATGATGACCCTACCTTCAATAGGGTGGCGGCACAACTCCCAAGAGATGCCTCGTGTGCTCAACAAATGCAGCCCGTCGATAATCCCTCGAGCACTCCTCGAAGGGAATTATCTCGCGGACGCGATACGGGGGGAAACTCCTCGAGTTACCACGGGGAACTACATCCCTTACCCGGATACGGGACCCCGCGACGGAGGCAACCTAAGATCAAGTCATGGCTCCTACTCCAGGAACCACGACTTGGGGGGCTCTTGTTTTGGACTGGGCCGGGCTGGCCCAAAAGCAATGGTGAAGGCCCAATCCAAACGGTCTTGCAAGGGGTCACGCCGACCAAGAGGCCACATCCGTGCCCGACACTCTCCGCTAGTGCGACATCCTCGACTTCATGCTATCCTGCTCGACCTCAGCTCGAGCACTCCTCCTAGGGCAGACTCTGTCCACTACACCATCACGTGGATCCCGAAAAGACCGCGTCCTCGTCCGTCCGTACTTCACGCAGAACATCCAGGAAGGAGACCACGTGCGGGTCCCCACTATACACGTAGAACCTGGCAGTTCCTCCATTGGGCCAAACCTGCCCGGCCCAATGAAGGGACCTTGGCCCAGCGCTGGGGGCTATAAATACCCTTTGTTCCCAGAGGGTCAGGTATTCATTCTTTTACACATACTCAAACTTTTGCCTGCTCGTACTCTCACTTACTTCAGCATCGGAGTGCCTTGCAGGTACCCCCCATCCCGTTCAAACTTCAGCTCGGAGCCAGTCGTGACGGTCCAAGTCTGATCAGGTAAGATCAATATATATATATATATATATATATATATATATATATATATATATATATATATATATATATATATATATATATATATATATATATATATATATATATATTCGTGTTACTGATTTTTATTCTAATTTGATAAATTATTAGTTTTTCTTTATTACCAATTACATTTTTAAAATTACTTATTATAATTTTCACATTTTTGGTCTAATAGCCCATTAATATATAGAACATTATATTTAACAGACATTCTTTTCGTATATTAAAAATGCATTTAGTAACATATAAAGAATAGTAATGAAATAATATTATAAATATAATCAAAATTTATAATAAAAATATTTGTAATCAAAATTATATATATTATTATTATATTTAATTTTTGGCTTTTAAAAAATTTATTGACAAAATAAAAATATATATAATTTGTGTCTTTTTATTTAAAATATATACAAACAAGGTGATTTTAGAATGATACACTCGGTCAAAAGACAACATGCAATATAAATGATCAATTAAGTCATTATTACTAACACGATATATAAGTATAGATTTTAAAAAAGTCCTATACAAACAATATCAATGATATGGACCGATAGCGCTACTAGTCACATTGTTATACCAAACAATGTGCATTTCTAAACCTCCAAATTTCATAAATAGATAGAAGTTCTCCTACCCTTCTCTTTACTATTGTCAATTATTCAACTCTTCTTTTCAAGCTTAAGGAACATGCTTAATCTACATCCAGTTGAGAACATAAACTCAAATACAATTCAAGACTGGACACAAGAATAAAATACATTGAGTAGTTTTTTGGTCCCTACAAAAACAACATCTTTCATTATCCAACAAACTAAATCAAACCATTCTTTCTTTTGTTGCTAGCCTCTCTTGGCAGACCATCCAAGGGATGGACACTGCTCTTGATCTAGTAATGTTTCCATAGAGTATTTTCCTCCATGTTACCACTTGATATTTCTCCTTTACAGCATGATACATTTTAGTTTGATATTTCACCACCAGTAACATGTTATTCCACATCTGCATCTAGGTTATGACTTGCCTATATTTGAGGATGGACTTAAGGATCCAAGAGCCCGAATTCCTGACAGACAAAGTCATGATGTCCATTTTCTTTGTGTAATAATTAAGGATCCATTTGATCCAAATACTATCAGATTTACCACACGAGTTTCACAAAAGTTTTATCTTTGTAGTTTTGTTCCATTCCTCTAAAGAAATGATATTGAGACCACCTTGATTCTTAGAGGAGCACATTTTGTGCCAGACTATGTGATTTTCCGGTAATCTTCTTACTTTCAGACCAAAAACAGGATATACATATAGCTCCATCCTGTTGAATCACTTTTTGAATTTTTTTTAGAATAACCAGGTATTAAAAATAAATTTCGCAAATAACCATGTTTCGGAGAAAATTATGCAAATAACCATGTTTCAGAAAACTTCTCAAGGGAGGAGCCATCCCACTTGGCGCCTATACCTTATTTTTAAGGGGAGGCACCATCTCACTTGGAGCCTAGGTGTTAAAGCCTTGCCCTAAGCCAAGTGAGATGGCGCCTTAGTGCAATTGGGAGGCGATTTTTCGCGTTTTCTATTTTAAATGCGGTGCGTTACGTATTCGATATAGGATCAACAAAATTGACTTTTTATTTACAAAATATGATTACACACATAACGATTACATAAAAAATATAGATTAATTAGTGGTCCCCCGGAACCCGGTTATGACCCCCGATTCCGCATCCCCGTCCTCTCCTTTCCCGTGCAGGGTTTCGTTGCATTTCCTGTTGTGGCAGGATCGATGGCCCAGCGAAGTCAATGCGTTCCGGATCCATGAAATCAGCAGATCTCCATATTTAGAAGATCCACTTTGGTACAGTCGGTTGCCCATATCCTCAAAGTTTGGTCGTGTTGGTGGTGGGTAGGGTTCCATGGTTGGTCTGTAGCACTGATCGTCTAAGTACGGGGGGTAGAAAGGAAATTGATCTTGAGGTGTTTGGTATTGAGGATGTTGGGTGCTTTGATGATGTTGTGGTTGATGGTAAGTTGGGTCGGTTGGTTCATAATCTTCGGATAATCCCAGATCATGGCTAAGGTTGGATGTTGAGAGGCCCATATTGGGATATGCAGAAGACTGAAATTGTGTGTGGGGTATGCGGGTGTATTGGTATTGTGATTGAAATTGTGGTTGGGTGTGAGGCATATGGGGGTATTGGTTTTGAGGTGGTGATTGTGGTTGGTTGTAGGGCATGTGGGTGTAATTGTATTGTGGTGGTGATTGTGGTTAGGTGTTTGTGGTTCTGTTTTGTCGGGGGGGTTGGTGGGAGGTTGGTGTGTGTTGGGTTTGTTGTTGGGGAAATGAGGGTTGTGCCCATTGTGTTCGTGGGTCAACCAAATACCTTGGATGAGACACATGCATTTCAGGTGTACTAACTGATCTGTACCAATATAAATATTGATCCGTGTGTCGCATATTACCATGGTTGAGGAAAACTGGGAATTACAAGACATGTCGGTGACACCTCTGCCACATCTTACACCATTCTGGAGCAAAATCTTTCCAGTTGGTAAGACCCCATTGGGTGTCGACCCTTTTCAGATTCCACAGGGACAAATAAGTCGGATCGCCGGGTATCCGTTGATGCATTCCAAACTGTATCTTGACACGGTCGCTGTGGTGCATCTCCACAATATTGAACCGTATGATTATAGTCTTTGTGCTCTAAATTATTGCATCCTCGGGGTGGTTCATGGTCCAAACCCAAATATGGTCTCCAGACAAACTGTGGATAAAATTAAATCAGGTTAATAAAAACGTAATAAATAAATAATTTAAAAGTAGAAAAGTTGAAAGGTATGACGTACATCATCCGGGCCAAGGTGATCCAATAGATTGCGATATAGAGTGACGTTAAATCTTGGATTCTTGCCTTAATACATACCCCTCACGCAGTACCTAAAGGAATTGAAAAATATTTTATTTTTATCATATATTTGGTGAAGAGAGGAATAGTAATAAATGATATAAGTTGATGACTTACTTTGTTGCGTATGGGAAAACGAATGTGTTGTTATTGACGGGGTTTAGGGACTCCATCCTCCACCAACCCAGGCTTGAAGTAAAAAAGCGCAGCCATAAAATGTACATTTTTCCTTGATTGCATTTTTACACAAGGAACTGTATAGATGGGCTAAAACAGCAGAACCCCAACTATACTTTCTTGTTTTTTCGAAGTCTCTAAGTAAATTTAAATACATAAAATTTACACTATTTCCCGTACTTTCGGGAAATAAAAAGGTTCCAAATAGTATCATTATATAATTTCTAGCTTTTATTACCTTAGCTAGCTCGGAGGAATTTTCGTTCAATTCCAGAGTCGCATAATGAGTTTTTAGCTCAGTAAGTAGTATACCCTGACCTCTTGCACCACCACCTTCAACCATAACCCTACCTAGCAATTCTTCACACAGAGAATTGGGTTGTTGAACCGAACCTTTAACCGCCTTACCGTCGATAGGGAGACCCAATAACATGTACACGTCCTCTAGTGTGACGGTACATTCACCTATTTGTAGATGAAATGTATGGGTCTCTGGTCTCCACCTTTTTAACATTGCAAGTATGAACTTTGAATCAATCCTGCAGTTGGAGATCTTTATAACGTTTCTGAAACCTGCATATTCGAGATAGGGTATGATCAACAGGTCGGGAGCAAGGTAGTTGTGTGACCGGATTCTGAATCTTTTTGTATCCTAAGTTAATAATGTAAAAAGTGTAAGAGTAGGTAAGATGAATAAAGCATTAATAGAAGTATGAAAAATGTATAAATATAAAAGAAACTTACAAACGCTGCAATGTTGTCCCTTGTGCCTCTGTGAGAATAGCACATTGTGAGAAGAGCCATTGTTGAAAATGTCTGAGATTATGAAAGAGGTTGAAATTGTAAGAGATTATGAAAGAGTTTGTAGCAGAGAGTGAGACGATTGTGGATGCGAAAGAAGTATGTGAGGCTCTGCATTTATAGGCAAATTTTTATCATAGAGTAAGTGAGGTGGTAGGTGGGTGCATGCATGCATGATTAGTGTCACTCTTGCAGTGTAGGTGCAGGCTACGTGGCAGCGTTGGGGAAGACATCTCTGCATGCATGTAACACGATTGGACGTGAAGGGAGGCGCCATTGGACTTGGCGTAAGAGTACAAAAATGAAAGGTGTCTCCATCCCTGTTGGCGAATAAGAGGTTGGCATGGGTTGCAGTGTAGGCATAGGTTAGGTGACAACTTTGGAGAAGGAATCTCTGAATGCATGTAACACGATTGGACGTGATGGGAGGCGCCTTAGAGGTGGCATGGGTTGCAGTGTAGGTGCAGGCTAGGTGACAACCTTGGAGAAGGCATCTCTGAATGCATGTAACATGATTGCACGTGAAGGTAGGCACCATTGGACTTGGCGTAAGAGTACAAAAATGAAAGGTGTCGCCATCACTGTTGGAGAATAAGAGGTGGAATGGGTTATAGTGTAGGCGCAGGCTAGGTGACAGCCTTGGAGAAGGCATCTCTGAATGCATGTAACACGATTGGACGTGACGGGAGGCGCCTTAGAGGTGGCATGGGTTTCAATGTAGGTGCAGGCTAGGTGACAACCTTGGAGATTGCATATAGTTGGTTTATTCAAATTCAGTACAACGTATTTAATCTTACATTTATCAAAATACTCATTCACTTAATCACTCGAACACTAGAAAATTCAAAAATTCCAGAAATTAACTCATAAACTTCAAACCTTCAAACAATCATACACAATGGCCTTTGCACCCCAATACGTGATCAATGCACATTTCAATGGTGAGACATACATTTGTCTCACCGCTGGGTTTTTGTTTAGAGACATTGAGAAGATCTGATTTTGTTTAAACAGGAAAGCCAATTTCTTGTACTTCAAAAAACAATTGGAGACCAAACTTGGACGAGGTCCCGTGACAAATATTTTATCAGAATCCGGTTTTTTGATAACAACCAAATAACATTTTATAAGGTTGAGGTTCAAGATGACGAGGACCTTCAGAATATGTTTTCTAGTCATGAGTATTCTTGGTACGACTCTATTGAGTTGTACATTATGCTACGATAGCCTCAGCTGTCACAAGTGGTTGATTCTCTAGAGACCAAACAAGCAGAAGTAGATGTCGTTGATGAAGAAGAAGATGATGATGACTTGGAGTTTGACGACATGGTCAATGATGATTCCGAAGACGATGGGATACTTGGTATTCCTTCAAATGAGATATACACACCACCTCCGCACATGACAAACTTCAACATGGGAGGAGATGAACCATCTTCTGATTTATTTTTCAATCCGTATATGCAGTCAGATGAAAACTTAAAAGAGAAAGACAAATTTTATAACAGAGAAGAGTGTATCTGAGCCATCAAAAAATTTTACATGCTCAACTCAATCGATTTTAAGTTGTACCGTGTAAATCCAGAAAGGTACTAGATCAAGTGTGTCCACCCAGATTGTATGTTCAAGCTCATTGCATCATACAGATTAAGAGGTGATTGTTGGGTCATAGGTTCTATGTCTACCCACACGTGTGTCAGTTCTACTCAATCACAAGATCATCGGAAAATAAATTATAATATCATTTATCAAGAAATCCTAACACTCGTCAGCAATGATCCATCATTGAAAGTGAAAACCATAATCTCCCACATCACTACAATATTTAACTATACTCCGTCTTACCGAAAGGCGTGGTTAGCAAAGACCAAGGCGATTGAAAAGGTATATGGAAAATGGGAGGAGTCATACCAAGAACTTCCTCGCTACCTAAATGCACTCTAGACTTATTCTCCAGGTACTATTTACATTTTGGAAACAGTGCCAGCGTACGCCATGGATGGTAGTCAACTCAACAGAAATGGAATATTCAGTCGAGTGTTTTGGGCTTTTCAACCTTGCATTACAGGGTTTATGTCATGCAAACCAATTATACAAATTGATGGGACTTGGTTCTATGGGAAATACAAAGGCACGCTACTGATGGCAGTTGCACAAGATGGCAACAATAACATATTCCCAATTGCCTTTGCCTTAGTCGAGGGGGAAACTAGTGGTGCTTGGAGCTTTTTTCTCACGAATCTATGAACACACGTGGCTCATCAACCAGATATCTGTTTGATCTCTGATAGACATGCATCCATTGAAAGTGCATACAACAATCCTGCAAATGGTTGGCATGACCCTTCTTCTACGCATGTCTATTGCATTATACATATCGTCCAAAATTTCATGAGGGAGATCAAAGACAAACTTCTTAAGAAAGTGGTTATGCATGCGGGATATGCATTTACACAACCTACGTTCAAATATTATTGCAATGAGATACGCTTGTCAAATCCTGACGTTGGTAGGTGGACCGATAATATTCTTGTAGAAAAATGGACTAGGTCATATGAAAATGGGAAAAGATGGGGCCACATGACAACAAATCTAATTGAATCGATGAATGGGGTATTCAAAGGCATACGAAACCTCCCAGTCACTTCTTTGGTTAAATCAACATATTTTAGGATGGCTTCGTTGTTTGCCAAAAGAGGTGAAATGTGGAATGATGTGTTGCAATCTGGACAACTATGGAGTGAAAGTTGCATGAAATACATTAAGGCAGAAAGTGCCAAAGCCAACACCCATCTAGTTATACGGTTTGATCGACATAGCCATAACTTCATTGTCAAAGAGACAATCGACCACAACGAGGGTCTTCCAAGACAATAGTATAGGGTTATACTACCTTCTCGTTGGTGCGATTGTGACAAGTTTCAAGCCTTTCGTATGCCTTGCTCTCACGTCATTTCCGCGTGTGCCTATACTCATCAAGACGCGCTACAAATTCTATCTCCCATTTACAAATCTGAAACCTTGCTCAACATTTACAACAACATCTTCCCTTTGGTAGCAAAACCTGGTTATTGGCCTGCATACGACGGCGAAATAGTATGGCACAATGACCAAATGCGAAGGAATAAAAAGGGTCGTCCCAAAAGTAAGCGCATCACAACCGAAATGGACTCCCATGACAAGATGGAAAGAAAGTATGGTTTATGTCGTTAGGCCGGACACAATCGCAAAAATTGTCTGAATCGGGCTATTGGCTCAACCACATAAAAATTGTATTACAAAAAATCTTTCCTTTATTAAGTTGTAAAATTTAGGGTTTTTCGTTAACAGTATTTGTTACAATAAACATGGAACGAACAAGAAATAAAACACGATAAACTGTCTACGAAATTACAACCGTTAAAACAATTTCATCTGACCAATGCATCATCAACATTATATCGCTGTCTGTTTTGACTTCCTCCAACCAAAAATTAGGTCTTTCAGTCACAAGTGAGGTTGTTTTTCGTCTTTGCTGGATCCTTCTAATTTGTTCCCCCTCCTCGATGTCTCCCTCTAGCCATCGCATCAAATCCCTCTTCAGACGCTCCATGGAGTGAATGTGCCCGAATTTCATTTTCATCGGAGGTTTTGTGGTGGAGAAAATAACGTAACCATCTCTGGTAAAAATCGTCGTGACCCAAATAACAGAGTAAAAAATAAGAGAACAGTGCGAGAAAGTGTGAGGAATGACGGAGAAATAGACGAATTATTTATAAAAATAGCATTTTCCCTAGGAGCCAAGTGAGATGGCGCCTCCTCTCACTTTTAAAATGCATGCGCCATCTCGCTTGGCTAAAATAGAGAGGAGGCGCCAAGTGGGATGACGCCTAGGGCAAAATGCTAAGTGCATGCGCCAACTGGGTTGGCTCCTCCCTTGTGGGGTTTTCTGAAACATGGTTATTTGCGTAATTTTCTCCGAAACATGGTTATTTGCGAATTTTTTTTTAATACCTGATTATTCGGAAAAAAAATTCTCACTTTCTTTGGAAGGGATGTACTGCATCCAATAAGTAGGAATAGCAAAAATCACACCTTTGATCATAACTATTATTATTTGTGTCTTTTAATGTATATAAAAAATAAAAGAATGTAATACCATTACAAATATAATCAAAATTTGTATTTAAAAATGCATTAAATTAGATCAAAACTATATATACTATTATTATTATTATTATTATTATTATTGTTATTATTATTATTATTTTATATTATTATTATTACTATTATTATTATTATTACTACTACTATTATTATTACTATTACTATTATTATTATTACTATTATTACTACTATTATTATTATTATTACTATTATTATTATTATTATTATTATTATCATCATCATTATTATCATCATTATGATTATTATCATCATCATCATTATTATCATCATCATCATCATCATTATTATTATTATTATTATTATTATTATTATTATTATTATTATTATTATTAGTATTATTATTATTATCATTATTATTATTATTATTATTATTTTATTATATTTTATTATTTTTATTTTTTTGGAGAAAAAGTATGATTTTATTAACCAAAAACAGTTAAATACAACTGATCTGGAGATCCAAGTGCCCACAAACGACTAAGTTAAGTAAGCCCATCAATATGGCTACTTAGAATCCTATGTCTGCTACATCTAGTCTATATAGTATGATGTATTCTATCTACAATGTTGTTCTCCTTATGATTACCTTTGAATATAAACTGATTCCTATCCTGCCATATTTCGTATATAGTCTCCGTAAGCGAAATCTTCAGCAGCATCCCACGAGGGTTTTTCCTTCTAGTCTGGCCTATTAACTAAAACAATTCTTGATCATAGCCAAGGGGAGTATGGTTACTATTCTGCCAATTCAAAATTTGCAGCCAGATATTCTTTGTGTATTGGCACTCAAAGAATAAGTGATACACAATTTCCTCATTAGCGTAGTAAATACAACAACTATCATCAATAAATCCAAACTTCTTTAATCTACCTTTACTAGGGATCCTCTTCCATAAAGTCATCCATAATGTGAAACATGATTTAGGCCTGGCATAGTTGTCAAAGAGCATTATTTTCCAACTTACATGAGTGATATTACCACATAAAGCCTTATACATACTTCATGTATTATACTTCCCAGTCGCGACATCATCGTCCCAATACGTAGTGCTACTAATTAGGTCTTTATATTTGAAGATTCTCTTCAAAATCCAGGAACTCGAATTGAAACCCTGCCAAGATAACACATTACAACCTTTAAAATATAAAGTATCCAGCCACCTAATCCACAACCTATCATCTTTCATGTGAATATTCCAAAGAAGTTTACCAAGTGAAGCTTGATTCCAATTATGGAGTTTGATAATGTTCAAACCACCATCCACTTTAGGTTGACAAACAGAATCCCAAGCTATCGGGACTTTTCTACTGATTTCATCCGAGTTTCTCCATAAATAGAAACTGTTGAGGTAGGGGAAGAACTTGCAGCCAGTAAGTAGAAATAGAAAAAATGACGCTTTTTATCAGTTGGCATCTTCCAGCATAACTCAAGAGATGAGAAGTCCAATGTTTAATCCTCATGGTAATTTTCTCAATCAAAGGATGACACTGATGGATGGACAGTTTCCTACTCACCAACGATACACCTAAATATTTGAACAACAGGATCCCTTGACCAAATCCAGAAAGCTACAGTATATCCTGTTTCACAATATGATGGGCTCCACCAAAGTAAACTCAACATTTTACTGGTTGAATATACAGACCCGTGGCTTGAGAGAAGGACCTGAAAATATTCATCAAGATGCTCACAGAATTGGTGTCACCTCTAGCAAACAAAATGAGATCATCTGCAAAGCTAATATTAGTTATGCAGAGTTTTTTGCAACGGGGTAAGATTAGATAGCATCCTGTGAAGATATTCCATTACGATAACAAAAAGAAGTGGAGATATTGGATCTCTCTGTCTTAAACCTCTTTTTGCTTTTAATAATTCTGTCAACTGGCCATTTACAGAAAACCTATAAGAGACAGTGCTGACGCACTCCATAATCCAGTCCACAAATTTTCTAGGAAAATTCATCTCCTTCATAATAGTGGCTAATGCATTCCATTCCATCGTATCATAAGCTTTATGAATATCCATTTTAATAGCACATCTAGGGGAAATATGTTTGCAGTTGTATCCCCTCAATAGCTCATAAGCCATTAGGATGTTGTCATGAATCAACCTTCCTGGCAGAAAAGAAGATTGACTGATATCAATGACTTCATTGATTGCTTTGCTGAGCCGATTTGTAAGAATTTTTGACAGGATCTTATACATTGTAGTACAACAAGAAATAGGTCGAAGATCCTTCATATATTTTGCATCAGGGATTTTAGGAATAAGTGTCACAACTGCACAATTGATCGCTGCAAAAATATGATTGTGCTGATAGAAATCGTGGATAGCTGTAAACAGGTCATCTTTCACAATATTCCAGGAACTTTTAAATAATTTAGCAGTGAAGCCATCTAACCCTAGGGTCTTGTCATCACCAATACTATTAAGAGCATCTCAAACCTCCTTCTCAGAGAAATTTTTAATCAAACTGACCTTACTAGTTTCAGACATCTGGGCTCCTTTTCTAATAATACCAATATCTACGTAATTCAACTTTGCAGTAGCTGTACCCACCAAGTCTGAGTAAAACATCAACACTTCTTTCTCCGTATCCTGATGTTGAGTCAAACAATTGCCATTTTGGTCTATTAGGTGATGTATAGCATTTTGTTTTTGTCTACCTTTCACTAGTGCATGAAAGTAGGCATTATTAGCATCCCCTAATTGAATCCAGTTAGCTTTTGACATTTGCCTCAATATCTTTTCTCCCTCTTCTATAACATATATGATTTTGTCAGTCCAAGTTTTGACTTCCTGTAATAAAACAAGGTTAAAGGGATCTCTATTTAACAGTTGTTGACATTGAGCAAGCTTCTCTCTGTAATCATGTATCTTCTTAATATCATTTAGGTTCCTCCTGTTTAATCCCCTCAGGATTGGTTAAAGCCTCTTCAATTTGCGCCATAGCACATACATAGGTTGGCCCTTCTCACTTTTACTCCAACTGTTTTTAACAATATCCAGAAAATCATATTGGGTCACTACATTATTCATAAACCTAAATCTCTCCTGGCTTTTAAAAATCTTATACGCTTGGTCATGGATCTTGACTCTAAGAGGACTATGATCAGAAATGTGAGCTTTTAGAACATCTATTTCACAATTAGCAAACTTGACAAACCAGGCCTGGTTACATAAAGCCCTGTCAATGCGAGAGTAGATAAGACCATTACTCTGTTTGTTTGACCAGGTGAAGTAGCTTCCTCGAGTGTCATGTTCAAAAATATTGGTAACTCTCATCATTGCATTCAGGTCTTCAAATTCTGCACCATGCATTGGATTTCCACCAATTCGATCAGCACTAGAAAGAACATTGTTAAAATCTCCAATTACAATCCACGGACTATTTATATTACCAGCTATATTCTGAATTTTGTTCCATAGTCTTCTTCTGTCTGTATCATGATTATGGGCATAAATGAAGGTTATCCAAAAATTGTGGCCTATGTTATCATTCATCTCATAGTGTAGGTATTGATCCCCACAACTATTCCAATTGACAAAAACTTCCTTGTGTGAGCAACCCCTTCATTTAATTAGTTTTGAATGATAGAAAATATGTGTGAAATAATCAATGAATGTGAAAAATGATTTATCTATATGCCTGCATTGTATAAATATAGTATAACATGTTCAAAAAGAGTTAAAAATGTGTTTTACACATTAAACACTTTTATGAGTCGACACAGAGAGCTTTGCATCGACACATACTTCAACAAAGAATCATAAAAGCGATTATGCTTCAGTATGAGTTGATACATTCATGCTATGCATCGACTCATAACATGTTGATGGCCTTGGAAAACAATTTACAACTTTTATGCATCGATACATAACCCCATGCATCGACACATGACATGTTGATGCCCGTGGAAAACAATTTTCAACTTTTATGCATCGATACATAACTCCATGCATCGAAACACAACACGTTTTATATTTAAAAAAAATTCAATTCAGTATGTATCGACACATACATGTTATGTATCGACTCATGTAAAATGGTTGGCTATGTAATATGTTGTGGTATTAGTTTGCATCGACTCATAACAACTTGCATCGACTCATTTTATGTTGTATAACTAACATAAGTCGACTAATGTTAAACATGCATCGACTCATAATGCGAATTTCTGTCTTTAACCGTTTTTTGTTACATATATAAGTAAGTTTTCAGCAGTAAATTTTATGTGACACAAATTAAAATTGTGAGCATCAAATTACTGAGCAACAAGAAGCCTGAAAGACACTTCATCTTCATCATCTTATCAATTGTCTTAATTCAACAACAACGAAATATATACATCATTGTTCAATTGGATAAAGAGATCAAGAGATAACGCTCAACTATTCAATCAAGTGATCTCAGTTGGGTTGAAGATTCATAAGGGGGCTTCAAGGAAAAAACCAAGGGTTTGTCCTTCAAGAACGGGTGTGTCCTTGAGGGTTTGTGAGTCATGGTCGCACAAGTCAGCTTCAGCCGTAGCGAGGGGTTTGGAAATCAGAGGGATTTTGCAAACAGGTCGTCGAAGCGGAGGATTGATTGTGGATCTTGCAGGGAATCTTGATAGGATCATATCAAGTGGAGGTTCTTACAAGAAGAATAAGATCTTAGGGATTTCATTTTGTCTGTGTAGTGTAACCTTGTATACAAACTTTCAACAAAATTGATATAAGAGTTCTCAATTTCAATTTTGGAATTGAGAGGGAGACGTACCCACACGCGAGAACGACAGTGGGGAACTTCCTTACCAAATTGCCTGCGTATTGTTTTTCTTTCTCTCTATCTCTTTACATTTTCCGTAATTTTGTGATTCAATTGGCTTGCTGAGTTTTTTGTTTAATGATAAAATAGTGGTTCAAATAATTTCATCAAATCACCATTATTAATCATCAAACAAGCATACGCCAACCGTTTGACAAAATTTCTTGCAAGTTTTAATGCATTGGAAACATTGTTCTAGTGATAAGTGCATTAAAAACATTCATCAATCTGTGTTTAAGTTTCATCTATTTCATACTAATAAAATCTAGCAAGTTTATCTTATGTCCAGTTTTCTAGTAGTTAGTTCAAAATAGACGGAAGTTGATTTTGGACCTTACTTTTTTGCTACTTTTAACAAACTTTGATAAAAGATTTTAAATCCTTGATAAATAAGGAGGTGATCTATTCACCCCCCTATCTCGATCACTTGCCACACCGTCTAACAATTGGTATCAGAGTTCCAGTTTACTGGTGCTTTGTGTCTACTAGTAACGCTATGGCTTTTGACCCAAAGGGGGCGTATAATAGAGCTCATATTTTCAATGGTGAAAACCATGGCTACTCGAAAGACTGCATGCGAGTAGACATAAATTCCATTGACAGGAATGTATGGACTTCCATTCAGAATGGTCCTTTTCAAATTACCATGAGGAATGATGAAGGTGCAATAGTACCTAAACTTGAGGATCAATGGAATGAAATAAATGAAAAGAAGTGGTCTTGCAATTGGAGAGGCAGATATATGATTATCTCAGCACTTGGGGTAGATGAGTATTATAGATTGCACGTTTGCTAAAGAAATGTGGGATGCTTTAGAAATTGCCCATGAGGGAACTACTAAAGTTAAACAGTCCCACATTAACACACTCAATCAAGAGTTCAAGCTCTTTCGCATGAGACAAGGAGAATCTGTCTCCGACATGCAAAGGAGATTCATTTATCTTGTAAGTCGTTTAAATGCACTTGGAAAACTTGTTTCCAATGAAATTTCTACTAATAAAATTCTGAGATTTCTTAACAGGTGTTGTACCCTAAAAGTTTCCCTCTCATTTCTCAAGAAATGTCTCATAAGATCTCCATTGATTCAAGACTACACAAGGTTTGATCAGCTCAAGACACCTCCTCAACACTAACAACTCAAAATTAGGGTTTGAGTTTTCACAAGGACAATTAGAAAGTCAATTGTGGTCAACCTACAGTCAAACTTCATAATTTTTTATCCATATCAACATTATGAACTCATATATGTCATTTGATCAAGTTGGGATCACAATTCCTCATAGAAATTTGATCAAAATACCAAAAGGGTAAAATGGTCAAAATTAGGGTTTTGTTTGAGAAGGCTCAGTTCTTGACTTTTGACCAGGAAAATGACTTATTGGTTTAAGACATGATCTCAAGGATTCAAATGAACCTTCTTAACCTAATTTCATAGTTCAAATCACCTCTCAAGATCATTGGATTGACAGATGAATTTCAGTCAATTGATGAAAAGTCAATTGTATACTAAAAAGTCAAACTTTGACTTTTTGATCAAAATCAAGTTTCAAAAATCATATTTCATCAAGACACGTAAAAATTTGAAACTTGTTCATTAAGAAATTAAAAAGTCAAAGTTATCTTTGAAAAGTCAAAATTCTAATACTTAGAGATTTTTCTAAGTGTTAGAATTTTAACATTTTTTCATAACTTTGTGCCAAATTTCCACCATGATGCAAGATGATTCAAGGAAAACTTCCAACATGAAAGTTGTAGATCTCAATGATATCTAAAACATTATAGGTCTGAAATTTTTCTAGAAATGCTTGGATTTCAAGTTATGAATTTATGAAGACATGTCCATGAAACAAAAAGACTTAGTGAAATTTTGCCCTAGCTAGGCAGGATTTTGACCTAACTTCATGGCAGCTTTTCACGTAGCTCCAAATTGAATCTTCAAAAATTTCCAACATTAAGGTTGTAGGGGATGTTACAATATTTCCAAAATGTCAAATAAATCATTAATATCATACTTGAGCTAAGAGAATCGAAGGCAAGAAGTTAGGGTTTCAAACTTGTTTTTCAAGTCATTTTCATGACTAACATTTGACCCAATTCCAAGCAATGTTGCATAATCCAACTTTTCAGGCCCTCTAACTTGTGTATCTATCCTTAATCATAAGATTGCACAAGCTTTTGAGCTATGAACCACTTGATTTAAGCTTTGTCCAATACACCTTGCCATTTAAGGAAGAAAGTCACCACTTCCATTTTGAAAAAGCAAGCTTTATGCAAAGTAAACTTGTCTTGAGCTTTGCACTTGTTCCTTTTGCACACACAACATCTATAAGTTAGAAGCAAGCTTGTTTAAAATTCAACCACTCTACAATAGCATGTACAAGCTTTTGGAAGATGTTTGTCATGGTTGCTTCAAAAACAAGTAAAGGTTTTACAACTTGATATTTCAAATTCTGACTTGTTATAGCATACAAAACCTCTTTCCTATAAATATATACACTATTTGCAAGCTAACAAACTAATTCTTAAGCCCTTAAACCCTCTCAAAGTCAGGATTTCATAAACAACATCCATTGTTGCACTTTCTGGCTAGAAATCCCAAGCACCTAATCCACTCATGCGTTTCTTGGCATTTCACTCCCAAAAGTTCCTAAACATCTTCTACAAACAATCCCACACCCTGTTACACGACTATATCATCTCCATCACCTTCCTCTATAACCAAAAAACAGAGCTTGCATCTTGACTTCTCTAGCACGACTCAGACATTCCCAGCATCAAGTAAGGATTGCATTAGCTTCTTGGGAACTTGAGGAAGCTAACCTGATCATAACCATCACTTGAAACAAGCTCAAACTCATTTCCAGTTTTTGAGGTATTTTTATGAACTTTCATCTCTTCTTTTAGGCATCGTTAGGCTTTCATTTTCAAAGACAAAATGTAGATATCATTGTCCTGAAGCTGTACATATCCATAATTTTCATTTATATTGCCTGAGCTTAGAGAATTTTAAGTTTGAATCTCTGAAAAAAGTTAGGTCAGGATTTGGTACTTTTATAAATACATGGTCATCCTTGATTGTTAGTCCAAATTGTTTACATTTCTGAATTCTTGGTAAAATTTCTAACAAGTTTAATGTTGGAAGTTTTGAGAATGGATGAGAAATGAATGAGATACAGGGACCCTGGCTGGAGGTTGAAGATGAAATTCATTTCTAGGAATGGATTTGTATTATATATTTATGGTTTTGTTTAATTTAACGGATGTATAGCCACCACAGTGGTAAGGCAACGCGCGTTTATAGTCAAGGGCGTGGGTTCAAGCCCTAACTCTGCCATTTAGCTTATTTTCTAGCATTTTTTTCCTTTTCTCACACAACATGCACGCCTGGGACATCCCTCACTGGGCCTTTGAATTTTTGCTTCTCCTAACCCCCCTGTTTCCTTTTGACAACACAACCCATTTATTTTATTTTTATTCTTTTTTCTGATTTCCAAACAAAATCATTAATGGGCTAAACTCAAAAAAATTGTTTTACTCCTAAGCACCCTAAATTCCATTTTTCCCTCCTGACTTTATTTTTCATATTTTATTTTCTTTTCTTTAATTTATTATTTTTATTATTATTATTATTTATTAAATCAAAAATTCCAAAAATATTTGTATTTATTATTTGCATTCTATATACTTATATTTTATTCCTTTAAAAACTAAAAAAGACAATATTTTTCTTAAAAAAATTTAATTCTTTTCTTAAATAAATTAGTAATTAGATTTAACTTTAGTTATTTTCTTTTTAATTAAATTTAACTTAGGATTTAGGTTTTCTTTTAATTAATTAATTTCCATACTATTTTGATTAAACTTAAAACCTTTTTTAAAAAAACCTAAAAATGCTTTCTTGATTAATTTTATTTCTTTCAAACTAGGGTTTAATTTTACTTATTTTAATTAATTATTTTCTTTTATATAATTATGTTAAAACCATTTTCCTTAACAAAACCAAACAAAAAATCCATTTCTTTTCCATTTATATCCGTGTACATTATATTTCAATTCTTGTACATCATTCAAGTTTCAATATGGTTGTAATAGATAATTAGGTTTAATTCCTTGCAATCCCCATTTGTAAATTTGTATACCCCATCCCCAAATGATGTAATAGCATAGTAAATTTACTTTCCGCAATTTATAACTTTCATATAAATGCTAGTAAATTAGGGTTTGTATGGAAAGATGAAATCAATGCTTAGAGAACCCTAATTCAAGATAAACCAATACATGCAAATCAAACACACTATTCACCCATGCACCCTTAGGGTAATTCCACTTGTTGCCTTATAAATCGTCATGTTATGCATGTGTGATGTTGTTGTACCCCAAAATTTTCCCTCTCATTTTATCAAGATTTTTCCTCACAAGACTCTTTGGACTCAAGACAGGATTAGGGTTAGCTCAACTCAAGACCTCACTTTTCACTGATGACCTGAAATTAGGGTTTGAGTTTGCACAAGGAATTTTGGACCATCAATGCTTCATGTGACTTTCATACACCATCTTGGACCCCTAAGATTACTCATACCAAGTTTCAAGACTTGAATCACATTTTTGCCCAGTCAATTGGACAGTTGACCTAAAAAATCAGCTGTATTGGAGAAAAAGTCAACCATGGCCAATTTACAGTCAAAATTCATAATTTTTGATCCCCAACAACATTATAGGCTCCTATGTACCATTTGATCAAGTTTGGACCACAACTCCTCAAGATATTTGATCAAATCATCAAAAGGGCAAAATGGTCAAAATTAGGGTTTTGACTAAGAAAGGGTAATTTCTGATTTTTAACCTAGCCAATGGAAAATTGGGTTCAAGCATGATTTCAAGGACTCAATATCATCATGTTTACCTAATCACATTGTTCAAAAGATCTCAAATGCATAGGGTTGACAGATGAATTTTTCAGTCAACTGTACACTGAAAAGTAAAACTTTGACTTTTTGGTCAAAATCAAGTGCCAAGGGTCATAATTCATCAAGATATGTCAATGTGTGAAACTTGTTGACCAAGAAACCTAAAATTGCAAATTAGGGTTTTAATTTGAAATTTTTCATAACTTAGAATTTTTCTAAGTTATGGAAATTTCTTATTTTTTCCCAACTTTGTCCAACTTTTTCACCATGATTCAATTGGATTCAAAGAAAACTTCCAACATGAAAGTTGTAGTCATCCATGAAATCTATAACTTTTATTCACAAAGTTTTCCCAAAAGATGCTTGGATCTCAAGTTATGAATTTGTGAATAGGGGTCCATAAACTTTTTAACTTAGTGAAATTTTGCCCTAGTTTAGGCAGGTTTTTGACCTAACTTCATAGAAAATTTGACCTAGTTGCAAGAGGAATCTTAAAATTCATTTCAAATATGGATTGTAGAGCATGTTACAAGCTTTCCAAAATGTCCAAGAACTCTCCAATATCATTTATGGTTAGGGAGAATCGAAGAAAGGAAAATGGCAATTTATCACTTTTGTTCAAGGCATTTTCACAATGGTTCAAGTTGCAAATCTGTCCTAGCATGCTTGTACTTGGCATTACAGGTCCTAATCCTTTCTACACTCCATAATTGAATGCAAATTCAGTGGACAATGGCTTTATTTTTATCTTTGGAGCATTTTACAACGAATTAATCCATTTATGGCATAAAGTTCATAATACTACTTTCATAAAGCTAGCTTTTTAAAACTTTGCAAATCTTGAGCCATGGACCTGATCTTTTGTTGCAAACAAGATGCACAAACATCAGGCAAAGTACACCAACCCGATGCAGCTAATAAGCAAGCTTGTACAGGCCTTTGGCATTGGTCATGTCAACTTTCTTCAAAAGCAAGCAAACTTGCAAAAGTCAAGACAACTTGTGTATCTGTTAAAGGCAAGACTTGGTATCATTTGAAACAACTTCAGAACCTTGTAACAAGCCAATACACGAATTGCTAACATACCAAACCCTCTCAAACACCAAAATCCCATTTTTATGCCCAAACAGGGCATCTTCTGCAAAATTCAAGCCAAATCATATTTTGCTCGTGCGTTTTTTGTTTCAAGGCTTCAAACACATTCCACACCTCCTACCTAAAATATCCAGACCTTTGTCTTGCAAATGAAACCCCTGTTTCAAGCTTCACCATTTTCATTTTTGGAGTTTGCAGGTTGACTTCTACAAGGAGTTTCAGGAAACTTCAAGGCAAGCTGAGCATTGGGATAGCTTGAGGGAACTTCAAGGAAGCTCACACGATATTCAGGCCTCACTCAAAGTTCCCACATTGCCATATCCAAACTCAACTGAACAAGGTATTTTTCAAAGTTCTATCTCCTTATTTAGGCATCCTTAAGCTTAGATTTGTGAAGCAAAAATGTAGTCCTTAACTTGCTTAAGCTGTACATATGCATAGTTTCCATTTATATTAATTGAGCTAAGAGTATTTGACTTTTGAAGTTCATGAAAAAATTAGGTCAGGAATTAGGGCCACTGAAATTCTCCCTGGTTTCTTAGGGTTAGGTTTCAAATCTTATATCATTGGAATCGTGATAAAAAATGCTACAAGTTTTATATTGCAAGATTTTGTTTTTGTGCACGTATGCAAGAGTTACAGGTTGAAGCACAGAAACGCACGTTTGGACGTTGGCTGGAGGTCAGGGACGAAGGCCGGCTGGGCCTGGCGCCTTGGGCCTGCTACTTTCCACACCCCCTTGTTTCCTATTTGCACCCCCTTGGCCTATTTGTTTATATTTTGCATATTTTTCATTTCTTTTATATTTTTTTGCTTTTATTTATTTTCATGAACATGAAAAATCTTGAAAAATATTTTCTTTATTTTTGCATTTTATTTTATTATTATTATTTTTTTTTGCATAAAAAATAGTTTATTAGCAATAATATACTTTATTTTCTTAAATAAACTTGTAAATAATAAAAAATACTTAAATATTTTATTTTATTATTTTATACATATTAAATATTTATTTTCCATATATATTTAATTTTTTACTATTGTTATATAACATTATTATTATTTTTCTTAAACAAAAATGAATAAAATGATATTAGAAAACAATATTTTCTTTTAAATCAAAAACTAGGGTTTCCCCTTTAAAAAATAATATTATTTTTTCTTATTTTTAGGACTTAAATAATTTATTTTTATCATACATAAAACAAATACAAAAACATTTTTGCATATTTACATTTTATTGCATATTTAAATAATTGTTTATTTATTTATTGTATAATAAATTCAATTGGGTTGTAATAGTATATTAGGGTTTTATTTTGTGCAAATATACCCCATTCAAAACTTGTATCCCCCCTCCCATAATATTGTTGTAATAGTTTAGATTTACTTTACGCAATTTATCGCATTATATCCATGTTTAGTAAATTAGGGTTTGTATGATAAGACAAAAATCGAACAAATAGCATGACCTAATGCAAGACAAAAATGCATGAAAAATGACAACACATTGCACACAAGCACCTCTAGGGTTTCATCCACTTGGTTTCCTAAACAAATGGCCATGGTATGCATGCTAGGTATCTTGGCAAAACAAAACAAAACAAAAGATCATAGTCCCTCGATGAAGCTAGACAAGGTTGCCTAAAAAACAAATGATCTTAGTCCCTTAAACTTGCTAAGATACTTCGCACCATTACTATCATGGTCATACGATGACCCACGCCCGTCCCATTTAAACATCCAAAGATAAGGTTATCTACCAAAACAATGGTAGGTTAACAATGTGAAAGGAATGAAAAATGTACAAGAAAGACTTTTGAGTAGGGTAGATAGCTCATAGTTACTTGATCTCTTTCAAACAATCCTTGCTATTTTCAAACAAACACACACATTTTTAAAACATTTCCAAACAAACTTTCAAGAAATTGAAACATTTTTCAAAAGACAAACATCTTTGTATACATTCTTACAAACAAGAATCATTACAAAGATTGCCTAAATAAAGGCCTCTTTTCAAAATACTTTCAAAACCACACAAAGCACCATTTCAAACAATTGAAAAAGCAAAGCAAGTGATCTAAACAAGTAACTAAGATCCCATGGAAAACCATGGATGAAAAGGGTGCTAGCACCTTCCCTTTTCATAATCTACCCCCCGAACTCAAAAACAATCTCAAAGGTCTTTCCTATGCTTTTTTAACTTTCCTTTTGGATAAAAGAAAAGTCGGTGGCAACTCTTGCTAACCGTAACATTTGCGAATACAAACGCAAAACCTCAAGTCAGTTCTCCCACCGCATCACAGAACTGGCGACTCTGCTGGGGATAATTATAAAAGTGGGGTTACCTTAGGGTTTTAGATCACCTTTACATGCTTATCTTGCTTGACTTGTTTGCTTTACACTTTGGTTCTATTGTTTGGGTTTGAATCCTCTACCTGGATTTGGGAAACATTCATAGGTAAATAGCAATACATTGTGGAAACTGTGCAGGGTATACCGACATGGTCTAAGAAATAGCTATATTAGTGAGACATATTTGTGGGTACCGGTAGCCTTTGAGTCAATACAAGAGAATACGGGGCCGCTGAGTGATGTCATAAAGCACTAATGGACTTTTAGAACCTTTACTTAACCAACTTAGCCTTTTAGGATGTAGTGAGATGACCGGCTTTGGTGCAGTCCGAATTTGGTAGATACTCGATACTACACTCATTGAGGGTTGGTTCCTTGGAATATTTCGGTCGCCAGTAAAGAGGCTGAATTGAAACAATGAACAAGTAAACAATCCAGTGATATTGAGCTCCTTAGAACCCGATTATTATTTCTAGGACAGGTTGAGCCAACTAAACTTCAAGAGGGTACTTACCTATGAAACCCCATGCAAGCCTAAACTAGGAACTTGTGTGATTTTATTGTACATATATACTTGTGCATAACATCATGGACATCATGAAGCATCATTTGCATCCACTAACCATTTCAAGGATTTTGGATTTTCATCTTTGTTCCTGTTTTGTAGGTTATGGATTCACTTCGCAGGAAAACTATCCAAGTCAACCTTGTAAGAATTCCTCCACAACTAAAGGAGCTAGCTTCAAGGATTCCTGAGAATTCTCCATTCACCGAGAGACATGGTCGTCTACTCAACTTGGTCACCACCAACACTGAGGAGGATATGCTGAAAGTTCTCTTCCAGTTCTTTGACCCTTTGCATCATTGCTTTACATTTCCTGACTACCAACTTGTGCCTACTTTGGAGGAATTTTCTTAACTCTTGAGGATTCCTATTCTCAATCAACTACCCTTCAACGGTCCGGAAAGAGATCCAAAGCCAGAAGAGATTTCTCAAGCCTTACACTTGCACTCATATGATGTCACAACACATTGGGAAACTAGAAGTGGTGTCAAAGGTTTCTTGTCAAAGTTCTTGTTTGAGAAGGCCCAAAGCTGCTGGAATTCCTTGGAGTTACAAGCTTTTGAGGAGATTGTAGCTCTTCTCATCTATGGGATGGTCTTGTTCCCTAACCCTGACCAACTTATAGATGTAAGTGATGTCAAAATCTTCATGGCTCGCAACCCAGTGCCTACATTGCTTGGGGATATCCTCCACTCTTTTCACACTCGAACTATGAGGAAAAGAGGTGTTCTCATGTGTTGCACTCCTCTACTGGCAAGATGGTTTATTTCTCATCTTCCCCAATCTGTTTTGAAGAATAAGCAAGGTTTGAGGTGGTCACAACGATTGATGACTCTTACCCATTCAGATATTCATTGGTGTTCTCGATCCAGAGAGAATGTCATCATCATTGACCGTTGTGAAGAATTTCCTAATGTCCCTCTACTTGGCATTAGGGGAGGCATCACCTACAACCCTTGCTTGGCTCTGAGACAATTTGGTTATACCTGAAGGGATGTCCTACATGACATGTTGATTCAAGGTTTGATTTTCGACTTCGACAGCGACGACCAAGGAATCCGACAAAGGTTCATCCGAGCTTGGAGGATGCCCAACAAGGTGGACAGTAAGACCCTGGGACACAAGAATTCCATCCCTCTTGAGCTTTACCTCAAGTGGGTACGAACCCGCGTCCAAAGTCTTATGATGCCTTACCCCTCCATTCTCCCTGTGATTATAGAGCCTGTTATGGAAGGAGAGGTTCCATACACCCTCCTACATCCTGACATGCCAACATCACTAGAAGATCTACAAAGGAGTTGGATACAGCTCAAGGGAGAGCCTGATACTTTCGAAGCCCAATTCTACGCAAGCGAGAAGAAGTTTTTGGAACTCACTCGTCAACTTCACGAAGAGAAGACTCTCAACACCTACATTGCACCAAAGAGGATGCGCAACATCTTTTTACCTTAGAATTTTGTATTATTTTGCCCATGGGGCATTGATGTACTAACAAATTCTATCTTATTAATATGACATGTGTTTCTTTTTTGTTTAAAACAAATTTGAATTTCTGAATCCTTGAAAGCATTACATGAATACATATCATTCATCATATGCATAAACAGGTCTTCACACCAAGTTTCCTCATCTCTCTGCTGTTTATTTCAGCAAGATGGATATTGAACAAACGGTCAAAGATTTGCAAGCCCAGAATTCACAATTTCAACAGCTACTTCTGACCTTGGCCAAGGGGCAGGAGGAGCTCAAGACTCTACTAGAGAAGGAGAAAGAGAAAAAGAAGAAGAAGCGAGTCGGTGTAGTTATCATGGGCAGAAGATTTGAAGGACAAGCCATACTGTGATCGGTGGATCTGGAACTGACTGTTTAACGCTGGTTCGCGAAATGTCACGGAAGCAAGAGTCGCCACCGTCTTTTATTTTCTCCAAATGGAAAGGACAAAAGCACAGAAAAATTCCTTAAAGAGATTGCTCTCGGTTCGGGAGGTAGGTTATAGAAAGGGAAGGTGTTAGCACCCTTTCTATCCATGGTTATCCATGGGCTCTTAGATACTTTCTCATTGTGTTTTCAAAAATGGTTTGTTTGCTTTTCAACTGTGGGTTTTAAAAAGTTTCTTTGAAAATTCCAGTTCGACTCTTGTATCGGTCCTCAAGAGTGTTTGAAAAATTGCTTTCGAAAGCTTTTTGAAAATGTGTTGGTGTGAAAAGTATTTTTGAATTTGTTTTGAATTTAGAGCAAGTATCTAGAGTCGTCTACCTACCCTAAGGAATTCGTCTGTGTAAATGTCCTTTAAAGTAGTGACATCCCACCATTGAGAGGTAGGTAGCACCACCGTTGGAGGTGTTCGGGTCAATTCGAGGTTCGGGACATGGTGATCACCAGAGCAATAGGAAGACACCTTAGAAGCTACCCTCATGCCAGGTTCCCGGATCATGAGGACTTACTAAGACATCCTCTACTCGACGATCACCTTTCGAGGCAAGGCAACAGTGAGGCGTACCCTAGGGGTGGTGTGATCGGTGGATCTGGAACTGACTGTTTTAACGCTGGTTCGCGAAATGTCGCGGAAGCAAGAGTCGCCACCGTCTTTTATTTTCTCCAAATGGAAAGGACAAAAGCACAGAAAAATTCCTTAAAGAGATTGCTCTCGGTTCGGGAGGTAGATTATAGAAAGGGAAGGTGTTAGCACCCTTTCTATCCATGGTTATCCATGGGCTCTTAGATACTTGCTCACTTGTGTTTTCAAAAATGGTTTGTTTGCTTTTCAACTGTGGGTTTTAAAAAAAAGTTTCTTTGAAAATTTCAGTTCGACTCTTGTATCGGTCCTCAAGAGTGTTTGAAAAATTTGCTTTCGAAAGCTTTTTGAAAAGGTGTCGGTGTGAAAAGTATTTTTTTTTATTTGTTTTGAAATTAGAGCGAGTATCTTAGAGTTGTCTACCTACCCTAAGGAATTCGTCTGTGTAGATGTCCTTTAAAGTAGTGCCATCCCACCATTGAGAGGTAAGTAGCACCACCGTTGGAGGTGTTCGGGTCAATTCGAGGTTTGGGACATGGTGATCACCAGAGTAATAGGAAGATACCTTAGAAGCTACCCTCATGCCAGGTTCCCGGATCATGAGGACTTACTAAGACATCCTCTACTCGACGATCACCTTTCGAGGCAAGGCAACAGTGAGGCGTACCCTAGGGGTGGTGTGTGCGAATTGTGTGTCGTTTTCATTTGCATTTATCTTGTCATGTTATTGGCGTTCTACGCTTGTTTTTATTTTGTCCATACATTCTTTCATGCTTTTGAGTTAGCAGTTAAAAAGTTGCGAGAAAAGTAAATTCTAAGCTATTACAAATGGCGCGGGTCCACATCGCCAAAATTAACCAGGACCCGATTTGACAGAAAAAATAAATAGACAAAGTAAATAAAGAATTGAAAAGTGCGAGAAGTAATTACAAGGCTTCGGGAGAGATACATTAATATTTACAAGAAATAAAATAAGTGCGCGAATTGGAAATTTATCGAAACGAGGGCGTTGGACCCTTTTGCAAAATTAAATTACATGATGAAATTAATTAATTAATTAAAGTTAAAAGAAAGAAAGGACTTGTTTTTGGTGTTTTTTAGTATTTTAGGATTTAATAGAAAAAATTAATTGCAATTAAACGCTAACCCTAATTCTATTTTATTTTAATTTATTAAGAAAACATTAGAATTTGACCTAAATTAACCCTAATTTTTATATACAAATTTAATTATGAAAATAAATAAAATAAATAATATTATTATAAAAAAGAAAAATTAAAAAGGAATAAAAACATTAATTAAACCTAATTCTATGTTTTTTAGATTTTATTATGAAAAGAATTAAAATTACAACCTAATTTAAAACTAAATTTAATTACATGCAAAGTTATTTATAAAAATACTAGAAATAAAAAATATTTATTATTTTAATTCTTTTCTGATTTTTTTATGGGTTTTTTATGTGTTTTTTTATATTTTGTGAAAATAATAAAATTAATTACTAAAACAATAATTAAAAGAAGAAAAATAGAAAATAAAAATAATAAAGAAAATAGGAAGAATTGCAAACCAAAGGGGGTTCAGATCCCAAATTAGGAGGCATTCTATAGCAATCCAGGCCCACTCAAATTGATGGCCTCTTTGACTTTTCAGGACGCGTGTACACGCGTTGACCAGGGTGTATGGTGTTCTCCAATCCAGGGCCTTTGATCTGATGCTCCAAGACGCGTGTATGCTGGATTCTGATGGTGTATCATGGACTTTGAGATTGAACCTGCACGTGAATTTTAATGGCAAAATAATATTGAAAACATGCAGACCTGGGGCTCGAACCCAGGTCATGAGGATTAACACCACTACACCTTGCCAGCTGAGCCAGTTCACATATGTTAATATATAATAACTAACAAATATAATAAATGAAAACAAGCGTTAGTGGGGCTTCTGCGCGCGAAATTTAAACTGACCAACCAACATGTGCCACAATCTCGTCTTCCTCGCTGGTTTTATTTTTTTCTGAAACAAGAACACATTGGCCACGGTTTTCAAGTGTTCTCCTAGGCCGGCTATTGAAAAATAACGATTAGCTCAGGAACACTCATAAATTGAGCGCGAGCATGGATTTTTCTTCGTCCAGTCACACTGATTCCAATGGTGGTAGTCAGGGGTTCCAATTTTTCCTCATTCAAAAACCCCTAATTTCAAATCCTGCAAACCCTAGAAAACGAACATGGTATCTTGGCATATAACGTGTAAAACTTCAATTAAAACATACAATTAGCTTGCAAACTTTGTTATAAGCACAAATATAACAAGAAAACAAGTTAACAATGCATGAATGTCAGAAACCGATTCAAGAATTTTCTTCACCAACTTCCATGGTGATCTTACGTTTTCTTGAGTATGGGGCTTGGAGAATGATTGGAATATGTTCAGTAATCTTCAAGGAAGCTAATGGAATGGAAATCGTGCCTTGAATCAACCTGCAAAAGGGTTTTCAGAATTGAGTTTTTTCACAAAAATTTCAAGTTTGATTGTTAGGTTTCTGAGCAGCTGCGTGTGTGTGATCATTAGGGTTGTGTTCCTGGCTTATGTATGAATCAATTAGGTCAAGAAAAGTAGAACAAATCCAATGCATTCATGGTTTTTGGAAATTTGATTTTTAAGGATCTTTTTCAATCTTTTCCATGTGTTCTTGTATCAATTATGATCAATTTACTCCAAATCTTTCCTTATTTGATTTCACACGAATTATTGAGTGGATTTTGTGCACAAAGAGATTATAAAACCTAGATTACATATTTTTCATATATTTAATTTGATTTAAATGAATTATTATAAATAAAAATTCAAATAAATAAATAAAAAATTAGAAAATACTTCCCTTTGGGCCAAGTGGTCGTGCACATGCCATGGATGATGATTTGTGGAAGAAAAATGGGCCCATTAGCAATTTTAGGTCATTTGAATCAATGTTGACTTTTCAAAATATCCAAAAATTTCCCAACTTCTATAAGGCATAACTTGCTCAATTTTTAAGCTTTGCTCATGTTCTTGGACATTTTGGAAAGGTCTTTGAGTCCTCTAACCAATGTCTTTGGTCCCATGTCATTTTGATTTACCAATCTCAAGTTATGGCCTTTTACTTAAAGTCCCTTTTTGTTGACTTTTGAAAATGACCTATAATGTTGAAATTGATAACTTTTTGTGAGAGCATTTCTTGGACTTGAAGTATGACGATGAGTTGTAGGAAATGTCTTTCTCTTCAAAATGAGCTTTGGATGGAATTTTTCTGATAATCCATGTGAAAGTTATGCCCTGGTCAATTTCAGTTGACTTTTTCAGCTGTCCAAATAAGGAAACTTTTGCATCTTGATGATTTCTGAGCCAAATTTTGAGAATCATGATCAAGCATTGATCAAATGATGTTTGTGGCTTCAAAATGATGTGTTGACCAAAAATTTGAACTTTTGACTGTCAAATGACCATTTTGCCCCTACAGTTGACTGTAGTGCAATTAGGGTTTTGACTGTGCAATTTTGAGCTGAAAGTCTTGAAACTTGATATGAGGATACTTGACCATATTTGTAAGCATGTGAGACTTGATTGGACCTTTTAAAACTTCATTTTCTTGATCAGAACAAAAAACCCTAATCTTGACTGTATAGGAGACCTTTGCACTGTGTAACCCTTGGGGAATTTTGAAGCTTGACTTGGCAATTTCTTAAAGAATATGGGAGGGCAAATTTTGGGGTACAACAGTTGCCCCTGTTCAATCTTCTTAGACCTGAGGATGCAGATTGGCTGACGTGCCTTTCGTAATCCGAGGGTGGAAGATGATTGAACACTAAAGTGCCCAGAAATTTGCGCTCACATAGTAGTGATGATGGTATGGGCTTACAGATGCCATTTAGAGACTGATGAATAGGATGATGGGCTTATAGATGCCATCTGGATGTTGATCGCATAAGAGATTCCTTAGCGAGAACCTGCATACCTGCAAAAGAAAAAAGAGTACCTGACACGTTGCAGGAGCTGGTTTTCAGATGCTTTGTATAAATGTGTCCTGACTGGTTACAGGAGCTGAGTCTGGATCTTCAAAAGGTGATGAATGAACCAGGGGTATTCACTACCTTAGCATGAACGGTAAGAGAACCTTGGGTGACTTTAACCTCAACAATGCTCGTTGAGAAAATCTTGGTGGGAATTACCATCTTCGCAGTGTCAGGAAGAGAACCAATAGGCAATTATAATCTGAAAGGGAATTACATCTCACGCACCGTCGGGGAGAGAACCATAGGAAATTATAATCGTCAGAGAGGGAACCATAGGAAATTATAATCCGAAAGGAATTATCACCTCACTCACCGTCGGAGAGGGAACCATCTGAAAAGGAATTATCACCTCACTCACCGTCGGAGAGGGAACCATCTGAAAAGGAATTATCACCTCACTCACCGTCGGAGAGGGAACCATCTGAAAAGGAATTATCACCTCACTCACCGTCGGAGAGGGAACCATCTGAAAAGGAATTATCACCTCACTCACCGTCGGAGAGGGAACCATCTGAAAAGGAATTATCACCTCACTCACCGTCGGAGAGGGAACCATCTGAAAAGGAATTATCACCTCACTCACCGTCGGAGAGGGAACCATAGGAAAAGGAATTATCACCTCACTCACCGTCGGAGAGGGAACCATCTGAAAAGGAATTATCACCTCACTCACCGTCGGAGAGGGAACCATAGGAAATTATAATCTGGGATAACTTCTACTGAGTCTTTATCAGAAAAATCTGTTAGGAGTCGATTTAGCTGGACTAGAGAAGGCCTGGGACTGGATAAGAAATCTTTGGAGTCGATTAACTGAACCGGTCTAGGTCTTGAAATATGATTGAGAATTTCAACTGCATCTTTCCTGAAAGGTAAAGGTCAGTCATATGCAATGCATGATATGGATCAAGCAATGATGTTCTCAACATAAATGAGATTTGTATGACATAATGCGTCTATGCATGCTATAATGATGTATGTGATGTTTTATGAATGTATGTTTCCGTCTAGGAAATTAAATCCTTGACGGGTGCCGGGAAGTCATATCCTGGGCTGATGTTGAAGAATAGATTTTGCTTCCGCTGGGGATGATAACTGCAAGAATACCGGTAGGAGAAGATGACTCTGTTGCGGAATAAACTTGGCAAATGGAAGATTCTGCGGGGAGAACAATACTCTAGCGACCATGCTGGGAAGCAATACTCTGTGGGGGAAGAGATGCTTTGCTGAGTGTTGATAATAATTTGCCGGGGATACACTTGTTGTTGGAAGTGTTGATAGACTTCGTTGGGGGCAAGAAGATTTTGTCGACGACGATCTTTTCGTGGCTTTTGGCTGAGGATAACCCAGTTATATCCTGTTAAGGACATAACTCTTTAAATAAAGCTGGACGACGCGTTCGTACTCTTGCGTGGGGTAAGCTTCCAGAATCTACTGGGGATAAGCTTACTGCTTAGGGAGATGGATTCCAACTTTCCTGGGGGAGCTGGATTGGACTCTCCTGGGGATATTTTGAACTGTAATTTTGTAAGTTGAAAGAGGGAACCTATGTAGGGTTGCCTGCTGATGAGCTCATGTAAAGCCGTATCTGAGATGGAGAAGGAATCTGTGTAGGGTTACTTTGATGATGAGTTCGTGTAAAACTTCGTTTTTGGAAAGGGAGAACCTGTGTAGGGTTTCTGGGCGACGAGTCCATGTAAAACTGCATCTTGAAGAGAAGGAACCGGTGTAGGGTTGCTTGATGTCGAGTTCGTGTAAAACTACGTCCGGAGAAGGAGAACCTGTGTAGGGATGCCTGATGAGGTTAGTTCGTGTAAAACTTCTTGATGAACCGAGGTAAGGTCATCTTGAGATAGGTCCATGTGAGACTCTTGGAGGAATCGGGGTTAGGTTACGGCAGGATAAGTTTGTGTAAAACTTCTTGATGAACCGGGGTTAGGTCATCTTGAGATAGGTCCATGTAAGACTTCTGGAGGAACCGGGGTTAGGTTACTTGGATAAGTTTGTGTAAAAACTTCTTGATGAACCGGGGTAGGGTTATTTGTGATAAATCCATGTGAGATTTCTGGAGGAACCTGGGTTAGGTTACTTGGATAAGTTTGTGTAAAAACTTCTGGATGAACCGGGGTGAGGTTACTTGTGGATAAATCAATGTAAGATTTCTGGAGGAACCGGGGTTAGGTTACTTGGGATAAATCCATGTAAGATTTCTGGAGGAACCGGGGTAGGGTTACCTTGGGCTAAATCCATGTAAGATTTCTGGGGGAACCGGGGTAAGGTTGCTTCGGGATAAATCCATGTAAGATTTCTGGGGGAACCGGGGTAAGGTTGCTTCGGGATAAGTTCGTGTAAAACTTCTGGATGAAAATTGAGAAGGAACCGGTGTAGGGTTGCATGATTTTGATTAAGTGGATGATTGTCCTGTTTGGTCTCGGATGTTAACCCACGATCTGGAATTTGTAAAGGTAGATGGCAATCATCCCTATGTTGATCTTTCCTTTGTACTTTGGTTGACAGAGTAATTAGATCGCCTGGATAACTCATTATTTCCCCTGTTTCGGAGGTGAGGGTAGAGGATACCTGTGTGGGTGATTGACAAATCTTCGGGTAGACAAGTGATGAGATACCGGAACATAGTCGTACGCTTTGATTCCTAACTTTTTCCTGGACCGCCCTTTCGGGTTTTCAGTCCACCGGGATACCCATTTTTGCCGAAGCCGCCTTTTCAGGTTTTCGACTTGCCGGGTGTACATATTTTTCTGTTTCATCCCTTATTTTTGCCCGAACCCTTTTGGTTCGCCGGAAAGCCTTTATTTTTGCTTAGGTGTGTCAACCTAGCAGGTCTTTGATTGTGCGTAGCATTTTTTCGACTATGTCCACGCTCTTAGAATGTAAGGAGTTGCCCCTGTTGGAAGTGTTTTGTCATGCCACCACAAGGTATTTGATCAGGCAGGATTTATTGTTGAAATGCCCCAGGTGACTCATGCGGAGATTTGCCCCAGGCTATTTGACCTTTGAGAGATTCTCCGAATCTTGATTGGATTGCCCCAGATAATGGACCATGGTCATGTCTGCCCCTTGATTGGAGGTACTTCTGTTCATTTTAGGCATTCGTCGCGCGAACTTCTATACTGTTCAAACAAAAAGTCATATGCAAACAAAGTTATGTTAAAAATGTAAAGCCTATGTCTGTCTTGAAGATTTTGAAAATGCATTCTTTTTTCATAAAACAAATGATTGTTTGTAAAACGTGATGTCAACTCTGTATTTACCGTAAGCCTTAAGGAGTCAGGATACCTTTCGTAATAATATGCTTTCGAACTAACCCATGCTTCAGCTAGGACTTTTGAGGGTTATAACGTGGCCTGGTTCACGGTTTAAGAAACAAAGGATAAAGGCTCAAATTTTATTTGTACCCACCCGCTCTTCGTGATGTTCTCCAAACCTAAACTCAGTTGATCATACGTTAGACCTTTGTTCGAGTCTTTGCTGTGATTTTCCGGTGATGATTCGGATATTGATGATTTATTTTGAATAGGCAGTCATTCCTTTTGTTGAGGGTTTGTATGACCTCTTTCTTTTTTATTTTTGTTATCCCTTTCCTTTTTTGCCTGAACTGTTTCCCTTTTTTTTTTTTTGGAATTACAGTCAGCGGGATGCCCCAGTTTTGTAAGTCTCCTTTGTGGGTTCTGACTTAATGGGTTTTTTATTTTGAAAGATAATGACTGCCTTTCTTTATTGATCATTCGGAACCATCGCTGTCTTTCTTTGTTTTGTAAGGATCCTTTTGGTGCCATTCGTTATGCACTTGGATCAACTGAGAGACTACCCTGCCCCAGGTCATGATTAAGGGTTTTAAATTTCGAAAAGAAAAACTCCTACTTCTTTGGCTCAGAGGGGTTGACGAGAGATTATCATCCTTATAACTCCAGTGTTTAGGGATTTGAAACAATGCCTATACCTCATCAGCGGGGTCTGTTCAAAAGCATACTGTAGATTATGGTATCGTTTTCGTCATCCTCCCTCAAGAGGCTTAGAATTATTATTTAAGAGCTGATCATCAGAAAAATATGAAAATAATTTGCGTCTAGTGAATACGAATATATTGCTTCAAAATAGACATAAGCGATGCATTAATGTGATAACAATGTTTAACATGAATAAATGTTTGAACAAAAGAAAATTGCAATCTTGAACATTCGAATGAACAAAAGTTTTCTAGCCTCGGGGCTTGTCACTTAAAATGGTGCCTCCTGTAGGGATGGTAGAAGCACTCAGCCTGGCCATCTTGGGTGAATTCCACAGCTCCTTCCTCAATCAGGTCCTGGATTTTATTCTTCAAAGTCCAACAATCCTCTGTAGCATGCCCCGGGCTGTCAGAATGATAAGCGCAGTGAGCGTTGGGGTCGTACCTTGAAGGTGTCCTGTTGGGATTCTTAGGAGGATCCTTTAGAGTTACCAAGTTCAACCTCAGCAGTTGTTGTAAGGCTTGAGGCAGCGACACGTTGAGCTTAGTGAATTGCCTTTTGGGCTTGTCTGGCTGAAGCTGGTGAGGTTGATACTGAATTGGTGATACTGAAGCCATATGAGGAGCTTTCTCCTTGCCTCTTTGTCTCAAAGATGGTCGAATGATGATTGGCTTTTTACCCTTAGATTTTTGTCCCAGTTGGTTACCCTGAAGCAATTGGTTGACGAGAAACCGGAGCTCATCTTGTCTTTGAGCTAAACCTTGAATGGCATTCCTCTGCCCCAGCATCTGGGCTTTCATTGCATCCATCTCAGCTTGTAGGTGTTTCAACCTTTCATCCTCAGCACTGTTCCTGACAAAAGTCTCCATGAGAAGTGTCCTTAGCTCCTCCTGTCCCTTGGATAGATTCAGGAGGATTTCCCCAAACCTGGTCTCTTGAGCAAGAAAGTCCTGGTTGTCTGGTTGGAAGGCCATTGCTGAAATAAACAGCGAGAAAGGTAAGTGGCCTGCAACAAAGATTCCTGTTATGCAATGATGAGTATGACATGCATGTAATGTTTTCAAGGACCTCGCGGGGTAAACAAGAAAATTTGTTAGCGTTTGGATCCGGTAGTTTGATTGAAAGAACTTCATATTTGTTGAGAGTCTTTCTTCCAAGGGTCAAAGGCTCACCATATCAAGTGGGTCATAGCCCCTGACAACCTTGGCTAGGGGAACCTTCTTCAAGTGTCAAAGCTCACCATATCCAGTGGGTCATAGCCCCTGACAACCTTGGCTAGAGGAAAATAAATCCTCTTTGCCCCTTGCTAGACAGTTTGATTCATCATGACCTGCATCATAAGCCCTTGAGATCCTTGAAATGGGTTAGGATATATGCAATGGTATGATGTCATGATGCATGGGGTAGTATAGATAAACCCTGTTATGAGCCCTTATTAAGGACTGCAAACCAAAACCTGCAAGAAGCTCAAGTAAAACCTGTCATGAGTCCCAGTTAAGGACTATAAACAAACCCTGCAAGGACTCGGTAAACCTTGTTATGAGTCCTAATTATGGACTAAAACAAACCCTGCCAGAACTCGGTAAACCTTGTTATGAGTCCTAATTAAGGACTACAAACAAACCCTGCAAGAAACTCAAGTAAAACCTTGTTATGAGTCCCAATTAAGGACTATAAACAAAACCTGCAAGAAAGTTAGTAAGCTCTGTCATGGGTCCCAATTAAGGACTAAAACAAAACCTACAAGTAGTTCATGTGTCAGATAAAACATGCAAGTAGTCAAGTACGAAGGCACACAAGTCACACAAAAGAGTCCTTAGAGTTTAAGGCCAGCATGGGGTCTGGGTAGTACCCTCTTGAAGTTGGTGGGCTCAACCTGTCCTATCAAAGTAACCGGGTTCTAAGGGTCCCAATATCACGGGATTGCTTTCATTGTTCATCGTTTCGGTTTAGCCACTGAACTGGCGACCGAAATATTCCAGGAAAGCAACCCTCAATTGAGTGTAGTATCGAGTATCAACCAACCTCGGACTGCACCAAAGTCAGTTATCTCACTACCCTAAAGAGGCCAAGATAGTTCAATTAAGGTTCCTAAGGTCTGTTGATGCTTCATGACACCACGCGGAGGCCCCGTACTCTCTTTGACTGAACTCAAGGGTTACCGGTACACACCAAAGTGCCACATCAACATAGCAGACTGTTTCAACCATGTCGGTATACCCCGCACAGTTCCCTCACAGCCTTGTTGCTACTTTCTAAGAAGGTATTCTCCAGATCCGGGTTAGGATCTATAGAACTCCCAAGCAACCCACAATAATATAGCAAGCAAAGAAGATAATTGAAAACACAGTGATCCTAAGGTACACCTCACTTTAAGTTTAATTCCCCAGCAAAGTCGCCAGTTCTGTGATCGGTGGATCTGGAACTGACTGTTTTAACGCTGGTTCGCGAAATGTCGCGGAAGCAAGAGTCGCCACCGTCTTTTATTTTCTCCAAATGGAAAGGACAAAAGCACATAAAAATTCCTTAAAGAGATTGCTCTCGGTTCGGGAGGTAGATTATAGAAAGGGAAGGTGTTAGCACCCTTTCTATCCATGGTTATCCATGGGCTCTTAGATACTTGCTCATTGTGTTTTCAAAAATGGTTTGTTTGCTTTTCAACTGTGGGTTTTAAAAAAAAGTTTCTTTGAAAATTTCAGTTCGACTCTTGTATCGGTCCTCAAGAGTGTTTGAAAAATTTGCTTTCGAAAGCTTTTTGAAAATGTGTTGGTGTGAAAAGTATTTTTTTGATTTGTTTTGAAATTAGAGCGAGTATCTTAGAGTTGTCTACCTACCCTAAGGAATTCGTCTGTGTAGATGTCCTTTAAAGTAGTGCCATCCCACCATTGAGAGGTAGGTAGCACCACCGTTGGAGGTGTTCGGGTCAATTCGAGGTTCGGGACATGGTGATCACCAGAGCAATAGGAAGACACCTTAGAAGCTACCCTCATGCCAGGTTCCCGGATCATGAGGACTTACTAAGACATCCTCTACTCGACGATCACCTTTCGAGGCAAGGCAACAGTGAGGCGTACCCTAGGGGTGGTGTGTGTTTTGGTGTGTCATGTTCATTTGTATTTATCTTGTCATGTTATTGGTGTTCTACGCTTGTTTTTATTTTTATCCATTCATTCTTGCATGCCTTGATTAACAGTTAAAAGTTGCGAAAAGTAAAAGATTCTAAGCTATTACAAAAGGCGCGGGTCCACATCGCCAAAATTTCTTGAACCCGATTTGACAGAAAAATGAAGAATTAAAGAAAATAAAAGTGCGAGAAATTAATTACACGGCTTTGGGAGAGATACATAAATATTAAAAGAAAAAAAAGTAAATACGCGAATTAAATAAGAATTAAAACGAGGGTGTTGGACCCTTTTTGCAAAATTAAATTAAACGATGAATTAATTACAATTAAAAGGAAAAGAAATTGTCTTTTTTGGTATTTTTTGGTATTTTGTGATCTTAATGAAAAAGAATTAAATAAAATAAATGCTAACCCTAATTCTACAATTTTTTGTTTTATTATGAAAAATGTTGAAGTTTTTAACCTAAAATTAACCCTAATTTTTATATACAATTTAATTATAAAAATAAATATTTAATTATTTAATTATTATGGGAGAAAAAGAAAAAGGAATAAAAATTTAATTAAAACCCTAATTCTATATTTTTTAGATTTTTATTAAAAGAGTTAAAATTGAAACCTAATTTAACTAGTTAATTTATGAATTATTTTACAAAATATTAAAATAAAATATTTATTATATTTTTTTCTGTTTTCCGATTTTTTATGGTTTTTATGGTGTTTTTTATATAATAAATTAATTAATAAAACAATGATCAAAAGAAAGAAAAATAATAATAAAACAAAGAATGAAAAAAGTTCGCAAACCTAGGGGGTATCAGTCCCCAAAGTGGAGGTTTCTCCTTAGTAATTTGGCCCAAGATTCTGAGGCCCTTTTGACTTTCGTGGCTAGCCTGTAGCTCTCTTGACTAATGCCTATGGTGTCCATCAAGTCTGGTCCCTTGGATTAGCATTGTTGGCCAAGTGGCGCGTTAGATGGAAGCGTGTACGGTAGTCTTCAGTACATGAAACTGCATGGAAACATTTATTGAAAAATAATATGGCAATAGTGAGGACCTGGGGCTCGAACCCAGGTCATGAATGTTACCAACAACTATGCTTGCCACTGAATCAATCCACGCGCGTTTAACATATGATAACTAACAAATATTATAAAAGAAAATTGGTCAGTAGCTTAAAAACGCGCGCAGAATTTGAATGATCCAACCAGCGCCTTCCACCTCATCGTCCTCTTCGTTGGGTTTTCTTTTTTCTGAAATACACAAACAATAAGCAACGGTTTTCAAACGTTGCTATAGATGTTATACTAGAAAATAGCGAATAGGCCATAAGGCCTCATAAATTGAGCGCGAGGGTAGGTTCATGATCGTCCAGACATGCTTGATTCAATGGTGTAAGTCTTGAAGGCCAATTTTTCCTTAATTGAAAACCCCCAATTTGAGGTCCTGCAAACCCTAAAATACGACAATGGCAATTTCTTGTATAGCGCATAAAAATACAATTAATCCATATGGTTAGCTTCAGAATACATTACTCAGTATAAATGCACAATCAAAATGCCATGAAAACGTCTAAATCTTGAAATACGATTTTGAAAAAAATAAGAGAAAACTGGATTTCTGTATACCAATTCTAGGCGTTGGGATGATCGATTTTGATTGGAACACGTTCTATAATCCTCAGGGAAGCTAATGGAATCACTATTTGGTCTTGAATCGCCCTGCAAAAGTGTTTTCAGATTTGGAATTTTTTTCCAAAAAATTGAGTTTGACAATGGGGTTTATGCGCAGCTTTCTTGGTTAGTTGCATTAGGTTTTGCTTCTTTGTATATGTATGAATGAATTAGGTCAAAAATCTGATCAAAAGAATCCAAGAATTGATTATGCAATATTTGATTTTCAAGCATTAGTTTTTTCAATCTTTTTCATGCACTTTTGCTCTCAATCATATCCAATCTTTCCCTAATTGATCATGCACGAATTTGAGTGTCCAATGAGAGTGTTTTCTGCACAAAAAGATTTTATTTCATTAGTTTAGCATTTTTTCATATTTTATTTAGTTTAAATGAATTAATGGTAATAAAAAATTCAAATAAATAAATAAAAATAATAAAAAAACTTCCCTTTGGGCCAAATGATCATGTGCATGTCTTGGATGATGAATTGTGGAAGAAAAATAGGCCCATTAGCAATTTTAGGTCATTTGAATCAATGTTGACTTTTCAAAATACCCAAAAATTTCCCAACTTCCACAAGGCACAACTTGCTCAATTTTTAAGCTTTGCTCATGTTCTTGGACATTTTGGAAAGGTCTTTGAGTCCTCTAACCAATGCCTTTGGTACCATGTCATTTTGATTTACCAAGCTCAAGTTATGGCCTTTGACTTAAAGTCCCTTTTTGTTGACTTTTGAAAATGACCTATAATGTTGAAATTGATAACTTTTTGTGAGAGCATTTCTTGGACTTGAAGTATGAAGATGAGTTGTAGGAAATGTCTTTCTCTTCAAAATGAGCTTTGGATGTAATTTTTCTGATAATCCATGTGAAAGATATGCCCTGGTCAATTTACAGTTGACTTTTTCAACTGTCGAAATAAGGAAACTTTTGCATCTTGATGATTCTTGAGCCAAGCTTTGGGAATCATGATCAAGCATTGATCAAATGATGTTTGTGGCTTCAAAATGAGATGTTGACCAAAAATTTGAACTTTTGACTGCCAAATGACCATTTTGCCCCTACAGTTGACTGTAGTGCAATTAGGGTTTTTGACTGTGCAATTTTGTGCTGAAAGTCTTGAAACTTGGTATGAGGATGCTTGACCATATTTGTAGGCATGTGGGACTTGATTGGACCCTTGGAAACTTCATTTTCTTGATCATAACCAAAACCCTAATTTTGACTGTTAGGAGACCCTTGCATTGTGCAACCCTTGGAGAATTTTGCAGCTTGACTTGGCAATTTCTTGAAGGATATGGGAGGGAAAATTTTGGGGTACAACACATACGGACTTTGGATTTCCCATCAACATCTGAAGAGGGGGAAGGAAAAGGTAAAGGAACTGCAGTGCCATCTGAATCTGAAGCTGAAGAAGAAGAGGATGAGGACTATTCCGAACAGCAGTACCCTTCGGCCGATGACAAATACAAGAACCTGGAAGAGAGTCTAGCTGCCATGGAGATACAAAGAGTATTGGGGCTGGATTTTGAGGAGTTGGGTTTGGTTTCTGGAATTGTAATCCCTCCTAAATTTAAAGTGCCACTGTTTGCTAAGTACGATGGGGTGTCTTGTCCCAAGATGCACCTGTGATCCTATGTCAGGAAAATTCAACCACATTCTTCTGACAAGGACCTGTGGGTCCACTTTTTCTAGGACAGTCTTTTGGGAACGCAGCTTGATTTGTTCTACCAGTTGGAGAGAGCAGATGTCCATAATTGGGAAGACTTGGCAGCCGCATTCTATAAAAAGTATCAATACAACGCCGACTTGGCGCCAACCCGTACTCAGCTACAGAGTATGGCTATGGCTACCAACGAGGGCTTCAAAGACTACGCCCAAAAATTGAGGGATTTGGCCGGAAGGGTGCAACCACCTTTATCTGAAAGAGAGCTAGTGGACATGTTCTTGGGGACTCTGTCAGATACTTTCTTTAATCACCTGATTGGAAGCTCCTCTGCAGGTTTCACCGAGTTGATTCTAACTGGCGAAAGGGTGGAAGCCGGTATTAGAAGCGGGAAAATTCAGAAAGATGTATCTACCTCTGCTGCTGCAAAAAGCCCTTCACTGGAAAGAAGGAAGTGTCTGCTGTCTATACCCAGAGAAATCAGGGAAGAATTGAAAGACGACCAACTGTGGGGGCTGTGATGATTCAGAAGTCTGCATCAGACCAGCCGAGAAGCAACCAGCCGAGAAACGATCAGCCGAGAAATAACCAACAAAGGGTGGAAAGGCCTGTAAGGCAATTCACCAAGATAAACATGACTCCTGCTCAAGTCTTACCACATCTCTTGAAGTTGAACCTAGCCATGCTAAAAGAGGCCCCTAAAAACCCTAACACTGCTTCTCCACATTACCATCCCAACGCCAGATGCGCGTACCACTCGGAAAGTCCAGGGCACGACACCAACAACTGTTGGGCCCTGAAGAATAAGATTGAAGATCTGATTGACACAAAGGAAGTTGACTTTGAAGCTCCTTAAAAGACAAATTTTATCTCCGCACCAATGCCTAGGCATGGGCACAACGCCAATGTTGTGGAAGAAGATATGTTTGTTTCTACTATGGATGAACTACCAACTCCTCTCCTAACCATCAAGTTGAATTTGTTGAAGGCTGGGGTGTTCCTAGGTTGTGACCAAGATTGCCATGCTTGCCTGTCCTCCCAATTTGACTGTCCTCTTTTGAAGAAAGGAATCCAACAATTGATTCACAATAAGGAAATTTTGTTTGAGAAAGCTCCTATTTCACCCATTCCAGTTTCAGAAGTTTCAATAATAACCTTATATGCCAATCCTTCCAGGGTTCCTAAAAAACCCGTTAGGATTACATCTGCTCCTATGACTACTCCGTTGAAGATAACAATGCCCGGGCCAACCCCGTACAAAACCGATAAAATGGTACCATGGAACTATGGTGGAGAAATCTACTACCATGGTGTCAAACAGATTGAACAGAAAATTGAAGAAGAAAGCTCTGAGGAAGATAATCCCGACATCAGTAACATTGCTGGAACAAGCAAAGTTACCCGTAGTGGAAGAATCTTTTCTCTAGAGATTGCTCCTCCAATAGAAGTCTTTGGACTCGCGACGATTCTGAAGATTACACCTATACTAGTAATTGTACCTACAAGTGTACCCGCTTACAATAACATTGCAATTCCCATCCCTGCTTCCGCTGATAAAGGAAAGAATGTTCAAAAGGAGCCTGTCTTGACGAAGGCTCAGTCACTAGTTATTCCTGATACATCCCAGAAAGAGATGGAAGAGATTCTGAGGATCATTAAGAAAAGTGATTACAATGTTGTTGAACAACTGGGGCAGACCCCCTCCAAAATATCTATGTTAGCCCTGTTGTTGTGCTCTGAGGCACATGCTAAAGCTTTGGTCAAGTTTTTGAAGACGGCCCACGTGCCACAAGAAACCTCCGCTGATCAGTTCCAGGAATGTGTGGCTAGTTTAACAGCTGACAATGGTCTAGGATTCTACGATGCAGATTTAACTTCGAAGGGGAGAAAACATAATGATGCTTTGCATGTCTCGGTGGAATGCAGAGGGACAACCCTAGCACACATACTGGTAGACACTGGTTCATCTTTAAATGTCTTGCCGAAGAAAGCCTTGGATAGGTTGGATTGTGAAGGCCTAGCCCTGAAACCCAGCAACATCATTGTCAGAGCCTTTGATGGTTCTAAGAGGATGGTCCATGGAGAGGTGGACATCCCGATCAAGGTGGGTACCCATACGTTCAATTCGACATTCTACAAGATGGACATCCGTCCTTCCTACTCTTTCCTGTTGGGAAGACCTTAGATCCACCATGCTGGAGGTGTCACTTCTACTCTGCATCAAAAGCTCAAGTACCCTGTCCAGGGGAAAATCATAACTATTCATGGCGAAGAGGAATACATGATCAATCATCTTAATTCTTTCCGTTATGTGGAATTGGATGGCGAATTCATAGAGACCCATTTTCATCATTTTGAGGAGGTAGCTCAGGAGATAGCGGTAACCAAGGCAGTGTCTTCAACTCCTGTGATCACAAGACCCGTGCCTCGGATGTCGTCTCTCAAGGATGCTAGGGCAGTTGTGGAAGAAGGCAGATCCACAATCCGGGGGAAGCTTCCCGACTTTCCTTTCAAAGCAGATAAATTCGGCTTGGCATTTACTTCGACTGGTCAGAAGGCCGTGCGCCGCTCCCGTGCAGGAGGGCCACCTGTGAAGATCAGCCACTGAGGGGTTAATGCACTATAGAACAGTGAAGAGGAGGGCAACTTGGAAGACTGGATTTTTCCTACTGTTGACGGAGGACTGTGCAACTGGAATGCAAAAGACTTTGTTTCGATTACTTTCATAAATCAGTAATTTATCTTTTCCATTTTTGTTGGACTGTAATAATTCATAAACAATTTGTACTTTTTCAACCTTGTGTCTTACCCGAGGCACATAGGTCTATTTGTAAGGGTTCTTATCTTCATTTCATATGTCATTTTAATGAATCATGGACGATTTTCATATTTAAACCTTTTGTGCTCATTGTCTTTCTTTTACATTTTGTTGTTTTAAGATGGTTATCCCTTACACATACCCATACTCACAAATGCAGGTACCCTTCCATTCCGGAACCCATGGGTAACGATACTGCTATAGCCTTCAGTGACTCTGAAGATCTGATCAACCAAGCCGAATACGAAGGTGAGGAAGATTGTGAGGTGCCAGGGGAATTGGCCATACTTCTACAACAAGAGGAAAGAGCTATTCAACCTCATGAAGAGCAGTTGGATACAATCAACTTGGGAACTGAGGATGATAAAAAGGAAATCAAGATAGGTGCCAATCTAGAGCTGAGTGTCAAGGAGCGCCTAATTCAGCTACTGCATGATTATGTTGAGATCTTCGCCTGGTCATACGAAGACATGCCGGGACTCGATACAGACATTGTGGTACACTGTCTCCCTACAAGAGAAGACTGTCCACCAGTTAAGCAAAAGGTCCACCGCATGAGGCCTGACATGTCTGAGAAGATCAAAGCAGAAGTTATGAAGCAGTTCAATGCTGGATTTCTGGCTGTTACTTCCTATCCACAATGGGTTGCTAACATCGTGCCCGTGCCTAAGAAAGACGGCAAAGTCAGAATGTGCATGGATTACAGAGATTTAAACAGGGCCAGCCCTAAAGATGACTTTCCACTTCTGCATATTGACATCTTGGTTGACAACACAGCTCAACACAAAGTATTTTCTTTCATGGACGGATTCTCGGGCTATAACCATATCAAAATGGCACCCGAGGACATGGAGAAAACTACTTTTGTCACACAATGGGGTACGTTCTGCTACAAAGTGATGTCATTCGGACTGAAGAATGCCGAGGCAACCTATCAACGCGCCATGGTAGCTTTGTTTCATGATATGATACATCATGAGATAAAGGTCTACGTAGATGACATGATATCCCGATCACAAACTGAAGAAGAACACCTTGATCACTTGCAAAAGTTGTTTGTCAGGTTGAAGGAGTACAAGCTCATATTGAACCCAAACAAGTGCACCTTTGGAGTTTGGTCCGGTAAACTCTTAGGTTTCATTGTCAGCAATAAAGGAATCGAGGTTGATCCAGCCAAAGTCAAAGCTATACAAGAAATGCCTGCTCCTTGCATTGAGAAGGAGGTCAGAGGTTTCTTGGGACGCCTAAACTACATTGCTAGGTTCATTTCTCACCTAACATCTACCTGTGAACCAATCTTCAAGCTGTTGAAGAAAGATCATGTAGTTCGATGGAATTATGACTATCAAGTTGCTTTCGATAAAATCAAGGAGTATTTGCTAGAACCTCCTATCTTGATGCCACCCGTCGAAGGAAGACCGCTAATCATGTATCTGACCGTCCTAGAAAATTCAATGGGGTGCGTACTAGGCCAACATGACGAGTCTGGCCGAATAGAGCATGACATTTATTACCTTAGCAAAAAGTTTACCGACTGTGAGACCCGATACTCACTGCTCGAGAAAACTTGCCGCGCTTTGGTATGGGCTGCTCGTCGGCTAAGGCAGTATATGTTGACTCATACCACTTTTCTGATATCTAAGATGGATTCGATCAAGTACATCTTTGAAAAGCCTGCTCTATCTAGAAGGATTGCTAGATGGCAGATGATCCTGACGAAATACGATATACAGTACACAACCCAAAAAGCTATAAAGGGGAGTGTGCTAGCTGACCATCTGGCCCATCAAGCCGTCGAAGATTACCAATCCATGAAGTTCGACTTCCCTGATGAGGACATCATGACATTGGACAACATTGAAGATATCAGACCATATGACAGACCTGAACAAGGATCCCGATGGACCCTGTACTTTGATGGGTCCTCCAATGCACTTGGAAACGGTATCGGCGCGGTACTCATCTCCCCGGAAGGTTGCCATACTCCTTTCACCACCAGACTTTGCTTCAGTTGTACAAACAACATGGCAGAGTATGAAGCTTGCATCTTTGGACTCAAGACTGCCATAGACTTGGGAATCAAATCTTTGATTGTGTTTGGGGACTCAGCTTTGGTCATCAGTAAGATCAAAGGAGAGTGGGATACTAAACATCCAAACCTCATCCCTTACAAAGAACATGTCTTGACATTGTTACCACATTTCGAGCAGATTACCTTTGAGCACTTCCCGCGAGAAGAAAATCAGCTAGCATATGCTCTAGCTACAATGTCATCCATGTTTAAACTTAACTGGGGTAATGAGGCTCCCCAAATCACCATCAAACGGATGGACGAACCGACACATTGTCACGAGATTAATACCGAAGAAGTAGTGGACCAACCATGGTTTCATGAAGTCAAAAGGTATCTCGAGGCTCAGGAATACCCTGAAGGAGCTTCAGTCAATGATAAAAAGTTCTTAAGGAGGTTCTCGGAAAAGTTCTTCCTAAGCAATGGCATCCTGTACAAGCGCAATCGTGATTCTATTCTGCTCCATTGTATGGACAAAGCTGAAGCTAAAAAGATCATGGAAGAATTGCATGAAGGTATGTTCAACACTCACTCTAGTGGGCATACGATGGCTAAAAAGATTCTAAGGGCAAGCTATTACTAGTCTACCATGGAAGCTGACTTCTATCAACACTTCTGCACTTGTCACAAATGTCAAATCTATGCGGACAAGGTGCATGTGCCTCATGTTCCTCTAAATGTCTTAACAACTCCTTGGCCATTCACTATGTGGGGAATGGACATGATTGGAGAGATCAAGCCTACAACTTCCAATGGACACCACTTCATTCTGGTGGACATTGACTACTTCACCAAGTGGGTCGAAGAAACTTCCTTCGCATCCGTCACTAATAATGTGGTTGCCCGCTTCATCAAACAGAACCTTATTTGCCGGTACGATATCCCCGAAAGGATCATCACTGACAACGGTTCAAACCTTAACAATACTATGATCACCGCTTTGTGCGAGCAGTTCAAAATTCAACATCATAATTCATCTCCCTACCGGCCAAAGATGAATGGTGCAGTCGAAGCTGCAAATAAAAATATCAAGAAGATCATACAAAAGATGACAGTCACCTACAAGGACTGGCATGAAATGTTACCGTTTGCTCTTCACGGGTACCGTACCATGGCTCGTACATCAACTGGGGCAACACCCTATTCCTTGGTATATGGCATGGAGGTTGTTTTACCTATCGAGGTTCATATTCCATCCTTGAGAATCATGAAAGATGCTGGTTTAAGTGAAGACGATTGGATACAAACCCGGCTTGATCAGTTGAACTTAATTGACCAGAAGAGACTTACTGCTGTTTGCCACGGTCAGACGTATCAAAAACGGATGATCAAGGCTTTCAACAAGAAAGTCAGACGCCAGACATATCAAGTCGGGGATCTGGTAATCAAGCGGATCATCTTGCCGCAAAGTGATCCCAGGGGAAAATGGACTCCTACCTACGAAGGACCATTTGTGATCAAAAACATCTTTTCTGGTGGGGCAATGATCTTAACCACCATGGACGGCGACGACCTTCCGCACCCTGCGAATGCAGACATAGTCAAAAGATACTACACATAAATGACCCGCTAGGTTGACACACCTAGGCAAAAAAAAGGGGCATCCCGGTGAATCGAAAACCCGAAAGGGCGGTTAAGGCCAAAATTAGGGATAAATAAAAAAAATCTATACACCCGGCAAGTTGAAAACCCGAAAGTGAGACTTGGGAAAAAAAGGGTTTCCCAGTGGACTGAAAACCCGAAAGGGCAGTCCAGGAAAAAGTTAGGGAATTAAAGCGTTTGACTATGTCTCGTCGGATCACTTTAAGGACAATCTCTTCACAAACAAGCTCTAAACTTCTGATCAATCCAATCATCTTCAGACGAAGCAACAGATGGACAAGATATTCGAAGATACGGAGGCTATAGCAGAATGGGAACCCCATGGGATTTTTACACACATAACTATCTTTCTTGTATAAATTTTTCTTACTTTTATGACACCATCCTCTTACTAGGATGACTGTCTCCTTTGTACAAAACACTTACTCAAAGTTAATACAAAGATACCTCTTTAAAGTACAGAAAACTATTTGCCTTCTTTTCTTTTACACTTGTGTTTTTATTTGCAAAAGCGTCCAATGATTCATTGATGAACATATGCATTTGAACATAATTACTGTTTACAAATAAACAGGATGGAAAAGAACAATTACTGACAGATTGAAAGGATAGGAAACCGTCTTTAGGCTATTCCATGAGCGATACCTACAAAACATCATCTAGATCCCCAGCGGAGCTAAAACCTTGAAATACATATCCCCAGCGGAGTTATAATTTCAAACCCTTAATTCCCATCAGAGTTAAGTTTTCAAACTCCCAATCCACAGCGGAGCTAAAACTTTGATTTACAGATACCCAGCGGAGATGAAACCTTCTTCCCCAGTCGAGTCAAGATTTCCAACTACCAATCTCCAGCGGAAACCACCCAATTTTCCCCAGCAAGTTATCTTGAAGCCTGGAAATCAACCAGATAACAATTAACTTTTGTCTCTCCCCAACCTAGGATAACTTCCCAGTAGACTGGAAGACGACCATAAACTCCTGAACTTACTCTCCAACAGTAAGCCTTCTCCCCACAAAGTTTTTACTCTCCAACAGAATAAAGATTCTCATTCTTAATTCCCCAGTGAAGTCACCAAAGTTTTCATTACTCCTCAACGGAATGAAGATTCTCATTCTTAGTTCCCCACAGAAATCATCAGAGTTTTCCCTTTTCCCCAGCCGAGTAAGGATTTCCTTTGTATAATCCCCAGTAGAAGTCTTCAAAATTCTCTGGATTCCCCAAGCAGATTTCTCAAGCAGTTTGGAATTACTCTCACAACAGATTTTGTCATTACTCCAACTTCAAGACATGCAGGATCCTCATATCTCCACCAGTGGTCAAGGATTTATTTTCCCTGGCAGCAGTCAAGGATTTTATTATCCCCAGCCGTCAAGGATTTATTTTCCTCAGCAATACAACAAATCAGCTTACATGCGCATACATTACATCCATATACCATAAATATTGATAAAACACATTTATTGCATCATACATTTCATGCAACATAACTCTATTTTAGCTAACATTTTACCCTTTTCAGGATAATATCAACAGCTATCATTAATAATATTCAAAGATTTCAGATACAATAACAGATACACTCCAGACACGGAAGTCGTTATGCTATTCATTCATATTTTTAAGTTCAGAGACGCTCCAGACACGGATGCCATTCTGACCCTCATTCATGTTCAGATTTCAGATACAATTCAGATGCGCTCCAGATATGGATGCCAGCCTGATACTCATTCAGATTCAAACTATCAGATACAGTTCAGATACACTCTAGACATGGAAGTCATTCTGTCACTTATTCAGATTCCAGTTCAGATACACTCCAGACACGGAAGTCATTCTGTCACTTATTCAGATTCCATTTCAGATACGCTCCAGACACGGAATCCATTCTGTCACTTATTCAGATCTCTTATTCAGAATTCAAAGTCAAGATATAGTTCAGATACACTCCAGACACATAAGTCATTTTGTTGCTCATTCAGACTCAGATCTCAGATATAGTTCAGATACGCTCCAGACACGGTTGTCATTCTGTCACCTATCCTGATTCTCCCCAGCTAGGAGACACTCCGGACACGGATTCTATTCCATTTCTCATTCAGACTCAGATCTCAGATGCAATTCAGATACGCTCCAGACACGGTTGCCATTCTGTCACTTATCCTGATTCTCCCCAGCTCAGGGACGCTCCAGACACGGATGTTATTCTATTGCTCATACAACTCAGAGACGCTCCAGACACAGATTCTATTCCAGTGCTTATTCATATTCAACATTCAGATACAGCTAGGAGATGCTCCAGACACGGATGCTATTCCATTGCTCATTCAGATTCAGTCTCCAGATACAGCTCAGATAGGTTCCAGACACGGATACCATTCTAATATTTATTCTTTTGACTTACAACTTACAACTCAGCAAACATTCTTGGATGGCATCTTTAAGCCCATCTCCAACAAGATTCTATCACATCTCCAAATGGCATCTTTAAGCCCATTTCCTCAACTACATTTTGACGAGCGCAAATTTACGGGCACTCTAGTGTCAAATCATCTTTTACCTTCGAGTCACGAACGGAAAAACTCGCCAATCTAACTCTTCAGGTTCAAGAAGATTGAATAGGGGCAGCTGTTGTACCCCAAAATTTTCCCTCTCATTTTATCAAGATTTTTACTCACAAGACTCTTTGGACTCAAGACAGGATTAGGGTTTGCTCAAGTCAAGACCTCACCTTGCACTGATGACCTGAAATTAGGGTTTGAGTTTGCACAAGGAATTTTGGACCATCAATGCTTCATGTGACTTTCATACACCATATTGGACCCCTAAGATTACTCATACCAACTTTTCAAGCCTTGAATCACATTTTTGCCCAGTCAATTGGACAATTGACCTAAAAAATCAACTGTATTGGGGAAAAAGTCAACCATGGCCAATTTACAGTCAAACTTCATAATTTTTGATCCCCAACAACATTCTAGGCTCCTATTTACCATTTGATCAAGTTTTGACCATAACTCCTCAAGAAATTTGATCAAATCATCAAAAGGGAAAAATGGTCAAAATTAGGGTTTTGACTAAGAAAGGGCAATTTCTGATTTTTAACCTAGCCAATGGCCAATTGGGTTCAAGCATGATTTTAAGGACTCAATAGAATCATCTTGACCTAATCACATTGTTCAAAAGATCTCAAATGCATAGGGTTGACAGATGAATTTTTCAGTCAACTGATCAAAAGTCAACTATACACTGAAAAGTCAAACTTTGACTTTTTGGTAAAAATCAAGTGCCAAGGGTCATAATTCATCAAGATATGTCAAAGTGTGAAACTTGTTGACCAAGAAACCTAAAATTGCAAATTAGGGTTTTAATTTGAAATTTTTCATAACTTAGAATTTTTCTAAGTTATGGAAATTTCTTATTTTTTCCCAACTTTGTCCAACTTTTTCACCATGATGTAGTTGGATTCAAAGAAAACTTCCAACATGAAAGTTGTAGTACTCCATGAAATATAAAACTTTGATTCACAAAGTTTTCCAAAAATATGCTTGGATCTCAAGTTATGATTTTGTGAGTAGGGGTCCATAAACTTTTTAACTTAGTGAAATTTTGCCCTAGTTTAGGCAGGTTTTTCACCTAACTTCATGGTAAATTTTCACCTAGTTCCAAGAGGAATATAAAAATGAATTTCAAATATGGATTGTATAGAATGTTACAAGCTTTCCAAAATGTCCAAGAACTCTCCAAGATCATTTATGGTTAGGGAGAATCGAAGAAAGGAAAATGGAAATTTATCACTTTTGTTCAAGGCATTTTCATAATGGTTCAAGTTGCAAATCTGTCCTAGCATGCTTGTACTTGGCATTACAGGTCCTAATCCTTTCTACACTCCATAATTGAATGCAAATTCAGTGGACAATGGCTTTATTTTGATCTTTGGAGCATTGTACAATGAATTAATCCATTTATGGCATAAAGTTCATAATACTACTTTCATAAAGCTAGCTTTTTACAACTTTGCTAATCTTGAGCCATGGACCTGATCTTTTGTTGCAAACAAGATCCACAAACATCAGGCAAAGTACACCAACCCTATGCAGCTAACAAGCAAGCCTGTACAGGCCTTTGGCATTGGTCATGTCAACTTTCTTCAAAAGCAAGCAAACTTGCAAAAGTCAAGACAACTTGTGTATCTGTTAAAGGCAAGACTTGGTATCATTTGAAACAACTTCAGAACCTTGTAACAAGCCAATACACGAATTTCTAACATCCCAAACACTCTCAAACACCAAAATCCCATTTTTCGGCCCAAACAGGGCATCTTCTGCAAAACTCAAGCCAAATCATATTTTTCTCGTGCATTTTTTGTTTCAAGGATTCAAGCACATTCCATACCTCCGACCTAAACTATCCAGGCCTTTGTCTTGCAACTGAAACCCCTATTTCAAGCTTCACCATTTTCATTTTTGGATTTTGCAGGTTGACTTCTACAAGTAGTTTCAGGCAACTTCAAGGCAAGCTGAGCATTGGGATAACTTGAGGGAACTTCAAGGAAGCTCACACGATCTTCAGGCCTCACTCAAAGTTCCCACATTGCCATATCCAAACTCAACTGAACAAGGTATTTTTCAAAGTTATATCTCCTTATTTAGGCATCCTTAAGCTTAGATTTGTGAAGCAAAAATGTAGTCCTTAACTTGCTTAAGCTGTACATATGCATAGTTTCCATTTATATTAACAGAGCTAAGAGTATTTGACTGTTGAAGTTCATGAAAAAATTAGGTCAGGAATTAGGGCCACTGAAATTCTCCCTGGTTTCTTAGAGTTAGGTTTCAAATCTTATATCATTGGAATCGTGATCAAAAATGCTACAAGTTTTATGTTGCAAGATTTTGTTTTTGTGCACGTATGCAAGAGTTACAGGTTGAAGCACAGAAACACGCGTTTGGACGTTGGCTGGAGGTCAGGGACGAAGGCTGGCTGGGCCTGGCTCCTTGGGCCTGCTACTTTCCACACCCCCCTGTTTCCTATTTGCACCCCCTTGGCCTATTTTTTTATTTTATATTTTGCATATTTTTCATTTCTTTTATATTTTTTTGCTTTTATTTATTTTTATGAACATGAAAAAATATTGAAAAATATTTTCTTTATTTTTGCATTTTATTTTATTATTTTTATTATTTTTTTGGCATAAAAAATAGTTTATTAGCAATAATATACTTTATTTTCTTAAATAAACTTGTAAATAATAAAAAATACTTAAATATTTTATTTTATTATTTTATACATATTAAATATTTATTTTCCATATATATTTAATTTTTTACTATTGTTATATAACATTATTATTATTTTTCTTAAACAAAAATGAATAAAATAATATTAGAAAACAATATTTTCTTTTAAATCAAAAACTAGGGTTTCCCCTTTCAAAAATAATATTATTTTTTCTTATTTTTAGGACTTAAATAATTTATTTTTATCATACATAAAACAAATACAAAAACATTTTTGCATATTTATATTTTATTGCATATTTAAATAATTATTTATTTATTTATTGTACAATAAATTCAATTGGGTTGTAATAATAAATTAGGGATTTATTTTGTGCAAATATCCCCCATTCAAAACTTGTATCCCCCTCCCATAATATTGTTGTAATAGTTTAGATTTACTTTACGCAATTTATCGCATTATATCCATGTTTAGTAAATTAGGGTTTGTATGATAAGATAAAAATCGAACAAATAGCATGACCTAATGCAAGACAAAAATGCATGAAAAATGACAACACATTACACAAAAGCACCTCTAGGGTTTCAACCACTTGGTTGCCTAAACAAATGGCCATGGTATGCATGCTAGGTATCTTGGCAAAACAAAACAAAACAAAAGATCATAGTCCCTCGATGACGCTAGACAAGGTTGCCTAAAAAACAAATGATCTTAGTCCCTTAAACTTGCTAAGATGCTTGGCACCATTGCTATCATGGTCATACGATGACCCACGCCCGTCCCATTTAAACATCCAAAGATAGGGTTATCTACCAAAACAATGGTAGGTTAACATTGTCAAAGGAATGAAAAATGTACAAGAAAGACTTTTGAGTAGGGTAGATAGCTCCTAGTTACTTGATCTCTTTCAAACAATCCTTGCTATTTTCAAACAAACACACACATTTTCGAAACATTTCCAAACAAACTTTCAAAACATTGAAACATTTTTTAAAAGACAAACATCTTTGTATACATTCTTACAAACAAGAATCATTATAAAGATTGCCTAAACAAATGCGTCTTTTCAAAATACTTTCAAAACCACACAAAGCACCATTTCAAACAATTGAAAAAGTAAAGCAAGTGATCTAAACAAGTAACTAAGAGCCCATGGAAAACCATGGATGAAAAGGGTGCTAGTATCTACCCTTTTCATAATCTACCCCTCGAACTCAAAAACAATCTCAAAGATCTTTCCTGTGCTTTTTTACCTTTCCTTTTGGATAAAAGAAAAGTCGGTGGTGACTCTTGCTAACCGCAACATTTGCGAATACAAACGCAAAACCTCAGGTCAGTTCTCCCACCGCATCACATATGTCTTAGCAAAAACAATAAAAAATACAAGATCATAGTCCCTCGATGACGCTACAAATTTTGCCTTACAAATAATCTTAGTACCTCAAGAGAAATGCTAAGATATCTCACAACATTTCTATCATGACTATACGATGACCCACTCCCGTCCCTTCACATCCAAAGATAAGGCTTCTTACCAATCAATGGTAAGATAGCAATATCAAAGGAAAGGAGAGAAATGAACAAAAGACTTTTGAGTAGGTAGAAACGTTCTTAGTTGCTTGCTCACTTTCAAAACAAAACACACACCAAACATTTTCAAAAACAATCATCTTTCCAAATACACCAACACCTTCCATGAAATATTTTCAAAAGTCCAACACTTTGTATACATTCTCTCCGAAACGAGAATCATTACAAAGTTCGCCTAAACGAAGGCGTTTTCAAAAATACTTTCAAAAACCACCATAAAGCACATTTTCAAACAAAGCAAGTGGTCTAGCAAGAAATTAAGAGCCCATAGATAACTACGGATGAAAAGGGTGCTAACACCTTCCCTTTTCATAATCTACCCTTCGAAATCAAGAAATAATCTCAAACGTCTTTCCTGTTCTTTTCCATATTTCCTTTTGGATAAAAGAAAAGTCAGTGGCGAGTCTTGTTAACTGCAACAATTGCGATCAAACGCAAAACATCCCAAGTCAGTTCTCCCACCGTATTACAGAACTGGCGACTCTGATGGGGAAATCTTAAAAGTGGGGTTACCTTAGGGCTAGATCACCTTTATTTTCTTTCATTGTTTGACTTGCTTACTTTACATTTTGGTTCCTTGTTTGGGCTTATTTTGATCCTCTACTCGGATCTGGGATACCTTATAGGTAAGTAGCTATACATTGTGGAAACTATGTGGGGTATACCGACATGGTCTAAGCAATAGCTATGTTAGTGTGACACATTTGTGGGTACCGGTAGACCTTGAGTAGTCAAGGAGAATACGGGGCCGTTGTGTGGGGTCATGAAGCACTAACTGACTTTAGAACCTTTACTTGACCAACTTGGCCATTAGGAAGTAGGGAGATAGCCGACTTTGGTGCAGTCTGAAGTTGGTTGATACTCGATACTACACTCATTGAGATCAGACTTCTAGGGATAATTTGGTCGCCATTAAAGAGGCTTGCTTTGAAACAATGCCGGACAAGAAAGATCAGTGATATTGAGATCCCTTAGAATCCGGTTACTATTACTAGGACAGGTTGAGCCAACTAAACTTCAAGAGGGTACTTACCTATAAGACTCCATGCAAGCCTAAACTTAAGGACTTGTTTGCCTTATGTATATATTCTTACTTGTACATAACATCATAAACATCATAATATCATAAGCATTCTCACTAACCATTTCAAGGATTATTGGGATTTATCTTTGTTCTGTTTTGTAGGACATGGCTTCCATCCGCATGAATACTATCCTAGTTAATCTCATAAGAGTTCCTTCTCAACTCAAAGAATTGGCATCGAGGGTCCCTGAGAATTCTTCATTCACCGAAAGACATGGTCGCCTCCTAAACTTGGTTACCTCGAGCACTTATGAAGATATGATGAAGGTGTTTTTCCAGTTCTTTGACCCTTTGCACCATTACTTCACCTTTCCCGATTACCAGCTCGTACCTACAATGGAAGAATTTGCTCAAATCTTAAGGATTCCCATTCTTAATCAACTACCTTTCAACGGTACAGAAAGAGATCCAAGCCCTGAAGAGATTTCCCGAGCACTACACTTGCAACAATCCAATGTAACGACTAATTGGGAAACAAGCAGTGGTGTCATAGGGTTCTTAGCCAAGTTCTTGTTTGAAAAAGCTCAAGATTGGTGGAACTCTTTGAATTTACAAGCTTTTGAAGAAATCTTGTCCCTTCTCATCTATGGGATGGTTTTATTTCCAAACCTTGACCAACTTATAGATGTGAATGCTGTCAAAATCTTCATATCTCGCAATCCGGTGCCTACTTTGTTGGGAGATATCCTACATTATATCCACTCTCGCACTATGAGGAAAATAGGGATCCTTATGTGTTGCATTCCTCTTTTTGCTAGATGGTTTGTCTCGCATCTCCCCCAGTCTGTGTTAAAGAACGAGCAAGGATTGAGATGGTCCCATAGGCTGATAATGCTCAGACATTCGGATATTCACTAGTGTTCTCGATTCTTAGAGAACATTACTATCATCGACCGTTGTGGGGAATTCCCTAATGTCCCTTTGCTTGGCATTAGGGGAGGTATCACTTACAACCCTTGCTTAGCCTTACGACAGTTTGGGTATGCCCAGAGAGATGGTCCGCATGATATCCTCATCCAAGGAGTGGTATTTGACTATGAGAGCAACGATCAAGGCTACCGTCAGAGGTTTGTACGAGCTTAGAGGATGGTAAATGTGATACGTTGGGAGAACTGACTTGAGGGTTTTACGTTTGATCACAAATTTTGCGGTTAGCAAGAGTCGCCACTGACTTTTCTTTTATCAAAAAGGAAAGGTGAAAAAGCACAGGAAAGACCTTTGAGATTTTTTCGTGAGTTCGAGGGGTAGATTATGAAAAGGGAAGGGTATTAGCACCCTTTTCATCCATGGTTTTCCATGGGCTCTTAGTTACTTGCTAGATCACTTGCTTTTTGTTTGAAATTGTGCTTTGTGTGATTTTTGAAAGTATTTTGTAAAGAGGCCATTGTTTAGACAATCTTTGTAATGATTCTCGTTCGTAAGAATGTATAGAAAGATGTTTGATCTTTTGAAAATGTTTTCAATTTTGTAATATGTTTGAAAATGAAATTCTGGCTGCAGATACTCAATGTCACGTTCAATGTTATGACACCGTATCTGACTTTCTATAAGACAGTAAATACAAAAACACTAAAGAACACAGTCAATTGTTTACCCAGTTCAGTGTGCAACAACACCTACTCTGGGGGCTACCAAGCCAGGGAGGAAATCCACTATAAGAGATGTTAATTCAGGAATAAACCAACCAGTTTATCTCCTTCACTTAAGACCTACCCAATGCAACTTCAATCTAAGTACAACTTAAACCTGAGTTCCTACTCACTCCCCCTCAATTACAACAGTGATACATAAAACAATTTGACTAATGACTTGATGAAGACACTCTTAAAAACATACACTTGATTAAGCTTCACAGCTTTTTAATCAAGCAACACAAACACTCTTGCTTCACAGCTTTGAGTGATACATAAACCTAACTTGACTTTGCTTCAAAGCTTTAGTCAAGAGACATACAAACAATCTTGCTTCAAAGCTTTGAGTGATACACAACCCTTACAATTAAAACCTATTCCAAGTCACTTATCACAATGATAATTGCTTGGATTACAATAGTTAAAACTATACAGCTTCTAAATGATCTTCTGTAAAAAAAAAAGGGATTCATTCCAAAACAGCAACTCTGTTGAATATATAGCAGCTGCATCTTCAGTTAGGGTTTCCACAAAAAGCTAGGGTTAATTCCGTTTGACCTTAAGACCAGGTCACAGGACTTTATCAACCAGGTTAGGGTTGAGCTAGGTTAACCCAAAGAAAACGCAGGATTCTGTTCTGGAAAGACTGAGTCATTTTCCTGAAAAAACTCAGAATTAACCAACCTGCAAAACTGTTAGTTCAGAACAGGATGTCTTAACATTTGTTATGACATCTGAATTCCTGTTTACTGATTTTGGTATATGTGATCATTTTGCAAAATGCTCAGATACACACTCATAAACATCAGTACCTGTATGACAATATTTTTCTACAAAGGTACCTAATAAATCTGTACCTAATAAACTAGAATGTTATGACATCAGTCATGACATTCATACACCTGGTTTTAGCAAAAATGCATGCCAACAACTAAACAACTACAAACTCCCCCTTTGGCAGATTTTTGGCTAAAGCCCCTAAGCAATCAGAGATAGATAGCAGCAGAATAAATATGACTGCAGAAAAATAGAATGTCAAATAAAGTACCAAAATATATCTCCCCCTCTTTAGCCACAAATGGGCCAAAGATACATGTTCTTAAAATTTATACATTCATCCAGAAAAAGTAGTAAGAGCAGCAACTAAAAACTGAACACACTTCCAAACTCTACCAGGGACCAACATCAACTCCACCAATCAGCAACTCCACCAACCTTTAAGCACTGTCATCAGTCTCAGAGGATTCGGGCTTCTTCCTTTTCTTGTGAGCAATGTCAGCATTCTTCTCTTTGTCTGATGTCTCAACATCCTTAGAGACATCTGGATTTGTTTCAGCATTTGAACTTTCTTGATTTAAAGGAACAGAAATGCCAGGAACTAAGTGGTTCTCGTTCAGAATTCTTGAAACAATTTTAGCTATTGCTTGACGAACATAGGTTGACCCTTCCCTATTTGCAATTTCATGGGGAACTTAAGAAGAAGGATGAGATGGATTACCAGAGGCAGAAGCTTGGGACCTTCCTGCATGTCTTGTTCTCAGCTCTTTGACCTTGGTGGGGTTAGTTTCCAATTTTCTAAGAGAAGAGATCTCCAGGACTTCAGAGTCCAGACAAGAAGAGATTGTCCTAGAATCTTGATCAGAGGAAGAGGTTGAAATAGTCGTATTGGATGATGATGGTGGTTGAGACATTTTGACAGTCTTAGAGGACCAACAGCAACTGAAGAGAAAATTCTGATTGAGAGACTGGGTTTTGATGAGGAGACGAGAGGGGAAGGAAGAAAAGGAGTGTCTATTCAAATTCTTAAAAGAATTGAAGGAAATGGGAAAATATAATTTTAACCCAATCAGAACAAGCATAACTCCTTTAACCCTTGTTTTAAGCAAAATTAATTGCTACAATTCCTCATGTTGGCAAATACCCAACTTACCCCTCAAGTTTTCAAATTGATTTGCATCAAGAGCCTTGGTAAAAATGTCAGCCAGCTGTAGCTCAGTGGCAACATGTTCCAACTTGATTGTCTTCTCTTCTACAAGGTCTCTGATAAAGTGATGTCTTATGTAAATATGTTTGGTCCTACTATGCTGAATGGGATTCTTGAAAATGTTGATTGTACTCAGATTGTCACAGTACAATGTCATAACATCTTGTGTGACATTATACTCAGTAAGCATCTGTTTCATCCAGATCATTTGAGAACAGCTACTACCAGCTGCAATGTATTCAGCTTCAGCAGTAGAGAGAGACACACAATTCTGTTTCTTGCTGAACCAGGAAACCAGATTATTTCCCAAGAAGAAACATCCTCCAGAGGTGCTTTTTCTATCATCAGCACTACCAGCCCAATCATCATCACAGTAACCAGTCAGAGTTGGTTCACAACCATGAGAATATATCAACCCATAGTTGTAAGTTCCACTCACATACTTCAAAATTCTCTTCACTTGATTGATATGACTGACTTTGGGATCAGCTTGGTATCTTGCACAAACTCCAACTACAAAAGCAATATCAGGTCTGCTGGCTGTTAAGTACAACAAGCTTCCTATCATGCTTCTGTACAGACTTTGATCCACCTTAACCCCACTTGAATCTTTGGAAAGCTTTAAATGAGTAGGAGCAGGAGTCCTTTTGTGACTGGCATTCTCCATACCAAACTTCTTTACAATGTTCTTAGCATACTTGCTTTGAGATAAGAAGATTGAGTCCTCCATCTGTGAGACTTGCAGCCCAAGAAAATAAGTTAGTTCTCCCATGAGACTCATTTCGAATTCAGCCTGCATCTGGTCAGCAAAATGTTTAACCATAGGTTCTGACATTCCTCTAAACACTATGTCATCAACATATATTTGGGCAACCATCAACTTCCCTCCTTCAGTTTTGACAAAGAGTGTTTTGTCCAAGCCTCCTTTTCTGTATCCTTTGTCTGAGAGAAACTTTGTTAACCTGTCATACCATGCTCTAGGAGCTTGTTTCAGGCCATATAGAGCTTTTCTCAATTTGTAGACATGATCAGGGTGATTTGGATCCACAAAGCCTTTAGGCTGTTCCACATAAGCTTCTTCATTCAAGTACCCATTTAGAAAGGCACTTTTCACATCCATCTGAAATAACTTGAACTTCAGAAGGCAAGCAATTGACAATAGGAGTCTAATTGATTCCAGCCTGGCTACAGGTGCAAAGGTTTCATCAAAATCAACCCCTTCAACCTGAGTGTATCCTTGAGCAACAAGTCTTGCCTTATTCCTGGTGACAACTCCTTCAGCATCTGATTTGTTCTTGAAAATCCATTTTGTGCCAATGATGTTAGTTCCTTCAGGTCTAGGAACCAGTTCCCAAACTTCATGTTGCTTGAATTGGTTCAGTTCATCTTGCATTGCTCCAATCCAGTATTCATCAGTTAAAGCTTCTTTGACATTTCTTGGTTCCATTTTGGACACAAAACAAGAGTTTGAGATGATTTCTCTAGATCTTGTAATGACTCCACTGTTGAGATCTCCTATGATGAGCTCTTTTGGATGATCCTTCTGAATTCTGATGGAAGGGATCTTGCTAGCTTCCTTTGATTCAGATTCTGTAGTGGTGGTGTTGGGTAGATCATTCTGTTGGGTTGAAGTCTCAAAGAATGTCTCAACATTACAAGGGACATCTATTTCTTCATGATAATCATCAATTATAACATTTATTGATTCCATCATGGCTTTTGTCCTGGAATTGAATACTCTATAAGCTCTGCTGTTTGAGGAGTATCCTAGAAATATGCCTTCATCACTTTTAGGGTCCAGTTTTCTTCTTTGTTCACGATATGCCAGAATATAGCATTTGCTGCCAAACACATGGAAGTACTTCACAGTTGACCTAATGCAAGACAAAAATGCATGAAAAATGACATGACCTAATGCAAGACAAAAATGCATGAAAAATGACAACACATTACACACAAGCACCTCTAGGATTTCAACCACTTGGTTGCCTAAACAAATGGCCATGGTATGCATGCTAGGTATCTTGGCAAAACAAAACAAAACAAAAGATCATAGTCCCTCGATGACGCTAGACAAGGTTGCCTAAAAAACAAATGATCTTAGTCCCTTAAACTTGCTAAGATGCTTGGCACCATTGCTATCATGGTCATACGATGACCCACGCCCGTCCCATTTAAACATCCAAAGATAGGGTTATCTACCAAAACAATGGTAGGTTAACATTGTCAAAGGAATGAAAAATGTACAAGAAAGACTTTTGAGTAGGGTAGATAGCTCCTAGTTACTTGATCTCTTTCAAACAATCCTTGCTATTTTCAAACAAACACACACATTTTCGAAACATTTCCAAACAAACTTTCAAAACATTGAAACATTTTTTAAAAGACAAACATCTTTGTATACATTCTTACAAACAAGAATCATTATAAAGATTGCCTAAACAAATGCGTCTTTTCAAAATACTTTCAAAACCACACAAAGTACCATTTCAAACAATTGAAAAAGTAAAGCAAGTGATCTAAACAAGTAACTAAGAGCCCATGGAAAACCATGGATGAAAAGGGTGCTAGTATCTACCCTTTTCATAATCTACCCCTCGAACTCATAAACAATCTCAAAGATCTTTCCTGTGCTTTTTTACCTTTCCTTTTGGATAAAAGAAAAGTCGGTGGTGACTCTTGCTAACCGCAACATTTGCGAATACAAACGCAAAACCTCAAGTCAGTTCTCCCACCGCATCACATATGTCTTAGCAAAAACAATAAAAAATACAAGATCATAGTCCCTCGATGACGCTACAAATTTTGCCTTACAAATAATCTTAGTACCTCAAGAGAAATGCTAAGATATCTCACAACATTTCTATCATGACTATACGATGACCCACTCCCGTTCCTTCACATCCAAAGATAAGGCTTCTTACCAATCAATGGTAAGATAGCAATATCAAAGGAAAGGAGAGAAATGAACAAAAGACTTTTGAGTAGGTAGAAACGTTCTTAGTTGCTTGCTCACTTTCAAAACAAAACACACACCAAACATTTTCAAAAACAATCATCTTTCCAAATACACCAACACCTTCCATGAAATATTTTCAAAAGTCCAACACTTTGTATACATTCTCTCCGAAACGAGAATCATTACAAAGTTCGCCTAAACGAAGGCGTTTTCAAAAATACTTTCAAAAACCACCATAAAGCACATTTTCAAACAAAGCAAGTGGTCTAGCAAGAAATTAAGAGCCCATAGATAACTACGGATGAAAAGGGTGCTAACACCTTCCCTTTTCATAATCTACCCTTCGAAATCAAGAAATAATCTCAAACGTCTTTCCTGTTCTTTTCCATATTTCCTTTTGGATAAAAGAAAAGTCAGTGGCGAGTCTTGTTAACTGCAACAATTGCGATCAAACGCAAAACATCCCAAGTCAGTTCTCCCACCGTATTACAGAACTGGCGACTCTGATGGGGAAATCTTAAAAGTGGGGTTACCTTAGGGCTAGATCACCTTTATTTTCTTTCATTGTTTGACTTGCTTACTTTACATTTTGGTTCCTTGTTTGGGCTTATTTTGATCCTCTACTCGGATCTGGGATACCTTATAGGTAAGTAGCTATACATTGTGGAAACTATGTGGGGTATACCGACATGGTCTAAGCAATAGCTATGTTAGTGTGACACATTTGTGGGTACCGGTAGACCTTGAGTAGTCAAGGAGAATACGGGGCCGTTGTGTGGGGTCATGAAGCACTAACTGACTTTAGAACCTTTACTTGACCAACTTGGCCATTAGGAAGTAGTGAGATAGCCGACTTTGGTGCAGTCTGAAGTTGGTTGATACTCGATACTACACTCATTGAGATCGGACTTCTAGGGATAATTTGGTCGCCATTAAAGAGGCTTGCTTTGAAACAATGCCGGACAAGAAAGATCAGTGATATTGAGATCCCTTAGAATCCGGTTACTATTAATAGGACAGGTTAAGCCAACTAAACTTCAAGAGGGTACTTACCTATAAGACTCCATGCAAGCCTAAACCTAAGGACTTGTTTGCCTTATGTATATATTCTTACTTGTACATAACATCATAAACATCATAACATCATAAGCATTCTCACTAACCATTTCAAGGATTATTGGGATTTATCTTTGTTCTGTTTTGTAGGACATGGCTTCCATCCGCATGAATACTATCCTAGTTAATCTCGTAAGAGTTCCTTCTCAACTCAAAGAATTGGCATCGAGGGTCCCTGAGAATTCTTCATTCACCGAAAGACATGGTCGCCTCCTAAACTTGGTTACCTCGAGCACTTATGAAGATATGATGAAGGTGTTTTTCCAGTTCTTTGACCCTTTGCACCATTACTTCACCTTTCCCGATTACCAGCTCGTACCTACAATGGAAGAATTTGCTCAAATCTTAAGGATTCCCATTCTTAATCAACTACCTTTCAACAGTACAGAAAGAGATCCAAGCCCTGAAGAGATTTCCCGAGCACTACACTTGCAACAATCCAATGTAACGACTAATTGGGAAACAAGCAGTGGTGTCATAGGGTTCTTAGCCAAGTTCTTGTTTGAAAAAGCTCAAGATTGGTGGAACTCTTTGAATTTACAAGCTTTTGAAGAAATCTTGTCCCTTCTCATCTATGGGATGGTTTTATTTCCAAACCTTGACCAACTTATAGATGTGAATGCTGTCAAAATCTTCATATCTCTCAATCCGGTGCCTACTTTGTTGGGAGATATCCTACATTATATCCACTCTCGCACTATGAGGAAAATAGGGATCCTTATGTGTTGCACTCCTCTTTTTGCTAGATGGTTTGTCTCGCATCTCCCCCAGTCTGTGTTAAAGAACGAGCAAGGATTGAGATGGTCCCATAGGCTGATAATGCTCAGACATTCGGATATTCACTAGTGTTCTCGATTCTTAGAGAACATTACTATCATTGACCGTTGTGGGGAATTCCCTAATGTCCCTTTGCTTGGCATTAGGGGAGGTATCACTTACAACCCTTGCTTAGCCTTACGACAGTTTGGGTATGCCCAGAGAGATGGTCCGCATGATATCCTCATCCAAGGAGTGGTATTTGACTATGAGAGCAACGATCAAGGCTACCGTCAGAGGTTTGTACGAGCTTAGAGGATGGTAAATGTGATACGTTGGGAGAACTGACTTGAGGGTTTTACGTTTGATCACAAATTTTGCGGTTAGCAAGAGTCGCCACTGACTTTTCTTTTATCAAAAAGGAAAGGTGAAAAAGCACAGGAAAGACCTTTGAGATTTTTTCGTGAGTTCGAGGGGTAGATTATGAAAAGGGAAGGGTATTAGCACCCTTTTCATCCATGGTTTTCCATGGGCTCTTAGTTACTTGCTAGATCACTTGCTTTTTGTTTGAAATTGTGCTTTGTGTGATTTTTGAAAGTATTTTGTAAAGAGGCCATTGTTTAGGCAATCTTTGTAATGATTCTCGTTCGTAAGAATGTATAGAAAGATGTTTGATCTTTTGAAAATGTTTTCAATTTTGTAATATGTTTGAAAATGAAATTCTGGCTGCAGATACTCAATGTCACGTTCAATGTTATGACACCGTATCTGACTTTCTATAAGACAGTAAATACAAAAACAGTAAAGAACACAGTGAATTGTTTACCCAGTTCAGTGTGCAACAACACCTACTCTGGGGGCTACCAAGCCAGGGAGGAAATCCACTATAAGAGATGTTAATTCAGGAATAAACCAACCAGTTTATCTCCTTCACTTAAGACCTACCCAATGCAACTTCAATCTAAGTACAACTTAAACCTGAGTTCCTACTCACTCCCCCTCAATCACAACAGTGATACATAAAACAATTTGACTAATGACTTGATGAAGACACTCTTCAAAACATACACTTGATTAAGCTTCACAGCTTTTTAATCAAGCAACACAAACACTCTTGCTTCACAGCTTTGAGTGATACATAAACCTAACTTGACTTTGCTTCAAAGCTTTAGTCAAGAGACATACAAACAATCTTGCTTCAAAGCTTTGAGTGATACACAACCCTTACAATTAAAACCTATTCCAAGTCACTTATCACAATGATAATTGCTTGGATTACAATAGTTAAAACTATACAGCTTCTAAATGATCTTCTGTAAAAAAAAAGGGATTCATTCCAAAACAGCAACTCTGTTGAATATATAGCAGCTGCATCTTCAGTTAGGGTTTCCACAAAAAGCTAGGGTTAATTCCGTTTGACCTTAAGACCAGGTCACAGGACTTTATCAACCAGGTTAGGGTTGAGCTAGGTTAACCCAAAGAAAACGCAGGATTCTGTTATGGAAAGACTGAGTCATTTTCCTGAAAAAACTCAGAATTAACCAACCTGCAAAACTGTTAGTTCAGAACAGGATGTCTTAACATTTGTTATGACATCTGAATTCCTGTTTACTGATTTTGGTATATGTGATCATTTTGCAAAATGCTCAGATACACACTCATAAACATCAGTACCTGTATGACAATATTTTTCTACAAAGGTACCTAATAAATCTGTACCTAATAAACTAGAATGTTATGACATCAGTCATGACATTCATACACCTGGTTTTAGCAAAAATGCATGCCAACAACTAAACAACTACAAACTACCCCTTTGGCAGATTTTTGGCTAAAGCCCCTAAGCAATCAGAGATAGATAGCAGCAGAATAAATATGACTGCAGAAAAATAGAATGTCAAATAAAGTACCAAAATACATCTCCCCCTCTTTAGCCACAAATGGGCCAAAGATACATGTTCTTAAAATTTATACAGTCATCCAGAAAAAGTAGTAAGAGCAGCAACTAAAAACTGAACACACTTCCAAACTCTACCAGGGACCAACATCAACTCCACCAATCAGCAACTCCACCAACCTTTAAGCATTGTCATCAGTCTCAGAGGATTCGGGCTTCTTCCTTTTCTTGTGAGCAATGTCAGCATTCTTCTCTTTGTCTGATGTCTCAACATCCTTAGAGACATCTGGATTTGTTTCAGCATTTTAACTTTCTTGATTTAAAGGAACAGAAATGCCAGGAACTAAGTGGTTCTCGTTCAGAATTCTTGAAACAATTTTAGCTATTTCTTGACGAACATAGGCTGACCCTTCCTTATTTGCAATTTCATGGGGAACTTAAGAAGAAGGATGAGATGGATTACCAGAGGCAGAAGCTTGGGACCTTCCTGCATGTCTTGTTCTCAGCTCTTTGACCTTGGTGGGGTTAGTTTCCAATTTTCTAAGAGAAGAGATCTCCAGGACTTCAGAGTCCAGACAAGAAGAGATTGTCCTAGAATCTTGATCAGAGGAAGAGGTTGAAATAGTCGTATTGGATGATGATGGTGGTTGAGACATTTTGACAGTCTTAGAGGACCAACAGCAACTGAAGAGAAAATTCTGATTGAGAGACTGGGTTTTGATGAGGAGACGAGAGGGGAAGGAAGAAAAGGAGTGTCTATTCAACTTCTTAAAAGAATTGAAGGAAATGGGAAAATATAATTTTAACCCAATCAGAACAAGCATAACTCCTTTAACCCTTGTTTTAAGCAAAATTAATTGCTACAATTCCTCATGTTGGCAAATACCCAACTTACCCCTCAAGTTTTCAAATTGATTTGCATCAAGAGCCTTGGTAAAAATGTCAGCCAGCTGTAGCTCAGTGGCAACATGTTCCAACTTGATTGTCTTCTCTTCTACAAGGTCTCTGATAAAGTGATGTCTTATGTCAATATGTTTGGTCCTACTATGCTGAATGGGATTCTTGAAAATGTTGATTGTACTCAGATTGTCACAGTACAATGTCATAACATCTTGTGTGACATTATACTCAGTAAGCATCTGTTTCATCCAGATCATTTGAGAACAGCTACTACCAGCTGCAATGTATTCAGCTTCAGCAGTAGAGAGAGACACACAATTCTGTTTCTTGCTGAACCAAGAAACCAGATTATTTCCCAAGAAGAAACATCCTCCAGAGGTGCTTTTTCTATCATCAGCACTACCAGCCCAATCATCATCACAGTAACCAGTCAGAGTTGGTTCACAACCATGAGAATATAGCAACCCATAGTTGTAAGTTCCACTCACATACTTCAAAATTCTCTTCACTTGATTGATATGACTGACTTTGGTATCAGCTTGGTATCTTGCACAAACTCCAACTGCAAAAGCAATATCAGGTCTGCTGGCTGTTAAGTACAACAAGCTTCCTATCATGCTTCTGTACAGACTTTGATCCACCTTAACCCCACTTGAATCTTTGGAATGCTTTAAATGAGTAGGAGCAGGAGTCCTTTTGTGACTGGCATTCTCCATACCAAACTTCTTTACAATGTTCTTAGCATACTTGCTTTGAGATAAGAAGATTGAGTCCTCCATCTGTGAGACTTGCAGCCCAAAAAAATAAGTTAGTTCTCCCATGAGACTCATTTCGAATTCAGCCTGCATCTGGTCAGCAAAATGTTTAACCATAGGTTCTGACATTCCTCCAAACACTATGTCATCAACATATATTTGGGCAACCATCAACTTCCCTCCTTCAGTTTTGACAAAGAGTGTTTTGTCCAAGCCTCCTTTTCTGTATCCTTTGTCTGAGAGAAATTTTGTTAACCTTTCATACCATGCTCTAGGAGCTTGTTTCAGGCCATATAGAGCTTTTCTCAATTTGTAGACATGATCAGGGTGATTTGGATCCACAAAGACTTTAGGCTGTTCCACGTAAGCTTCTTCATTCAAGTACCCATTTAGAAAGGCACTTTTCACATCCATCTGAAATAACTTGAACTTCAGAAGGCAAGCAATTGACAATAGGAGTCTAATTGATTCCAGCCTGGCTATAGGTGCAAAGGTTTCATCAAAATCAACCCCTTCAACCTGAGTGTATCCTTGAGCAACAAGTCTTGCCTTATTCCTGGTGACAACTCCTTCAGCATCTGATTTGTTCTTGAAAATCCATTTTGTGCCAATGATGTTAGTTCCTTCAGGTCTAGGAACCAGTTCCCAAACTTCATGTTGCTTGAATTGGTTCAGTTCATCTTGCATTGCTCCAATCCAGTATTCATTAGTTAAAGCTTCTTTTAAATTTCTTGGTTCCGTTTTGGACACAAAACAAGAGTTTGAGATGATTTCTCTAGATCTTGTAATGACTCCACTGTTGAGATCTCCTATGATGAGCTCTTTTGGATGATCCTTCTGAATTCTGATGGAAGGGATCTTGCTAGCTTCCTTTGATTCAGATTCTGTAGTGGTGGTGTTGGGTAGATCATTCTGTTGGGTTGAAGTCTCAAAGAATGTCTCAACATTACAAGGGACATCTATTTCTTCATGATAATCATCAATTATAACATTTATTGATTCCATCATGGCTTTTGTCCTGGAATTGAATACTCTATAAGCTCTGCTGTTTGAGGAGTATCCTAGAAATATGCCTTCATCACTTTTAGGGTCCAGTTTTCTTCTTTGTTCACGATATGCCAGAATATAGCATTTGCTGCCAAACACATGGAAGTACTTCACAGTTGGTTTTCTTCCTTTCCAGAGTTCATATATGGTGGACGAGGTTCCCTTTCTCAAGGTGACCCTGTTATGGACATAGCAGGCTATATTCATAGCTTCAGCCCAAAAATACATAGGAAGTCTTTTGGCATGTAACATTGCTCTGGCAGATTTCTGTATGGTCCTGTTTTTTCTTTCCACAACTCCATTTTACTGAGGAGTTATAGGAGAAGAAAATTCATGACTAATTCCTTCTGAGGAACAGAAATCATCAAACTTGTTGTTTTCAAATTCCTTGCCATGATCACTTCTGATTCTGACAATACACCCTTCCTTTTCTCTTTGAATTCTTTTGCACAATTCTTTAAAAACTTCTAATACATCAGATTTTTCCCTAATGAAGTTAATCCAGGTGAATCTGGAAAAACCATCCACAACCACATAGGCATATCTTTTTCCACCAAGACTCTCCACTTGCATTGGTCCCATCAGATCCATATGAAGAAGTTCTAGAACCTTAGAGGTGGTCAGATGTCTTGACTTTAGATGTGACATCCTAGTCTGCTTACCAACCTGACGTTCACCACAAACTCTTCCTTCATCAATTTGTAGTCTTGGAATCCCTATGACTGCCTCCATGGAGATAATCCTTTTCATACCTCTTAGATGAAGATGGCCAAGTTTTTGGTGCCACAGTTTCACCTCTTTTTCTTCTTTTGCAATGGAACACACAGAGGAGAAATTAGTGTTCTCAGGCTCCCACAAGTAACAGTTGTCTTTAGATCTGACTCCTTTCATTACAATTTCTTGTTTTTCATTGATTACAAGACATTCAGATTTTGAGAAATTGACCTTGAATCCTAGATCACACAATTGACTGATACTAATGAGATTAGCAGTCATCCCTTTTACCAGCAGTACTTCATTCAGACTTGGAACTCCAGGGCAGTCCAAATTACCAACTCCTTTGATTTCACCTTTAGCACCATCTCCAAAGGTCACAAAACTGGTGGTGTGAGGTTTAACATTATTGAGGAGGTTCTTGATTCCAGTCATGTGTCTGGAACACCCACTGTCAAAGTACCAGTCTTCCTTTGCAGAGACCCTCAGGGAAGTGTGGGCTATCAGGGCAATAGCCTTTTTCTTCCATTTAGGAGCATGTGGTACCTTTTTAGACTTAGGTTTGACACCTGAGTTCTGATTAGGGTATCCATGTAATCTGAAGCAGAAAGGTTTTATGTGGCCATATCTCCCACAATGATGACATCTCCATCTTTGGTACCTTTTCTTCATATGTCTTTGTTCCTGATGTTGAGAGTTGTGTTGAGACATCTGTTTTGACATTTGCTTATTAGGCCTGATCTTCTTGACTGTACCAGATTTCTTTGCTTCCATAAATCCTAGTCCAGATTTATTTCCCACATTTTGTCCAACCTGAAGGATCTCTTCCAATTTGTCTGTTCCATTAGTCAGCATCTTGACAGATTTGGTCATTTGATTCAGTTGTGAGTTCAGCAATTGAACTTCCCCTTCTAGATGACTTATAGTTTCAAGGTTTGCCCTTTTCTCAGCCTCCAGCTTTATGATGAGTTTTGATTGTTTCTCATTCTGCACGCAGACTTCAGTACTTCTGATACACAATTTCTTGTAAGTATCAGCCAGTTCTTCAAATGTCACCTCTTCATCACTAGTGTCACTTTCAGAGGTACAAACACCAGTTAGAGCAGTAACTAGTTTGGCAGATTCTTCTTCAGAATTACTTTCTGAATCACAGTCAGACCAAGTAACAGTCATTCCTTTCTTTTGTTTCTTAAGAAAGGTTGGACATTCAGCTCGAATATGCCCATATCCTTCACAACCATGGCATTGAATTCCTCTGCCTTGGTTTCCCTTCTCTTCTGACCTTGGTCTTCTGCTGGAACTGTCAATGTCAGAGGGAATGTTATGAACATTAGACCTTGACTTTGGATCTATTCTTTTGATGAGTTTGTTGAACTGTCTTCCAAGCATGGCTATAGCTTCTGAAATATTTTCTTCTTCATCCTCCTTGTTTTCAACATCAGTGTTGGATACAAGTGCTATGCTCTTGTTCTTCTTGTCACCATTATCAGTGATCCCCATCTCAAAAGTCTGAAGAGACCCAATAAGTTCATCCACTTTCAACTTGCTGATGTCCTGGGCTTCCTCTATGGCAGTTACCTTCATTGCAAATCTTTTAGGCAAGGATCTGAGAATCTTTCTCACCAGTTTTTCTTCTGACATCTTTTCTCCCAGTGCTCCTGAGGTGTTGGCAATCTCCAAGATGTTCATGTGAAACTCATGAATGGTTTCATCTTCCATCATTTTTAGATTCTCAAACTTGGTAGTCAACATCTGAAGCCTTGACATTTTTACTTTGGAAGTGCCTTCATGAGTAGTTTTGAGAGTGTCCCAAACTTCCTTGGCCAGTTCATATTGATGTACTAGTATGAAAATGTTTCTATCAATTCCATTGAACAAGGCATTTAAAGCTTTGGAATTTCCTAGGGCTAACTCATCTTCTTCTTTACTCCAATCTTCCTCAGGCTTCAGACTGATTGTCCCATCTTTCTCAGTTATGGTGGGATGGTTCCATCCTTTGTCAGCAGCTCTCCAAGCCTTTTTGTCCAGAGATTTTAAGAAGGCAATCATACGAGGTTTCCAGTAGTCATAATTTGTTCCATCCAGAATGGGTGGTCTATTTCCAAAAACTCCTTCTTTGTCCATAGTGCCAGAAAGTGATATCCCTAGATCTCACCCAGTAATACAGGCAGGGTGCCTGCTCTGATGCCAATTGAAATTCTGGCTGCAGATACTCAATGTCACGTTCAATGTTATGACACCGTATCTGACTTTCTATAAGACAGTAAATACAAAAACAGTAAAGAACACAGTCAATTGTTTACCCAGTTCAGTGTGCAACAACACCTACTCTGGGGGCTACCAAGCCAGGGAGGAAATCCACTATAAGAGATGTTAATTCAGGAATAAACCAACCAGTTTATCTCCTTCACTTAAGACCTACCCAATGCAACTTCAATCTAAGTACAACTTAAACTTGAGTTCCTACTCACTCCCCCTCAATCACAGCAGTGATACATAAAACAATTTGACTAATGACTTGATGAAGACACTCTTCAAAACATACACTTGATTAAGCTTCACAGCTTTTTAATCAAGCAACACAAACACTCTTGCTTCATAGCTTTGAGTGATACATAAACCTAACTTGACTTTGCTTCAAAGCTTTAGTCAAGGGACATACAAACACTCTTGCTTCAAAGCTTTGAGTGATACACAACCCTTACAATTAAAACCTATTCCAAGTCACTTATCACAATGATAATTGCTTGGATTACAATAGTTAAAACTATACAGCTTCTAAATGATCTTCTGTAAAAAAAAAAGGGATTCATTCCAAAGCAGCAGCTCTGTTGAATATATAGCAGCTGCATCTTCAGTTAGGGTTTCCACAAAAAGCTAGGGTTAATTCCGTTTGACCTTAAGACCAGGTCACATGACTTTATCAACCAGGTTAGGGTTGAGCTAGGTTAACCCAAAGAAAACGCAGGATTCTGTTATGGAAAGACTGAGTCATTTTCCTGAAAAAACTCTGAATTAACCAACCTGTAAAACTGTTAGTTCAGAACAGGATGTCTTAACATTTGTTATGACATCTGAATTCCTGTTTACTGATTTTGGTAAATGTGATCATTTTGCAAAATGCTCAGATACACACTCATAAACATCAGTACCTGTATGAAAATATTTTTCTGCAAAGGTACCTAATAAATCTGTACCTAATAAACTAGAATGTTATGACATCGGTCATGACATTCATACACCTGGTTTTACCAAAAATGCATACCAACAACTAAACAACTACAGAACACGTATGTGTTTATTTTTGAAAATAGCAAGGATGTTTGTTTTGAAATGGAACAAGTAATTAGGAGCAATCTACCTACTCAAATGTCTTTCTTGTTAATTTTCTTTTCCTTTGACATTGTTGTCTTACCATTGATTTGGTAAGCAAACTTATCTTTGGATGAAAGCGGGACGGGCGTGGGTCATCGTATAGCCATGATTAGCAATGTTGCAAGGTATCATAGTATTATTTTTTGAGGGACTAAGATCATTTGTAAGGTGTTGTACCCCAAAATTTGCCCTCCCATATTCTTCAAGAAATTGCCAAGTCAAGTCACAAAATTCCCCAAGGGTTGTGCAGCTCAACAGTCTCCCATACAGTCAAAACTAGGGTTTGTGTTCTGATCAAGGAAAGGAAGTTTTCAAAGGCCCAATCAAGTCTCACATGCTTACAAAGATGGTCAAGTATCTTCATATCAAGTTTCAAGGCATTCAGCTCAAAATTGCACAGTCAAAACCCTAAATTGCACTATAGTCAACTGTAGGGGCAAAATGGTCATTTGACAGTCAAAAGTTCAAATTTTTGGTCAACATATCATTTTGAAGCCACAAACATCATTTGATCAATGCTTGATCACGATTCTCAAAATTTGGCTCAGAAATCATCAAAGATGCAAAAGTTGCTATATTTGGACAGTTGAAAAAGTCAACTGAAATTGACCAGGGCATAACTTTCACATGGATTATCAGAAAAATTCCATCCAAAGCTCATTTTGAAGAGAAAGACATTTCCTACAACTCATCTTCATACTTCAAGTCCAAGAAATGCTCTCACAAAAAGTTATCAATTTCAACATTATAGGTCATTTTCAAAAGTCAACAAAAAGGGACTTTAAGTCAAAGACCATAACTTGATATTGGTAAATCAAAATGACATGGGACCAAAGGAATTGGTTAGAGGACTCAAAGACCTTTCCAAAACGTCCTGGAACATGTGAAAAGCTTAAAAATTGAGCAAGTTATGCCTTGTGGAAGTTGGGAAATTTTTGGGAATTTTGAAAGGTCAACTTTACTTCAAATGACCTAAATTTGCTAATGGGCCCTTTTTTCTTCCATGATTCATCATTCCAAGCATATGCACGACCACTTGGCCCAAAGGGAAGTATTTTCTCAATTTTTATTTATTTACTTGAATTTATATTAATATTAATTCATTTAAATTATTTAAATATGTGAAAAATATCTACTTTGACCTAAAAAATCTTTTTATGCATGTTTTGCTTTCAAAATCTCGTGCACATCCCAAACATGGAAAGAATTGGACTAATTGATCATAATTGAACAGAAATGCACATGAAAAGATATGGAAAAGATCTTAAGGAAATCAAATATTGAAAACCATTATGGCCATGGATTTGATTGAGTTTTGTTGCCCTAATACATTCACTACAAAGGCCTGAACCTAAACCTAATCCTGGTAGACTAAAAGCTGCGCCCAAAGACCCTTGCCAAACTTGAAAATTTCACTTAAAAAGTCAATTCTGAAATCAGGGATAGAGGTGGATTCAAGCCTTAATTTCCATTCCAATAGCTTCCTGAAACATCACTGAGCATTCCCCAATCAAGAACAACCATCAACAAGCGTGGAATCGGTATACAGAAGTCCATTTTTTTTCATAAAAAGGCACAATCGTGTTTTCAATTCTAGGCATCCTCATTGCATTTCAATTATATATTCTTGTTCCTTGTGATGTTTCAAAGCTAACCATTATGTTCAATTTGATTTTTGTGTTATATATGGGATTTCACCATGATCGAGTGCTAGGGTTACAGGTTTGCAAAATTGGGGTTTTTTACCCAAGGCAAAATTAGGACTCAGGAGTAATACCATTGGAATGAGCACGCTTGGACGAAGAGATTCATATACTCGCGCCTAATTTATGTTTAGAAACAGCCTAGTCGCTATTTTCTGTAAACCCATCTAACACCACGTTTGCAAAACTGTTGCCTTTGAGTTTGTGTTACAGGAAAAGTGAAGAAGATGATTTCGTGTCCATCAACCATTGGTCCGTTTGAATTGCGTGCGTTTTTGAAGCACTAACTTTCGTTTATTTTTATTACGTTTATTGTTTGTTAAATATACAAAAAGTTTCAGTGGCTCAATTGGCAGGTGTATATGCTTGTAACATCCAAGACCTGGGTTCGAACCCCAGGTCTCATGCTTTCTCAATAATGTTTTTTTCTCTAACGTTCAGGTGTAACGCCTATGCTATGGCCCATGATACACCTCCAGATCAGACCATACACGCGTCCAGCAAATCCAATCCAAAGGCCAGGATCCATGGAGTACCGTGAGTGCTAGTCAACGCTTAGACATGTTGCTTGGAAAGTCAATAAGGCCATGTCTTATTGGGCCGGAATTTCACCATCAACACCTCACTTAAAGGCCTGAACCCCCCCCGGTTTGCCTTCACTATTTTTTATTTATTTTTTATTCTTGTTTTAATTGTTATTTTTATTTTAATTACTGTTTATTTAATTAATTATTTTTTAACAAAATACAAAAACATCATAAAAAAATCAAAAAGACAAAAAATATAATAAATGTTTTATTTTATTATTTTCATAAATAATTGTATATAAATTAATAAATTTAAATTAGGTGCTTTAACTTTAATTCTTTTCATAATAAATATAAAAAAGGGTAGAATTAGGTTAATTGACAATTTTCATTCCTTTTAATTTTTCCTTTTTATCACAATATTATCATTTATTTATTTTCATGATTAAATTGTATATAAAAAAAAATTAGGGTTTCATGTAGTTAAAATTTTCAACATTTTCATAATAACTTAAAAACTAATTCTTTTTCTATTAAACATAAAAAAACATAAAATACCAAAAAACATTTAATTTTAATTTTAAATTCCTTATTAATTTTAATTTTGCAAAGGGGTCCAACGCCCATATTTTTTAATTGTCTAATTTGCGCATTCATTTTATGTCGTTTATTATAATTATGTAATTCTCCCAAAGCGTTGTAACAATCTAACTTCTCGCACTTTTATTTCTTTTTTCTTTATTTTTTTTGTCAAATCGGGTCCGGTTTAAATTTGGCGATGTGGACCCGCGCCTTTGTAATAGTTTAGAACTTTTAATTTCCGCATCTTTTTAACTGTTAATAAATGCATGCAAGAATGAATGATAAAATAAAAACAAACGCATAGATCACCTTGACATGAATAAGACAAAATAAATGAAAACGACACACAAATCGCACACACCACCCCTAGGGTACGCCTCACTGTTGCCTTGCCTTCGAAAGGTGATAGTCGAGTAGAGGATGTCTTAGTAAGTCCTCATGATCCGGGAACCTGGCATGAGGGTAGCTTCTAAGGTGTCTTCCTATTGCTCTGGTGATCACCATGTCCCTAAAACTCGAATTGACCCGAACACCTCCAACGGTGGTGCTACCTACCTCTCAATGGTGGGATGGCACTACTTTAAAGGACATTTACACAGACGAATTCCTTAGGGTAGGTAGGTTCTCAAGGATGCTTGCTCTAATTTCAAAACAAATAAAAAATACTTTTCACACCAACACATTTTCAAAAGCTTTCAAAGCAAACTTTTCAAACACTCTGACGTACGAGTCGAACTGAAAATTTTCAAAGGAACTTTTTTAAACCCACATTGAAAAGCAAACAAAAAATTTTGAAAACACGTTGAGCAAGTATCTAAGAGCCCATGGATAACCATGGATAGAAAGGGTGCTAACACCTTCCCTTTCTATAATCTACCTCCCGAACCGAGAGCAATCTCTATAAGGAATTTTTCTGTGCTTTTGTCCTTTCCATTTGGAGAAAATAAAAGACGGTGGCGACTCTTGCTTCCGCGATATTCCGCGAACCAGCGTTAAACAGTCAGTTCCAGATCCACCGATCACAGAACTGGCGACTCTGCTGGGGACTAAACTTAAAGTGAGGTGTACCTTAGGGCTAGCTCATAACCATGTTTTCAATTGTCTTCTTTGCTTGCTTTATTATTGTGGGTTACTTGGGAGTTCTATAGATCCTAATCCGGATCTGGGGAATACCTTTCTTAGAAAGTAGCAACAAGGCTGTGAGGGAACTGTGCGGGGTATACCGACATGGTTGAAGCAGTCTGCTACGTTGATGTGGCACTTTGGTGTGTACCGGTAACCCTTGAGTTCAGTCAAGGAGAGTACGGGGCCTCCGCGTGGTGTCGTGAAGCATCAACAGACCTTAGGAACCTTAATTGAACTATCTTGGCCTCTTTAGGGTAGTGAGATAACTGACTTTGGTGCAGTCCGAGGTTGGTTGATACTCGATACTACACTCAATTGAGGGTTGCTTTCCTGGAATATTTCGGTCGCCAGTTCAGTGGCTAAATCGAGACGATGAACAATGAAAGCAATCCCGTGATATTGGGAACCTTAGAACCCGGTTACTTTGATTAGGACAGGTTGAACCCACCAACTTCAAGAGGGTACTACCCAGACCCCATGCTGGCCTTGAAACTCTAAGGGCTCTTTTGTGTGACTTGTGTGCCTTCGTACTTGCCTACTTGCATGCTTGTTAACTGACACGTGAACTACTTGCAGGTTTTGTTTATAGTCCTTAACTAGGACTCATGACAAGGTTTACCAAATTTCTTGCAGGTTTTGTTTATAGTCCTTAACTGGGACTCATAACAGGGTTTACTAGATCTCTTGCAGGTTTTGTTTATAGCACTTAATCGGGACCCATAACAAAGTATACCGAATTTCTTGCAGGGTCTGTTTATAGTCCTTAATTGGGACTCATAACAGGGTTTACCTACATTACCCCATGCATAGCATGACATCATACCATTGCATACATCCTAACCCATTTCAAGGATCTCAAGGGCTCGTGATGCAGGTCATGATAAATCAAACATCTAGCAAGGGGCAAAGAGGATTTATTTTCCTCTAGCCAAGGTTGTCAGGGGCTATGACCCACTGGATATGGTGAGCCTTTGACCCTTGAAGAAGGACTCTCTACAACAGGAAGTTCCTTCAATCAAGTTACCAGTTTCCAACTCTAACAAGTTTCTCTGTTTACCCTGCGAGGTCCTTGAAAACATTACATGCATGTCATACATCTCATTGCATTGCAGGTATCCCTTTGACAGGTTGCTTACCCTTCTCCGCTGTTTATTTCAGCCGATCATCATGAATCCTGAATCATCAGCCGAGCAGACTATCAAGGACCTCCAGGCTCAGAACGCCCAGTTCCAAGAGCTGATCATGAATTTGACTCAGGGGCAACAAGATCTGAAGGCTCTGCTCTTGAAGAAGGACAAGAAGAAGAAGAGGACTGTTTTGTTCAGCCCTAGACTCAGATCTGGGAACACACCGCAAATTGAAACTGAGAGGACAACCCCATCTGTGGGAAAAAGCAGTCATCAAGAGGAAAGGGTGCCCAGTCCAGAGGTCTCTGACAATGAAACAGATTTCGACGACGAACAGTACCCTCCGGCTGAGGACAAGTACAAACAGTTGGAGGATAGGCTGAATGCTATGGAGATCCAACAGGTACCTGGGCTGGATTTTGGAGATTTGGGTTTGTCAACTGGTGTGATTATTCCTCGGAAGTTCAAAGCACCATCTTTTGTCAAGTATGACGGGGCGTCTTGTCCCAAGTTACATCTTAGGTCCTATGTTCGGAAGATTCAACCATATACGGTGGACAAGAATTTGTGGATCCACTTCTTTCAGGAGAGTCTTTCAGGGACTCATCTCGAATGGTTCTATCAGCTGGATGGGACCAAGGTTCGTAACTGGGAGGAGTTGGCTACTGCTTTCTACAAGCAGTATCAATATAATGCCGACCTTGCTCCTACGCGTACCCAACTCCAGGGTATGTCGTTAGGATCAAGTGAAGGTTTTAAAGAATATGCGCAGAAATGGAGGGATCTTGCTGGAAGGGTACAACCACCTCTTACTGATCGGGAACTTGTCGACATGTTCTTGGGGACCCTGTCCGGTCCATTTTATAACCACCTGATTGGGAATTCGTCTGCTGGATTCACAGATCTTATCTTGACTGGAGAGCGAATAGAAGCTGGCATCCGGTCTGGGAAAATTCAAGAGGCTGCACCTTCTGATAAAAAGCCTCATCAGGGAAAGAAAGAATCCAATGCTGTGCACGGTAAAAAGAGCCATCATGAGGTAGGGGCAATCCAGATCTCCAATCCCGGACCTGCTCAACAAGGACAGGGGCAGCAGCGCAAGGAGAAACGGCAGTATACCAAACTCAACATGTCGCTGGATCAAGCACTACAACAACTGTTGAAGGCAGGGCTGATCACCTTAAGGGCTCCTCTTCGGAATCCGAACACTTCTGCTCCCAACTATCATCCCAACGATAGGTGTGCATATCATTCTGATAGCCCAGGGCATACTACGGACAACTGCTGGCCTCTCAAAAACAAAATTCAAGACATGATCGACGCTGGAGAGATTCAGTTTGAAGTGCCTGAGACTCCGAACATAATCACTGCTCCGTTGCCCAATCATTGAAGCCTTTTGTTTATTTGAATTTTGAGTTGTATTTTTCATTGCTTATACAAACGATTAATGTCATAGCAAACTCTTTTATGTTATCAATGCATCGCATACGTCTGTTTTGAGAATTAATACAATTGTTTTCATTATGTTCAAATTTCTTTTCATATTTTTTCTGATGATCAACTCTTGGTTAATAATTCTGAGCCTCTTGAGGGAGGATGACGAAAACGATACCACGATCTTTACAGTATGCTTTTGAACAGACCCCGCTGATGAGGTACAGGCATTGTTTCAATTCCTAAACACTGGAGTTATAAGGAAGATAATCCCTCGTCAACCCCTCTGAGCCAAAGAAGTAGGAGTTTTTGTTTTCGAAAATCAAAACCCTTAATCATAACCTGGGGCAGGGTAGTCTCTCAGTTGATCCAAGTGCATAACGAATGGCACCAAAGAGGTCCTTACAAAGCAAAAAAGACAGTGATGGTTCCGAATAATCAATAAAGAAAGGCAGTCATTATCCAAAAAATAAAAACCCATTAAGTCAAAACATATGAAGGAGACTTACAAAACTGGGGCATCCTGCTGACTGTAACCATAAAAGAAACAGTTCAGGCAAAAAAAGAAAGGGATAACAAAAATCAAGAAAGAGGTCTTATAAACCCTCGACAAAAAAAAATGACTGCCTATTCAAATAAACGTTCAACATTTGAACCATCGCTGGTACATCAAAGCAAAGACTCAAACAAGGTCTAACGTATGATCAACTGAGTTTAGGTTTGGAGAACATCACGAAGAGCGGGTGGGTACAAATACTTTGAGCCTTTATCCTTTGTTTCTTAAACCGTGAACCAGACCACGTTATAACCCTTAAAATTCCTAGCTGAAGCATGGGTTAGTTCGAAAGCATACTGTCACGAAAGGTATCCTGACTCCTGAAGGCCTACGGTAAATACGGAGTTGACATCACGTTTTACAAACATTAATTTGTTTTATGAAAAAGAATGCATTTTCAAAATCTTTGAGACAGACATAAGCTTTGCATTTTTAACATGACTTTGTTTGCATATGACTTTTTGTCTGAACAGCATAGAAATTTGCACGACGAAAGTCTAATGAACAAGAGTATCTCCAATCAAGGGGCAGGTATGGCTATTGTCCATCATCTGGGGCAGTTAAGTCAAGATTCGGAGAATCTCTCAAAAGGCCAAATAGCCTGGGGCAAATCTCCGCCTGAGTCACTTGGGGCATTTCAATAACAAATCTTGCATGATCAGACATCTTCTGGTAATATGGCAACATAAACAGCCAGGGGCACTTCCCTGCATTCTAAGAGCGTGGACATAGTCGGAAAATACTACGCCTAATCAAAGACCCGCTAGGTTGACACACCTAGGCAAAAATAAGGGCTTCCCGACGAACCAAAAGGGTTCGGGCAAAATGAGGGACGAAATGGAAAAATCTGTACACCCGGCAAGTCGAAAACCTGAAAAGGCGGCTTGAGCAAAAATGGGTATCCCGGTGGACTGAAAACCCGAAAGGGTGGTCCAGGCAAAAGTTAGGGATTAAAGCGTACGACTATGTCCTTCCATCTGTCTACCAGAAGGAGGTTTGTCCATCAATGACTATCAGCACCCCACAAGTGCCTCCCCCATGGAAACAGGGGCAATAATGGGTGGTCTAAGCAATCTGATTGTTCTGTCCTCCAGGGTGTCAAGGTAGGCTCTGTTGAAGAACATAACCAATACAGTTCAATACTTCCCCAGGAGAGTCCAACTAGCTTCCCCAGGAAATTTGGAATTCATCTCTCCAAGCAATAAGCGTATCCCCAGTAGATTCTGGAAGCTTATCCCCTCGCAAAGCACGAACGCGTCGCCCGACTTTATTCAAAGAGTTATTTCCTTAACAGGATATAACTGGGTTATCCTCAGCCAAAAGCCGCGGAAAGAGCGTCCTCGACACAGTCTTCTTATCCCCCAGCGAAGTCTATCAACACTTCCAACAACAAGACATCCTCAGCAAGTTATCAACTTCAGCAAGGCATCCCTCTTCCCACAGAGTATTGCTTCTCAGCATGGTCACTAGAGTATCTTTTTTCCCCGCAGAATCTTCCATTTGCCAAGTTTATTCCGCAACGGATCATCTTCTCTTACCGGTATACTTGCAACTATCATCCCCAACGGAGGCAAAGTCTGTTCTTCAACATCAGCCCAGGAGTGACTTCCCGGCACCCATCAAGGATTTATTTTCTTAGACAAAAATACATTCATAAACATCACATCTTCATACATTATAGCATGCATGTGCATCATACTACACGAATCTCATTAATTTTGAAGACATACAGTTCATGCATCATGATTTTGCATACAATTATGTTTTGCCTCTTCAGGAAAAAGATCAATACCAAAATGATTACTATCAACTATCGCAATTCTTTCTAGATATAGTTTCAGATGTGATCCAGATATGGTGACGTTCTGATGCTGCTTCCAGATATTCCTTCTAGATATAGTTTCGGATATGATCCAGATATGGTGACGTTCTGATGCTGCTTCCAGATTTCCTTCTAGATATAGTTTCGGATATGATCCAGATATGGTGACGTCCTGATACTGCTTCCAGGTATCCTTCAGATATAGTTTCAGATATGATCCAGATATGGTGACGTTCTGATACTGCTTCCAGGTATCCTTCAGATATAGTTTCAGATATGATCCAGATATGGTGACGTTCTGATGCTGCTTCCAGGTATCCTTCAGATATAGTTTCAGATATGATCCAGATATGGTGACGTTCTGATACTGCTTCCAGGTATCCTTCAGATATAGTTTCAGATATGATCCAGATATGGTGACGTTCTGATGCTGCTTCCAGAATTCCTTCTTGATATAGTTTCAGATATGATCTAGATATGGTGACGTTCTGATGCTGCTTCCAGAATTCTTTCTCGATATAGTTTCAGATGTAAACCAGATATGGTGACGTTCTGATGCTGCTTCCAGATATCCTTCTAGATATAGTTTCAGATATGATCCAGATATGGTGACGTTCTGATGCTGCTTCCAGATTGCCTTTCAGATGTTTCCCTCTCCGACGATGAGTGTGAGGTGATAGTCTCCTATGGTCCCCTCTCCGGCAAGTGCGTGAGGTGGTAATTCCTTCTTCAGATGTTTCCCTCTCCGACGATGAGTGTGAGGTGATAGTCTCCCATGGTTCCCTCTCCGACGGTGGGTGAGGTAGTAAGTCCTTTTCAGATGATTCCCTCTCCGACGATGAGTGTGAGGTAATAGTCTCTTATGTTTCTCTCTCCGACGGTGAGTGAGGTGACAATCCCTTTTCCTATGATTCCCTCTCCGACGGCGAGTGAGGTGAGTCCCTTCCAGCTTATAAAGGCCTATGGTTCTCTTCCCGATACTGCAAAGATGGTAATTCCCGCCAAGATTTTTCTCAACGAGCGTTGTTGAAGTTAAAATCACCCAAGGTTCTCTTACCATTTATGCTAAGGCAGTAACCATACCTGGTTCATTCATCAGCGTTTGAAGCTCCAGACTCAGCTCCTGTAACCAGTCAGGACACATCTATACAAAGCATCTGAAAATCAACTCCTGCAACGTGCCAGGTACTCATTTTTCTTTTGCAGGTATGCAGGTTCTCGCTAAGGAATCTCCTACGCGATCAACATCCAGATGGCATCTATAAGCCCATCATCCTATCCAGCAATCTCCAAATGGCATCTATAAGCCCATTCCCCCCATCATCACTGCTACTATGTGAGCGCAAATTTCTGGGCACTCTAGTGTCCAATCATCTTCTACCCTCGGATTACGAAAGGCACGTCCGCCAATCTGCATCCTCAGGTCTAAGAAGATTGAACAGGGGCAACTGTTGTACCCCAAAATTTGCCCTCCCATATTCTTCAAGAAATTGCCAAGTCAAGTCACAAAATTCCCCAAGGGTTGTGCAGCTCAACAGTCTCCCATACAGTCAAAACTAGGGTTTGTGTTCTGATCAAGGAAAGGAAGTTTTCAAAGGCCCAATCAAGTCTCACATGCTTACAAAGATGGTCAAGTATCTTCATATCAAGTTTCAAGGCATTCAGCTCAAAATTGCACAGTCAAAACCCTAAATTGCACTACAGTCAACTGTAGGGGCAAAATGGTCATTTGACAGTCAAAAGTTCAAATTTTTGGTCAACATATCATTTTGAAGCCACAAACATCATTTGATCAATGCTTGATCACGATTCTCAAAATTTGGCTCAGAAATCATCAAAGATGCAAAAGTTGCTATATTTGGACAGCTGAAAAAGTCAACTGAAATTGACCAGGGCATAAATTTCACATGGATTATCAGAAAAATTCCATCCAAAGCTCATTTTTAAGAGAAAGACATTTCCTACAACTCATCTTCATACTTCAAGTCCAAGAAATGCTCTCACAAAAAGTTATCAATTTCAACATTATAGGTCATTTTCAAAAGTCAACAAAAAGGGACTTTAAGTAAAAGACCATAACTTGAGATTGGTAAATCAAAATGACATGGGACCAAAGGAATTGGTTAGAGGACTCAAAGACCTTTCTAAAAAGTCCAGGAACATGTGAAAAGCTTAAAAATTGAGCAAGTTATGCCTTGTGGAAGTTGGGAAATGTTTGGGAATTTTGAAAGGTCAACTTTACTTCAAATGACCTAAATTTGCTAATGGGCCCTTTTATCTTCCATGATTCATCATTCCAAGCATATGCACGACCACTTGGCCCAAAGGGAAGTATTTTCTCAATTTTTATTTATTTACTTGAATTTATATTAATATTAATTCATTTAAATTATTTAAATATGTGAAAAATATCTACTTTGACCTAAAAAATCTTTTTATGCATGTTTTGCTTTCAAAATCTCGTGCACATCCCAAACATGGAAAGAATTGGACTAATTGATCATAATTGAACAGAAATGCACATGAAAAGATATGGAAAAGATCTTAAGGAAATCAAATATTGAAAACCATTATGGCCATGGATTTGATTGAGTTTTGTTGCCCTAATACATTCACTACAAAGGCCTGAACCTAAACCTAATCCTGGTAGACTAAAAGCTGCGCCCAAAGACCCTTGCCAAACTTGAAAATTTCACTTAAAAAGTCAATTCTGAAATCAGGGATAGAGGTGGATTCAAGCCTTAATTTCCATTCCAATAGCTTCCTGAAACATCACTGAGCATTCCCCAATCAAGAACAACCATCAACAAGCGTGGAATCGGTATACAGAAGTCCATTTTTTTTCATAAAAAGGCACAATCGTGTTTTCAATTCTAGGCATCCTCATTGCATTTCAATTATATATTCTTGTTCCTTGTGATGTTTCAAAGCTAACCATTATGTTCAATTTGATTTTTGTGTTATATATGGGATTTCACCATGATCGAGTGCTAGGGTTACAGGTTTGCAAAATTGGGGTTTTTTACCCAAGGCAAAATTAGGACTCAGGAGTAATACCATTGGAATGAGCACGCTTGGACGAAGAGATTCATATACTCGCGCCTAATTTATGTTTAGAAACAGCCTAGTCGCTATTTTCTGTAAACCCATCTAACACCACGTTTGCAAAACTGTTGCCTTTGAGTTTGTGTTACAGGAAAAGTGAAGAAGATGATTTCGTGTCCATCAGCCATTGGTCCATTTGAATTGCGCGCGTTTTTGAAGCACTAACTTTCGTTTATTTTTATTACGTTTATTGTTTGTTAAATATACAAAAAGTTTCAGTGGCTCAATTGGCAGGTGTATATGCTTGTAACATCCAAGACCTGGGTTCGAACCCCAGGTCTCATGCTTTCTCAATAATGTTTTTTTCTCTAACGTTCAGGTGTAACGCCTATGCTATGGCCCATGATACACCTCCAGATCAGACCATACACGCGTCCAGCAAATCCAATCCAAAGGCCAGGATCCATGGAGTACCGTGAGTGCTAGTCAACGCTTAGACATGTTGCTTGGAAAGTCAATAAGGCCATGTCTTATTGGGCCGGAATTTCACCATTAACACCTCACTTAAAGGCCTGAACCCCCCCCCCCCCCCCCCCCGGTTTGCCTTCACTATTTTTTATTTATTTTTTATTCTTGTTTTAATTGTTATTTTTATTTTAATTACTGTTTATTTAATTAATTATTTTTTAACAAAATACAAAAACATCATAAAAAAATCAAAAAGACAAAAAATATAATAAATGTTTTATTTTATTAATTTCATAAATAATTGTATATAAATTAATAAATTTAAATTAGGTGCTTTAACTTTAATTCTTTTCATAATAAATATAAAAAAGGGTAGAATTAGGTTAATTGACAATTTTCATTCCTTTTAATTTTTCCTTTTTATCACAATATTATCATTTATTTATTTTCATGATTAAATTATATATAAAAAAAAATTAGGGTTTCATGTAGTTAAAATTTTCAACATTTTCATAATAACTTAAAAACTAATTCTTTTTCTATTAAACATAAAAAAACATAAAATACCAAAAAACATTTAATTTTAATTTTAAATTCTTTATTAATTTTAATTTTGCAAAGGGGTCCAACGCCCATATTTTTTAATTGTCTAATTTGCGCATTCATTTTATGTCGTTTATTATAATTATGTAATTCTCCCAAAGCGTTGTAACAATCTAACTTCTCGCACTTTTATTTCTTTTTTCTTTATTTTTTTTGTCAAATCGGGTCCGGTTTAAATTTGGCGATGTGGACCCGCGCCTTTGTAATAGTTTAGAACTTTTAATTTCCGCATCTTTTTAACTGTTAATAAATGCATGCAAGAATGAATGATAAAATAAAAACAAACGCATAGATCACCTTGACATCAATAAGACAAAATAAATGAAAACGACACACAAATCGCACACACCACCCCTAGAGTACGCCTCACTGTTGCCTTGCCTTGGAAAGTGATCGTCGAGTAGAGGATGTCTTAGTAAGTCCCCATGATCCGGGAACCTGGCATGAGGGTAGCTTCTAAGGTGTCTTCCTATTGCTCTGGTGATCACCATGTCCCTAAAACTCGAATTGACCCGAACACCTCCAACGGTGGTGCTACCTACCTCTCAATGGTGGGATGGCACTACTTTAAAGGACATTTACACAGACGAATTCCTTAGGGTAGGTAGGTTCTCAAGGATGCTTGCTCTAATTTCAAAACAAATAAAAAATACTTTTCACACCAACACATTTTCAAAAGCTTTCAAAGCAAACTTTTCAAACACTCTGACGTACGAGTCGAACTGAAAATTTTCAAAGAAACTTTTTTAAACCCACATTGAAAAGCAAACAAACAATTTTGAAAACACGTTGAGCAAGTATCTAAGAGCCCATGGATAACCATGGATAGAAAGGGTGCTAACACCTTCCCTTTCTATAATCTACCTCCCGAACCGAGAGCAATCTCTATAAGGAATTTTTCTGTGCTTTTGTCCTTTCCATTTGGAGAAAATAAAAGACGGTGGCGACTCTTGCTTCCGCGATATTCCGCGAACCAGCGTTAAACAGTCAGTTCCAGATCCACCGATCACATAAGGCAACTTAGATAGCTTCATCGAGGGACTATGATCTTGTATTTGCTAGTTTTTGCTAAGATACCTTACATGCGTAATATGACCATTTTTGTAAGACAACCAAGTGGATCTTACCCTAGGGGTGCTTGTGTGCAAATGTGTTGATTTACATGCATTGATTTGTCTTTGAATTAGGATTTTATATTTGATTGATTTTATTCTTTCCATACAAACCCTAATTACTAGCATTTGTATATAAAGCGATAAATTGCTGAATTTTAAAGTTACTATGCTATTACAACATTTGTGGGAGGGGGTATACAAATTGAATGTAAATGTACAAAAATAAATATGCAAGAATGTAAATGCAAAGAAAATGGATCTTTTTGTTTGGATTTTTTATGAGAAAAAGGAATTTGTTTTAACCTAATTAATTAAAAGAAAATAATTAATTAAAATAAGAAAAGTAAACCTAATTTACTAAGAAAAGGTTTTAAATAAAACCCTAAATCTATTAATTGATTAGAAAGAAATTAAGTTTATAAGAAAAACATTTTTTTCTTATTTTTGTCTTGAAAATATTTATGGCATCATGAAATATTTTTAGTCTTTTTTATATAAAAAATAATATATTTTAATAGGTGTAAAAGAAAAATAAATATTAACCTAGTTTTAATTAAATTTACAAGGTGATTTGTAAAAAATAAATAAAATAAAGGTAATAAAAATAATTTTTTGGTGAGAAAAATAAAATAAACTAAATTAAAATGAAGATAAATTTTTTTTATATTTTTTATGATTTTTAATATTAGTGAAAAATAATTAAGAAAAAAAACAAATAAAACTAAGAAAATAAAATAAATTGGGCCAGGGGTGCATAAGCAGGCATGGAGGTTAGTTATAAAAAAAAAGCCCAAAGGCTCAGGCGCCCTGCAAAAAAGGTCAGAAAATGCAAAAATATGTAAAAACACAAAATGGGTACCATTGGGGCTCGAACCCAGGTCCCAAAGGTTAACAGACGCGCGCTTTACCACTGAGGTGGCTATACATTCGTTCATATAAACAAAACAATAAATATATAAGGCAAATCAAGTCCTGATGACTTCATCTTGAACCTCCAGCCGGTGTACCTGTAACTTCTTCATTTCTCAACAAAAAATGGAAGATGACAAAATGAAAGTTGTTGTATTCTTCCTCACAAATTTAACCATGTAAATAACTAAAGCTAAAAGTCAAAGATAAATGAGAATTTCTCTGGCCCTAATTTAAACCATAAAAGTTTCAGAAACTTCAACTCTAAAATTTTCTAAGCTCGGGCCATGTAAATGCAAACTATGGATATGTATAGCTTCATGGCAATGAGGTCTACATTTTATCTTCACAAATGCAAGCCTAACAATGCATAAGCAATGAGATAGAAGTTCAAGAAAAATACCCAAAACTGGAAATTGTGAAATGAAAATGAGCTTGATTCAAAGTGCTGCAAGGATCAGGTTAGCTTCCCTGAGGTCCCAGGAAGCTAATGCAATGATTAGCTTGAGCTGAAAGTGGATGAAGAGCTCTAGAGAAGTCAAGTTGCAGACCCCTGTTTTTGAAAATGGAACTTGATGATGGAGGTGTTACAGTTGAGCAAATGGACTTTGGATGGTTTGTATTTGATGTTTAGAAGCTTTTGGAAGCGAAAGGCCAAAGAACGCACGAGGGGATTTGGAGTTTGGTATGTAAAGTCAGAACTTGCACAACAATGGTGTTTTGAGACAATTTCCGGCTAGAGGGAGTTTGAGTGAGTTTAAGGGTATTCAAGCTTGTGTCCTATCTCACAAATAGTGACTCTACTTATAAGCAACAAGTTTGGGATGCTCTAGTTGATCAGAATTCAAATTTGCATCCTTAAGCTAAACATGTGGTTTTTTGACAAAACAAGTTTCAAAGTCTTGTGTACTTGCTAAGATAGACTGGTTATGCTTTAAACAAGCTTGCTTCTGACTTTATGGATGGAGTGTGATCAGAGGGACAAGTTAGAGGGTCAATGTGAACTTTATGCAAAAAGCTTGCTTTTCAAGAATGGTATTGTTAACTTTCTTCCCAAAATAATAATGTGAATTGGATAAAGCTTAAACCACTTGGATTATAGCTCAAAAGTTTGTGTAATCCATTAATTATGGAGTTAAAAACAAGTTTGAGGCCTGAAAAGCAAAGATTATGCAGCCTAACATTGAAATTGCATTTGTGTTCATCATGAAAATGACCTATAATTCAAGTCACAAAACATGAACTTCATCTCTTCGATTCTCCATACTCAAGAATGATCTTAAGGAGTTCTTGAACATTTTGGAAAGCTTGCAATATGCTATAAAACTCATATTTGAATTGCTTTTAAATATCCCCCTTGGAACTATGTGAAAAATTGCCATGAAGTTAGGTCAAAAATCTTCCTAACCAAGGCAAAATTTCACTAAGTCTTTTTTAGTTCATGAGCATGTATTCATAAAATTATAACTTGAGATCCAAGCAATTTTAGGAGAAGTTGTGTGAAGAAAAGTTTTAGGTTTCATGGATATATTCAACTTTCATGTTGGAAGTTTCCTTTGAATCATCATGCATCATAATGAAAAAATTGCTCAAAGTTATGAAAAAATAAGAAATTTTTGACACTTAGAAAAATTTCTAAGTTTAGAAATTTTGACTTTTCAAAATGAAATCTTGATTTCTTGATTTCTTGATGAATAAGTTTCCTATTTTGACATGTTTTGATGAATTATGATCTTTGGTGCTTAAATTTTACCAAAAAGTCAAAGTTTGACTTTTCAGTATATAGTTGACTTTTTATCAGTTGACTACGAAATTCATCTGTCAATCCAATGGATTTGAAATGTTTTGAATCATGCCATTAGGTCAAAATGATGCAATTGGACTCTTGGGATCATGCCTTAAACCAATTGACCATTTTCTAGGTCAAAAATCAGAAATTGCCCTTTCCCAGTCAAAACCCTAATTTTGACCATTTTGCCCTTTTGGAGATTTGATCAAATTTCTTGAGGAATTGTGGTCCAAACTTGATCAAATGATACATATTGGTTTAAAATGTTGATTTGGATAAAAAATTATGAAGTTTGACTGTAAATTGGCCATGGTTGACTTTTTCCCCAATACAACTGATTTTTAGGTCAACTACTCAATTGATTGAGCAAAAATGTGATCCAAGGCTTGAAACTTGACATGAGTAACCTTGGGGGTCCATAATGGTCCATGAAAGTCATATGAAGCATTGATAGTTCAAAAATCCTTGTGCAAACTCAAACCCTAATTTTGGTCATCAGTGCCTAAGGAGGTGTCTTAAGTTGATCAAACCCTAATGCAGTCTTGAGCCCAAGGAGATCTTGTGAGAAAATTCTTGATAAGTGAGAGGGAAAATTTTGGGGTACAACATCTGCCACTGTTCAATCTTCTTAAGCTTGAAGAGTTAGATTGGCATGATTTTCCAGTTGAGACTCGAAGGTGGAAGATGATTGGACACTAGATTACCCATAAATTTGCACTCAGTGATGTGATGGTTATGGGAAAGGGCTTAAAGATGCCATTTGGAGAGGTGATAGAAATCTGTAGGAGATGGGCTTAAAGATGCCATCCAAAAGTTATTTGTTTGTATTGTAATTTGTAAGCTGAAAGAATGAGTATCAGAATAGCGTCCGTGTCTAGAGCTTATCTGAACTATATCTGAGAGTTGAATCTGAATGAGTATCAGAATGGCATCCCTGTCTGGAGCGTATCTGAACTGTATTAAAAGGTTGAATCTGAATTAGTATCAGGATGGCATCCGTGTCTGGAGCGTATCTGAACTGTATTAAAAGGTTGAATCTGAATGAGTATCAGAATGGAATCCGTGTCTGGAGCGTATCTGAACTATATCTGAAAACTTTGAACATTGTTAATGGTATCTGTTTGATTAATCTCATCCTGAAAAAGATAAAATGTTAGCTAATATGCAATGTTATGTTGTATGAAATGCATAGTATAATGCATTCGCGTTATCAATGTTTATGATATATGGATGCAATGTATGCGTATGTGAGCTAGTTTGCTGCACTGTTGTTGGATTGGGGAAATCAATCCATGACTGCTGTTGAGGATATGGAGTATATAAGTCTTCATGTTGTGAAGTCTAAGTGTTGACGAATTTCTGCTTAGAGAAATGAACTCTGTTGTAAGGGAAATGTCGTATGCTGCTTGTAAAATAATATTGGGGAATCCTGAGAATTTTGACGACTTCTACTGGGGATTGATAATTGGAAGCTTGTCTGCTGGGAATTAAATTGAAAATTGTGGGGGATTTATGGAAATAGCTTAGAGAGATTTCCCTACCTCTTAAAGCCATTAGTAATTGTCTTTTATTTTTTTTATTTGTAAACAGTAATTATGTTCAAAGGCATATGTTCAACAATGAATCATTGGACATTTTTGTAAACAAAACACAAGCGTAACGAAAAAAAATAGATAGTTTTTGCAATTTCAAGGAGATATATTTATAACTTTGAGTAAGTATTTTTGTACAATGAGACAAACATTCTAGTAAGAGAACGCCGTCGTAAAAAAATGAAAATTTTAATACAAATAAAAGGTAGCTATGTGTAATAATCCCACGGGGTTCTCATTCTGCTATAGCCTTCGTATCTCTGAGCATCTTGTCTATTTGTTGCCTCGTCCGAAGATGATTAAATTGATCATAACCTCTGAGTTTGTCAGTTGTCCGTAAGATGATCCAACGGGACATAGTAATACGCTTTACATTCCCTAACTTTTTCCTGGACCGCCCTTTCGGGTTTTCAGTCCACCGGGAAACCCTTTTTTGCCCAAGCCGCCCTTTCGGGTTTTCAACTTGCCGGGTGTACATATTTTTTTGTTTTATCCCTAATTTTTTCCCAAACATTTTTGGTTTGCCGGGATGCCCTTGTTTTTCCTAGGTGTGTCAACCTAGCGGGTCTCTTATGTGTAGTATCTTTTGACTATGTCCGCGTTCGCAGGATACGGCAGGTCGTCGCCATCCATGGTGGTCAAGATCATTGCCCCACCAGAGAAAAGGTTTTTTATTACAAATGGTCCTTCGTATGTAGGAGTCCATTTGCCCCTGGGATCACCTTTTGGCAGTATGATGCGTTTGATCACTAGATCCCCAACTTGATATACTTGGCGTTTGACCTTCTTGTTGAAAGCCTTGATCATCCATTTTTGATACATTTGACCATGGAAAACAACAGTAAGTCTCTTCTCATAAATCAAGTTCAGTTGATCAAGTCGAGTCTGGATCCAATCGTCTTCGTTCAGCCCTGCATTCTTCATAATCCTCAGAGAGGGGATCTGGACCTCGATAGGTAAGACAACCTCCACGCCGTAAACCAGAGAATAGGATGTTGTCCCGGTCGATGTGCGAGCTGTGGTATGATACTTGCGGAGAGCGAATGGTAGCATCGCATGCCAGTCTCTGTATGTGATTTTCATTTTCTGTATGATCTTTTTAATGTTCTTATTTGCAGCTTCGACATCACCATTCATCTTTGGCCGGTAAGGGGAAGATTTATGATGCTGGATCTTGAATTGCTCACACAAGGCGGTGATCATAGTGTTGTTGAGATTTGTACCATTGTCAGTGATGATCCTTTCCGAGATACCGTACCAACAAATGAGATTTTGTTTAATGAAACGGGAAACGACATTCTTGGTAACGAAAGCGAAGGAGGTTGCCTCAACCCACTTTGTAAAATAGGCAATGGCCACTAGGATGAAGCGGTGTCCATTGGAAGTTGTTGGCTTGATTTCCCCAATCATGTCAATTCCCCACATAGCCAAGGGCCAGGGAGCCGTCAAGACATTCAGAGGAACCGGAGATACGTACACCTTGTCAGCATAGATCTGACACTTGTGGCAGGTTCGAGAGTGTTGATAGCAATATTCTTCCATGGTAGACCAGTAATAGCATGCCTGTAGAATTTTCTTTGCCATCGTATGCCCACTGGAATGGGTGCCAAAAGTGCCTTCATGCAATTCAGCCATGATCCTTTCAGCTTCAACTTTATCTACGCACCGAAGTAATACAGAGTCATGATTGCATTTGTACAGGATGCCGTTACTAACAAAGAACTTAGCGGAGAATCTCCTTAAGAACTTCTTGTCATTAACGGAAGCTCCTTCAGTATATTCTTGAGCCTCGAGATACCTCTTGACTTCGTGAAACCAGGGCTGGTCCACTACTTCTTCAGTATTAATCTCGTGACAGTGTGCTGGTTCATCTATTCGTTTGACGGGGATCTAGGGAGCCTCGTTATCCCAATTAAGTTTAAACATAGATGACATTGTGGCTAGAGCGTCTGCTAGCTGATTTTCTTCTCGTGGGAAATGCTTGAAGGTAATCTTCTCAAAATATGGTAGCAACGTCAAAACATGTTCTTTATAAGGGATAAGGTTAGGGTGTTTGGTGTCCCATTCCCCTTTGATCTGACTAATAACCAAAGCTGAGTCTCCGAATACATTTAAGGATTTGATCCCCAAGTCTATGGCAGCTCTGAGACCAAAGATGCATGCTTCATATTCTGCCATGTTGTTTGTACAATTGAAGCAGAGTTTTGCGGTAAAGGGAGTATGACACCATTCCGGAGATATAAGTACAACACCGATACCATTTCTAAGTGCATTGGATTCCCCATCAAAGAACAGGGTCCATCAGGATCCTTGTTCAGGTCCGTCATATGGCTTGAACTCTTCACAGTTATTTACCGTCATGATGTCTTCATCTGGGAATTCAAACTTCAAGGCCTGGTAGTCTTCCACAGCTTGGTGAGCAAGGTGATCAGCTAGTACACTGCCCTTTATAGCCTTCTGGGTAGTATACTGTATGTCATATTCCGTCAGGATCATCTTCCATCTCGCTATTCTCCCAGAAAGAGAAGGCTTCTCGAAGATGTATTTTTTCGGATCCATTTTAGATATCAACAAAGTAGTATGATTTAGCATATACTGTCTTAGCCGACGAGAAGCCCATGCTAGAGCGCAACCAGTTTTCTCGAGCAGCGAATATCTGGTTTCACAGTCGGTAAACTTTTCTCTCAAGTAATAAATAGCATGCTCTTTTCGGCTAGACTCGTCATGCTTCCCCAATACATACCCCATTGAGTTTTCTAAAACAGTCAGATACATGATCAATGGTCTTCCCTCGACTGGTGGAATCAACACAAGAGGCTCTTGTAAGTATTCTTTGATTTTGTCAAAAGCAACTTGGTAGTCGTCATTCCATTTGACTACTTGATCTTTCTTCAACAATTTGAAGATTGGTTCACAAGTAGTTGTCAGGTGAGAGATGAATCTGGCAATGTAGTTCAAACGCCCCAAGAATCCTCTGACTTCCTTCTCAGTACGAGGAGAAGACATCTCTTGTATTTCTTTAACTTTGGCAGGATCGACCTCGATACCTTTGTTGCTGACGAAAAAGCCTAGGAGTTTACCGGACCGTACCCCAAATGTGCATTTGTTTGGATTCAACCTCAGCTTGTACTTCTTCAGTCTCTCAAACAAATTTTGGAAGTGATCAAGATGCTCTTCTTCTGTTTGAGATATGGCTATCATGTTGTCCATGTAGACCTCTATTTCGTGATGTATCATGTCATGAAATAAGGCTACCATGGCACGTTGATAGGTTTCACCAGCATTCTTTAGTCCGAATGGCATCACCTTATAGCAGAAAGTGCCCCACTGCATGACAAACATTGTTTTCTCCATGTCCTCAGGTGCCATTTTGATTTGGTTGTAACTTAAGAATCCGTCCATGAAGGAAAACACTTTGTGTTATGTCGTATTGTCAACTAGAATATCAATGTGGGGGAGTGGAAAATCATCCTTAGGGCTCTCCCTATTCAAATCTCTGTAGTCCACACGCATTCGCACTTTGCTGTATTTTTTGGGAACGGGAACAACATTGGCAACCATTGGGGATAAGAGGTGACAACCAAGAATCCAACGTTGAATTGCTTCATGACTTATGCTTTAATCTTTTCTGACATATCAGGCCTCATGCGGCGAACCTTTTGCTTTACTGGCGGACAATCCTCTCTTGTAGGGAGACGATGTACCACAATGTCTGCATCAAGTCCTGGCATGTCTTCATACGACTAGGAAAAGACTTCAAAATAATTGTTTAACAACCGAATCAGACGCTCCTTAATACTGGGTTCCAGATTGGCACCCACCTTGACCTCTTTTTTGTCTTCTTTGGTACCTAGGTTGATTGTATCCACGGGTTCCTCGTGAGGCTGAATGGTTCTCTCTTCTTGTTGTAGTAGTCTGGCAAGCTTCCCTGGTACTTCACAATCTTCCGCACCTTCGTCTTCAGCTTGATAGATTAGATTCTCAGAGTCATAAAAGGCCATAGTAGTATCGTTACCCATGGGATCCCGAATGAATGTATACCTGCATTGTGAGTGTGAGTGTGTGTAAGGGTATAACTATCCTTGAAAGAAATGAAAATGTAAAAAGAAAAACAATGAGCACAAAAGTTTGTATGCGAAAACATTCATGATTCATTGATGTCATATGAAAATGAGATAATAACCCTTACAAATGGAACATTGTGCCTCGGGTAAGACACAAGGTTTTAAGAGTGCGGATTGTTTTAATATTACAGATCCAACAAAATGTAAAGACAGATTACTCTGGGATAAAAGTGATCGGGACAAAATCTCTAGCCTTCCAGTTGCTGAGCCCTCCACTGACAGTTAGGAATATCCAGTCTTCCAAGTTACAGCTATCTTCATCATCTTCTATGGTGTTGACCTCGCGGTTGCTGATCTTTAGGGGTAGTCCTCCAGCACGAGCGCGACGTACAACCTTCTGGGCACCTGAAGTGAAACCCAAGCCAAACCTGTCAGACTTATATGGGATATCTGGGAGTTGTCCCCAGATAGTGCACCCACCTTCTTCTACCACTTCTTTGGCATCCTTCAGAGATGACATCCGGAGTGGAGGCCTTTTGATCTTGGGAACAACCTTGGTTACTGCCACATCTTGTGGGACCTCTTCAAAGTGCTGAAATGGAGTTTCAATAAATTCACCATCTAATTCCATATATCTGAAGGAATTGAGATGGCTGATCATATACTCTTCTTCTCCATGAACGGTGATAATCTTCCTTTGAATCAGATATTTCAGCATTTGGTGCAACGTAGAAGTGACAGCGCCAGCATTGTGAATCCATGGTCGGCCTAGCAAGCAGGAATATGAGGGACGGATATCCATTACATAAAAAGTTGAATCAAAAGTTTGGGTTCCAACCTTTATGGGGATATCCACTTCCCCATGTACCATCCTTTTCGAGCCGTCAAAATCCCTTACTACTATATTACTTGGCTTCAATGTCAATCCCTCACAATCAAGCCTATCAAGAGCTTTTTTAGGCAATACATTCAGAGATGAGCCAGTTTCCACCAAAACATGAGCCAGGGCTGTGCCCCTACATTCAACTGAGACATGCAATGTTTCATTATACTTCCTTCCTCTTTGCGTTAAATCAGCATCCAAAAAACCTAGACCATTATCTACAGTTAAGCTGGCTACGCAATCTTGAAACTGATAGGCAGATGTCTCTTGGGGTACATGGGCAGTTTTCAGGAATTTTACCAAGGCTTTTGTATGCGCCTCGGAACATAATAGTAATGCCAACATGGAAATTTTAGAGGGAGTTTTCCCCAGTTGTTCAACTACATTGTAGTCGCTTCTTTTTATGACCTTCATAATTTCCTCCATCTCTTTCCGGGAGGTCTCAGGGATAGCCAATGACTGTGCCTTCATCCGGACAGGCTCAATCAGAATACTTTTACCTCGAGTCTCGGTTAACTCGGTAGCAGGAGTTTCAGTAGGAATGATAACAGGGGTTGTAACAGCTTTGTTAGTTGGAGTATTAGTGGGGATGATTGTAGGACTGGGAACAACTTTTGGAGGAGTAACAATAGGAATGATTAAGGGTCCAGAAACAGCTTTTGGGGGAGCAATTTTTGGAGAGAATATCCTTTCGCTTCGGGTAATCTTTCTAGTTCCTGCGATATTACTGATGTCAGAGTTTACTTTCTCGGAACTCGAATCTTCGGCGGCTGGCCAATCTTGCTTAATACCGTGGTAGTAAACACCCCCTCTATAATTCCATGGTACGGTTTTGTCTGACATATACGGGATTGGTCCAGGCATTGTGATTATTAAAGGAGTTGCTTTCGGAACTGATGTAATTCAAACGGGTCTTTTGGTGGAGACCCTGGAAGAATTGGAGTAAATGGTAATGATAGAGACATCTTTAAAAGGAATAGGTGGAACAGAAGTCTTTTCAAACAAAATTTCTTTGTTATCTATTAGGCACTGAACGCCTGCTTTAAATAAAGGACAACTAGTTGGTGAGGACAGACAGAAGTGACAGCCTTCATCACATCCCGGGAACACACCGGCATTCAACAAGTTCACTTTAGTAGTCAAGAGTGGGGTCATAAGTTTATCAACTGAAGTAACAAACATTTCTTCTTCAATGGCATTGGTATTATGGCAATGTTTGGGCATAGGGGCAGAAATGACATTTGGCTTTTCGGGCACATCGAATTCAATCTCTTTTGCTTCAATTACGTATTGTATTTTGTTCTTTAGAGCCCAACAGTTATTAGTATCGTGACCAGGACTTTCAGAGTGGTATGCACAGCGGGCATTAGGATGATAGTGATGAGATGTTGTGTTGGGGTTTTTCGGAACTTCTTTCAAGGTCACTAAATTGGATCTTAGTAAATGCAGTAATACCTGAGATATGGTCATGTTAATTGTGGTGAACTGCCTGGCCGGTCTTTGCATCCTCGGTTGGTTATTTCTTTGCTGATCAGGTGCCAGTTTAGGAATCCTAACAGCCCCCACCATTGGTCGGCGTTCAGCTCTATCTTGATTTCTCTAAGGATAAACAACAACCACCTCTTTCTTTCTGATGAAAGGCTTTCTTACAACTGCAGAAGAGGATGTATCCTTTTGGATCTTTCCATTCTTTATACCGGCTTCTACCCTTTCTCCGGTCAATATTAGTTCAGTAAAACCTGCAGATGAACTTCCAAATAAATGATTGAAGAAGGGACCAGACAAGGTGCCCAAGAACATGTCTACCAATTCTCTCTCAGATAGAGGGGGTTGAACTCTTCCGGCTAAATCTCTCCATTTTTGCACATAGTCCTTGAAACCTTCATTGGAAACCATGGCCATACTCTGGAGTTGAGTACGGGTAGGCGCAAGATCAGCATTGTATTGGTATTATTTGTAGAAGGTTGCAGCAAGATCTTCCCAATTGTGAATGTTGGCTCTTTCTAACTGGTAAAACCAATCAAGTTGAGTTCCAGATAGGATGTCTTGGAAGAAGTGTACCCATAAGTCTTTCTCAGCGGTATGGGGCTGGATATTCCTCACATAGGATCGGAGATGCATCTTCGGACATGAGACTCCGTCATACTTGGAGAACACAGGTGATTTGAATTTGGGAGGAATGACAATCTCCGACACTAACCCCAATTCCTCAAAGTCCAAGCCAGGCACTTTTTGGATTTCCATTGCGCTCAACCGTTCTTCGAGATATTTATACTTGTCATCAGCTGGAGGGTATTTTTCTTCAGCATAGTTTTCTTCTTCCTCTTCCTCTTCTGATTCTGACTGGATAACTGTTTTCTTGCCCTTCCCCTCTTGGTTGTATTTCTCACCGGATGTCGTTGGGAAGTCTAAGGTCCTTCTTGTCTGCCCATGAAATCGTCTTCCCATGTTTAGGACTCCGGTTACCTTCTTTGTTTTCTTTTTCTTCTCCTCATCCAGCAAAGTCTTCAACTCTTCTTGTCCTTTGGATAGGGTCAAGAGCAGCTGTTGAAACTGTGTATTATGAGCTTGGAGGTCCTTCATTGTTTGCTCGAGATCTATCTTACTGAAATAAATAGTATAGAGATGAGGAGACTTGTTGCAAAAGACCTACTTATGTTATGATGAATGATAAATGCATATGCAAATGTTTTCAAGGATTTTAATATTTAAATTTGTTTTAGACAAAAAGGAAACACACGTTATATTAATAAGTTAAAGCTTGAGTACATCAATGCCTTTTGGGCTTATAAGGAAATACAAAAGCTCTAAGATAAAAAGTTAGTGCGCATCCTCTTTGGCGCGATGTAGCCATTGAGAGTCTGCTCCTCATGAAGTAGCCTAGTGAGTTCCAAAACCTTCTTCTCGCTCGCGTAAAATTGGGTTTCGAAGGTATCTCACTCTCCCTTGAGTTGTATCCAATCCCTTTGTAGGTCTTCAAGAGAGGTGGGCATATCAGGATGTAGGATAGTGTATGGAATATCTCCCTCTATGACAGGCTCAATGATTACCGGGAGAATGGAGGGGTAAGGCATCATAAGACTCTGAGCACGAGTTCGTACCCATTTGAGGTAAGGCTCTAGAGGGATGGAATTCTTGTGCCCCAAAGTCTTGCTATCCACCTTGTTTAACATCCTCCAAGCTCGGATGAATCTCTGGCAAAGACCTTGATCGTTGTTGTCGTAGTCAAATACCAAACCTTGAATCAGCATCTCGTACGGGCCATCCCTTTGGGCGTAACCAAACTGTCTTAAGGCTAAGCATGGGTTGTAGGTAATACCTCCTCTAATTCCAAGTAAATGGACATTAGGGAATTCTACACGACGGTCGACAATGATAACATTCTCTTTGGATCGGGAGCACCAATGAATGTCCGAATGTTTGAGCGTCATCAACCTTTATGACCACCTTGAACCTTGCTCATTTTTTAATACAGATTGGGGAAGATGCGAAATAAACCATCTTGCTAAGAGAGGAGTGCCACACATAAGGACACCTCTTTTCCTCATTGTATGAGTGTGAAAATAGTGTAGGATATCTCCTAGCAAAGTAGGCACCGGGTTACGAGATATGAAGATTTTGACGGTGTTGACATCTATGAGTTGGTCAGGATTTGGAAACAAAACCATCCCATAGATGAGGAGAGCCATAATTTCCTCAAAGGCTTGCAAATCCAACGAGTTCCAATAACTTTGGGCTTTCTTGAACAAGAATTTTGCTAAAAAACCTTTGACACCACTCCTTGTTTCCCAATGAGTTGTGACATCAGATGAGTGTAAGTGTAGAGCTTGAGAATCTCTTCTGGCTTTGGGTCTCTTTTCGTACCTTTGAAAGGTAGTTGATTGAGAATGGGAATCCTCAAGAGTTGGGGGAATTCTTCCAAAGTAGGCACAAGTTGATAGTCGGGAGTCTCTTGGTAAATGGAGAGTTTTCAGGAATCCTTGAAGCTAGCTCCTTAAGTTGTGGTGGGATTCTTACAAGGTTGACTTGAATAATTTTCCTGTGAAGTGAATCCATATCCTACAAAACAAGAACAAAGATGAATCCCAAAATCCTTGAAATGGTTAGTGGATGTATATGATGTTCATGATGTTATGTACAAGTATGCATATACAAACAAAGCAAACAAGTCCTTAGGTTTAGGCTTGCATGGGGTTTTATAGGTAAGTACCCTCTTGAAGTTTAGTTGGCTTAAACATGTCCTAGTAATAGTAACCAGGTTTTAAGGAGCTCAATATCACTGGTTTGTTTCCTTGGTCATTGTTTCAGCACAAGCCTCTTTAATGGAGACCGAAATATCCCAAGAAACCAAACCTCAATGAGTGTAGTATCGAGTATCTACCAACTTCGGACTGCACCAAAACCGGTCATCTCACTACATCCTAAAGGCCAAGTTGGTCAAGTAAAGGTTCTAAAACTTCATTAGTGCTTCATGACATCACTCAGCGGACCCGTATTCTCTTCGATTAACTCAAAGGCTACTGGTACCCACAAATATGTCGCACTAATATAGCTATTGCTTAGACCATGTCGGTATACCCCGTACAGTTTCCATAACGTATTGCTACTTACCTATAAGGTATCCCAAATCCGGGTAGAGGATTTAAACCCAAATAAAGAACCATAGTGTAAAGCATACAAGTCAAACAATGAAAGCAAGTAAATGTGTTCTATCCCTAAGGTAACCCCACTTTTAGAATTTTCCCCAACAGAGTCACCAGTTCTGAGATATGGTGGGAGAACTGACTTGAGGGTTTTGCGTTTGATCGTAAATGTTGATGTTAGCAAGAGTCACCACCGACTTTTCTTTTATCCAAAAGGAAAGGTGAAAAAGTACAGGAAAGACCTTTGAGATTGTTTCTTGAGTTTTGGGGGTAGATTATGAAAAGGGAAGGTATTAGCACCCTTTTTAGACATGGTTTTCCATGGGCTCTTAGTTACTTGCTAGATCACTTGCTTTTTGTTTGAAATTATGCTTTGTGTGATTTTTGAAAGTATTTTGTAAAGAGGCCATTGTTTAGGCAATCTTTGTAATGATTCTCGTTTGTAAGAATGTATACAAAGATGTTTGATCTTTTGAAAATGTTTTCAATTTTGTAAGATTTGAAAGTGTATGTGTTTGTTTTTGAAAATAGCAAGGATGTTTGTTTTGAAATGGAGCAAGTAATTAGGAGAAATCTACCTACTCAAATGTCTTTCTTGTTCATTTTCTTTTCCTTTGACATTGTTGTCTTACCATTGATTTGGTAAGCAATCCTATCTTTGGATGTAAACGGGATGGGCGTGGGTCATCGTATATCCATGATTAGAAATATTGCAAGGTATCTTAGCATTATTTTTTGAGGGACTAAGATCATTTGTAAGGCAACTTAGATAGCGTCATCGAGGGACTATGATCTTGTATTTGCTTTTTTTTGCTAAGATACCTTACATGCGTAATATGACCATTTTTGTAAGGCAACTAAGTGGATCTTACCCTAGGGGTGCTTGTGTGCAAATGTGTTGATTTACATGCATTGAGTTGTCTTTGAATTAGGGTTTTCTATTTGATTGATTTTACTCTTTCCATACAAACCCTAATTACTAGCATTTGTATATAAAACGATAAATTGCGGAATTTTAAAGTTACTACGCTATTACAACATTTGTGGGAGGGGGGTATACAAATTGAATGAGGATTGCAAGAATTTAAAGCCTAATTAGTCTATTACAACCATATTGAATTTATACAATAATTGAATTTATACAATAATTGAAATAAATAAATGTACAAAAATAAATATGCAAGAATGTAAATGCAAAGAAAGTGGATCTTTGTGTTTGGATTTTTTATGAGAAAAAGGATTTTGTTTTAACCTAACTAATAAAAAGAAAATAATTAATTAAAATAATAAAAGTAAACCTAATTTACTAAGAAAAGGTTTTAAATAAAACCCTAAATCTACTAATTGATTAGAAAGAAATTAAGTTTATAAGAAAAGCATTTTTTTTGTTATTTTTGTCTTGAAAATATTTATGGCATCATGAAATATTTTTAGTCTTTTTTATATCAAAAATAATATATTTTAATAGGTGTAAAAGAAAAATAAATATTAACCTAGTTTTAATTAAATTTACAAGGTGATTTGTAAAAAATAAATAAAGTATAGTTAATAAAAATATTTTTTTGGTGAGAAAAATAAAATAAAATAAATTAAAATGAAGATAAATTTTTTTAATATTTTTTTATGATTTTTAATATTAGTGAAAAATAATTAAGAAAAAAAACAAATAAAATTAAGAAAATAAAATAAATTGGGCCAGGGGTGCATAAGCAGACAAAGAGGTTAGTTAGTAAAAAAAACAAAAAGCCCAAAGGCCCAGGAGCCCTGCAAAAAAGGTCAGAAAATGCAAAAATATGTAAAAACACAAAATGGGTAACACTGGGGCTCGAACCCAGGTCCCAAAGGTTAACAGGCGCACTCTTTACCACTGGGGTGGCTATACACCTGTTCGTATAAACAAAATAATAAATATGTAAGGCAAATAAAGTCCTGATGACTTCATCTTCAACCTCCAGTCGGTGTACCTGTAACTTCTTCATTTCTCAACAAAAATGGAAGATGACAAAATGAAAGTTGTTGCATTCTTCCTCACGAATCTAACCATGTAAATAACTAAAGCTAAAAGTCAAAGATAAATGAGAATTTCTCTGGCCCTAATTTGAGCCCTAAAAATTTCAGAAACTTCAACTCTAAAATTCTCTAAGCTCAGGCCATGTAAATTCAAACTATGGATATGTACAGCTTCGTGGCAATAAGGTCTACATTTTATCTTCACAAATGCAAGACTAACAATGCCTAAGTAATGAGATAGAAGTTCAAGAAAAATACCTCAAAACTGGAAATCGTGAAATGAAAATGAGCTTGATTCAAAGTGCTGCAAGGACCAGGTTAGCTTCCCTGAGGTCCTAGGAAGCTAATGCAATGATTAGTTGGAGCTGAAAGTGGCTGAAGAGCTCTGGAGAAGTCAAGTTGTAGACCCCTGTTTTTGAAAATGGAACTTGATGATGGAGGTGTTACAGTTGAGAAAATGGACTTTGGATGGTTTGTATTTGATGTTTAGAAGCTTTTGGAAGTGAAAGGCCAAAGAACGCACGAGGGGATTTGGAGTTTGGTATGTAAAGTCAGAACTTGCACAAAAATTGTGTTTTGAGACAATTTCTGGCTAGAGGTAGTTTGAGTGAGTTTAAGGGTCTTCAAGCTCGTGTCCTAGCTCACAAATATTGACTCTATTTATAAGCAACAAGTTTGGGATGCTCCAGTTGATCAGAATTCAAATTTGCATCCTTAAGCTAAACGTGTGATTTTTTTGACAAAACAAGTTTCAAAGTCTTGTGTACTTGCTAAGATAGATTGGTTATGCTTTAAACAAGCTTGCTTCTGAATTTATGGATGGAGTGCGATTAGAGCGAACAAGTTAGAGGCTCAATGTGAACTTTATGCAAAAAGTTTGTTTTACAAGAATGGTATTGTTAACTTTCTTCCCAAAATGGCAATGTGAATTGGATAAAGCTCAAACCACTTGTATTATAGCTCAAAAGTTTGTGTAATCCATTAATTATGGATGGAAAAACAAGTTTGAGGCCTTCAAAGCAAAGATTATGCAGCCTAACATTGACATTGCATTTGTGTTCATCATGAAAATGATCTATAATTCAAGTGACAAAACACCAACTTCATTTCCTTGATTCTCCCTATTAAAGAGTGATCTCAAGGAGTTCTTGGACATTTTGGAAATATTGAAATGTGATCTACAACTCATCTTTGAATTTCTTTTGAATATTACCCTTGTAACTATGTGAAAAATTGCCATGAAGTTAGGTCACAAATCTGCCTAACTAGGGCAAAATTTCACTAAGTCTTTTTTAGTTCATGAGCATGTATTCATAAAATTATAACTTGAGATCCAAGCACTTTTAGGAGAAGTTGTGTGAAGAATAGTTTTAGGTTTCATGGATATATTCAACTTTCATGTTGGAAGTTTCCTTTGAATCATCTTGCATCATAATGAAAAAATTGCTCAAAGTTATGAAAAAATAAGAAATTTTTGACACTTAGAAAAATTTCTAAGTTTGGAAATTTTGAATTTTCAAAATGAAATCTTAATTTCTTGATTTCTTGATGAATAAGTTTCCTATTTTGACATGTTTTAATGAATTGTGATCTTTGGTGCTTAAATTTGACCAAAAAGTCAAAGATTGACTTTTTAGTATATAGTTGACTTTTGATCAGTTGACTGCAAAACTCATCTGTCAATCCAATGGATTTGCAATGTTTTGAATCATTTCATTAGGTCAAAATTATGCAATTGGACTCTTTATATCATTCCTTAAACCAATTGACCATTTGCTAGGTCAAAAATCAGAAATTGCCCTTTCCCAATCAAAACCCTAATTTTGACCATTTTGCCCTTTTGGAGATTTGATCAAATTTCTTGAGGAATTATGGTCCAAAATTGATCAAATGATACATATGGGTTTAAAATTTTGACGTGGATAATTATAAAGTTTGACTATAAATTGGCCATGGTTGACTTTCTCCCCAATACAACTAATTTTTAGGTCAACTGCTCAATTGACTGAGCAAAAATGTGATCCAAGGCTTGGAACTTGACATGAGTAACCTTGGGGGTCCATAATGGTCCATGAAAGTTATATGAAGCATTGATAGTTCAAAAATCCTTGTGCAAACTCAAACCCTAATTTTGGTCATCAGTGCCTAAGGAGGTTACTTGAGCTGATCAAACCCTAGTGCAGTCTTGAGCCCAAGGAGATCTTGTGAGAAAATTCTTGATAAGTGAGAGGGAAAATTTTGGGGTACAACAGTAAACAAAGTGGATAGTAAGACGTTGGACACAAGAATTCTACTCCCCTTGAGCCTTACCTTAGGTGGGTACGAGCTCGTGCTCAAAAGCCCGTGATGCCTTATCCCTCCATCCTACTAGTTATCATGGATCCTATGGCTAAAGAAGATGTCCTGTACACTGTCCTCCATCTCGACATGCCTACTTCTCTTGAAGACTTGAAAAAAGGTTGGATTCAGCTAAAGGAATAACGAGATACCTTCGAAGCTCAATTCTACTCTAGCGAGAAAAGGGTTCTGGAACTTACAAAGCAACTCCATGAAGAACAAAGATTGAATGCCTACATTGCCCCAAAGAGGATACGTTTGACCATTTTGTCTTAGAGATTTATTTTGTAAGCCCAAGAGGCACGATGTAATCATTTTGAATTAATTAATGGAGTTTGAAATTTGGTTATTCTTTGTCTACACAAATTTAAATTTCATAAATCTTTGAAATCATTTGCATACTCATCTTCCATGCATCATAACACAACATGTTTTCCATGACAGGTTTCCTTATATTTCTACTACTTATTTCAGCAAGATGGATATCGAGAAAACAATGAAGGATCTACAAGAACAAAACTCCCAGTTTCAAGAGACTCTACTGACTCTGGCCAAGGGGTAAAAAGAGTTGATGGCATTGCTAGCATCCAAAAAGAAACCAAAGAGGAAATCCCTAATCAATATGTGTAAGAGGTTCAGAGAGCCGATCCGTCAGAGAACCAAAGAGGAAAGCCCTAATCAATGATCAAGCATCCGATGATGAGGATTATTTTGACGAGCAGTATCCTCCTGCCGATGTTAAGTACAAGTAACTAGAGGACAAACTGAAAGCCGTTGAGATTCAAGCTATCTCCGGTTTGGATTTTAATGATTTGGGTTTAATATATGGGGTTGTCATTCCCCTAAAATTCAAGATACCAGTCTTCATGAAATACGATGGGGTTTCCTGCCTAAAACTTCACCTGAAATCTTATGTGCACAAGATACAACTGCACACCACTGACAAGAAACTCTGGGTTCACTTCTTTCAAGAAAGCTTGGTTGGGACGCAACTAGATTGGTTTTACCAATTGGAGGGTTCCCGTGTCCATACATGGGAAGACTTAGCCACTTCTTTCTACCACTAATACCAGTACAATGCCAACCTAGTGCCGACGAGAGTTCAACTGCAAGACATGACAATGGGTAAGAGTGAAGGGTTCAAAGAGTACGCCCAAAAGTGGAGGGATCTTGCTAGTAGAGTCCAACCGCCGTTAACCGGCAGGGGGCACATTGATATGTTTATGGACACTTTATCTGGTCCATTTTCAACTTATTGTTTGGTTGTTCTTCTTCCGATTTCACAGAACTGATCTTAACTGGTGAAAAAGTTGAAAGCGGTATCAAAAGCGGGAAGATTCCCATAACATCTTCTTCCATCTCCAATCCCGTAAAGAAACCATTCACTGGGAAGAAAGAAACTAATTTTGTGTATGGGTCAAGGGCCCATACCAAGAAAGATGATCGTCCGTCCATTAATGTTATTCGGATTTCCAACCCACCACCTGTTCAAAGACAATATTCCAATCATCAATGGTTTGAGGCTCCGCGAAGATAATACACAAGGATATGCATGTTGCTATCACAAGCCCTACAACACCTGTTAAAGGCTAATTTGGTTACACTGCGTGATCCTCTGGCCAATCCAGACACCTCTTCACCTAAGTACAATCTGAATACCAAGTGTGCATATCACTCGAGTAGTCTCGGGCATGAGACTGACCAATGCTGGACGCTTAAGAATAAAATTCAAGACTTAATAGACAACAAGACCATTGAATTTGATCCTCCTTCAACTCCGAATGTAATCACCGTGCCTATGCAAAATCATGGCAAAGGTGTCAATGTTGTTGAAGACACCATTTTTGTTTCCTCAGTCGAAGACTTGACTACTCCGTTAACCATTATCAAGAAGAATCTGCTGAAAGTCGAGATTTTCCCTGGCTGTTTGAAGAACTATGATTCCTATGCCAAACAACTCAGTGGATACAAATGGAAGAAGGAAGGCATTCAACGCCTAATGAATAGCCATGAGATCCTATTTGAAAAGACTCCGACCGCCAAAAGTTTGACCAATAAGTTTGAAGACCTCTCCATCATAACAATCACAAACAAGCCTCTTAGGATCTCCTCCAAGGGTCCCACCAGGATTTCAAATGAACCGACCATTACTCCTCTGATAATTACCGCCCCCGGGCCAATTCCGTACTCTTCCAACAAAGCAGTGCCATGGAACTATGGTTTTGAGGTGTTTTACCATGGAATAAAGCAAGACGGTTGAATTGAAGAAAGCAAAACTGATGACATTGGTAACATTACTGGATCTAGTAAGGTGACAAGAACCGGGAGAATCTTTTCACCCAACATCTCACCACCAACTGCTACAAAGGAACCTGTCCGCATCACCACTGCTAAGCCTAGTGCTGACACAAAGGGAAAGGAAAAAGTAGTTGAGCCTGCTAAGACAGAAATAACGGCAAAAGGCATTGCTGCTGAGGAACCTTCTGCTCGAGAAATGGATGAGATCTTGAAAATTATAAAAAGGAGTGATTTCAAGATAGTGGAGCAGCTGGGGCAAACCCCTTCCAAGATTTCTATGTTATCTTTGCTACTTTGTTTTCGATGCTCATGCTTGGGCGTTAATCAAATTCTTGAAGAAGGCTCATGTCCCTCTTGAGACCACGACAGACCAGTTTGAAAATTGTGTGGCAAGCTTGACGGCCAATAACGGTTTGGGGTTCTCAGATGCTGATCTGACACCCTGGGTAAGAACCATAATAAAGCGCTGCATGTTTCTGTTGAATGTAAGAGGACTACCCTAGCACATGTTTTGGTTGACACTGTCTCTTCTTTAAATGTGCTACCCAAGGGGGCTTTGGACCGTTTAGACTATGTAGGACTAGTTTTGAAACCAAGTGATATTATTGTGAGGGCTTTCGATGGGTCCAAAAGGACAGTTCATGGAGAGGTGGATCTCCCGATCAAGGTGGGCTCACAGATTTTCAACTCTAATTTCTACATCATGGATACCCATCCTACTTACTCCTATTTGCTAAGTCGCCCTTGGATCCATGGAGCAGGGGCAGTAATTTCAAACCTTCATCAAAAGCTCAAGTATCCAGTCAAGGTAAGGATCGTCACTGTTTGTGGTGAGTAGGAGTTCATGGTAAGCCACCTAAATTCTTTCAAATATGTGGATATGGATGGTGAATTTATAGAAACCCTGTGTCAAGCTTTTAAAGTTGTGCCACCAATGGTTGCTACTGCCAAATTTTCCTCTGATGTGTCTAAAGCTGTTAAGTTCGTGCCAAAGTTTAGAGATGCTCGTGCCACATTCGAAGAAGGAAGCTGTGATACTTGGGGGAAACTCCCCGAGATCCCATCCAAAGCATACAAATATGGGTTGGGTTTCACTATCAAGGCTCAGAAATAAGTGAGGCGCGCTCGTGCAGGGAAGCCCCCTCTCCATATTAGAAGTCATGAAGTTAACGTTGTGGGTGATTATGATGATGAGGTTGCATTTGAATAATGGGTATATCCTACTACAACAAAGCTCAACAATTGGCACGCAAAGGAATTTGTTCACATCTCCTTCATTGAGGAGTAATTACTTGTTTATTGCTTTCTATTAATTCAAGAACATTTTGTCTGTAATATTAAATAATGACTTTTAAGCCATGTGCCTGGCCCGGGGCACTATGGTCCATTTGTCAAGGGTTTTATTTATGTTCATTTTATCATATGATCATTCAATACAAACCATTAGACTTTTTTGCATTCGAACTTTTGTGCTCATTGTATTTATTTCTCTTCAATACAATTTTCAAAATATCCATGTGCCTTACATGCACACACACACACACTCTTGCAGGTCCTCGTCCACTCCAAATCTCATTACCAATGACTCTACTATTACCGACTATGATTTCAAACATCCAATTAACCAAGCCGAAGACGAAGGCGAGGAAGATTGTGAAATACCGAGAGAACTAGCCAAACTTCTATTACAATAGGAAAAAGCTATTCAGCCGCATGAAGATTCAGTTGAAGTCATCAATCTAGGTACCGAGACAGACAAGAAAGAGGTCAAGATCGGTATTAACCCGGAAAGCAGTGTTACAAGCAAATTGGTTCATATGTTGCATGACTATGTTGAAGTGTTTGATTGGTCGTATGAAGATATTCCAGGGTTGGATACCGACATTGTAGTTCATCGTCTGCCGACAAAGGAAGATTGTCCTCCTGTCAAACAAAAAGTTCATTGCATGAGGCCTGACATGTCTGAAAAGATAAAAGCTGAGGTGATGAAATAATTTGACGTAGGATTCCTAGGTGTGACATCTTATCCCCAATGGGTTTCAAACGTGGTGTCAGTGCCAAAGAATGACGGAAAAGTTCGTATGTGCATATATTATAGGGATCTGAATAGGGCAAGTCTCAAGGATGATTTCCCTCTACCCCATATTGATGTCTTGGTCGATAACACTGCTCAACATAAAGTCTTCTCTTTCATGGATGGTTTCTGTGGCTATAATCAAATTAGGATGGCTCCGGAAGACATGGAGAATACCACTTTCGTTACATAATGGGGCACCTTTTGCTACAAGGTCATGCCGTTCAGATTAAAGAATGCAGGGGCAACATATCAAAGGGCTATGGTAGCTTTGTTTCATGACATGATCCATCATGAGATAGAGGTATATGTGAATGATATGATTGCAAGATCACAAACTGAAGAGGAGCATCTCAGTCACCTATGCAAGCTATTCGAGAGGCTAAAAAAGTACAAGTTGAGGTTGAACCCTAATAAGTGCACATTCAGAGTACGATCTGGAAAGCTTCTAGGTTTTGTTGTCAGTGGTAAAGGCATCGAAGTCGATCCTGCCAAGGTAAAGGCCATCCAAGAAATGCCAGTCCCCCACTCTAAAAAGGAGGTTAGAGGATTCTTGGGTCGTCTTAACTACATCGCCTGCTTCATATCTCACTTAACTACTACTTGTGAGCCAATCTTCAAACTCTTAAAGAAAGATCAAGTAGTCATATGGAATGATGAATGCCAAGTTTCCTTTAACAAAATCAAAGAATATCTGCAAGAACTTCATATTCTCATGCCTCTAGTTGAAGGAAGACCCTTGATCATGTACTTGACGGTGCTAGAGAATTCTATGGGGTGCGTGTTGGGCCAATATGACGAGTCTGGCCGAAAAGAGCATGCTATTTACTACCTGAGAAAAAAGTTTACCGACTGTGAAACCAGATATTCACTGCTCGAGAAAACTTGTTGTGCTCTGGCATGGGTTACTCGCCGACTAAGACAATATATGTTGACTCATACCACTTTGTTGATTTCTAAGATGGGTCATATCAAGTACATCTTTGAGAAACCCGTTCTTTGTAGACGGATAGCTAGATGGTAAATGATCTTGACTGAGTATGATATTCAATATCCAATGAAAAAGGCCATCAAAGTAAGTTTATTAGCAGATCATTTGGCCCATCAAGCTGTTGATGATTATCATTCTATGATATTTGACTTCCCAGATGAGAATATCATGCTAGTAACCGACTGCGTGAAACCTGGACCGTATGACGGACCTGAACAAGGATCCCGATGGACTATGGTCTTCGATGGGGCTTCCAACGCTTTGGGTAACCGAATTAGTGCTGTGATAATTTCTCCTGAAGGTTTCCACACTCCTTTCACTGCCAGACTATGCTTCGATTGTACGAACAACATGGATGAGTATAAAGCATGCATTTTGGGTCTGAAGGATACCATTGATTTGAGGATCAAGCATTTGAATGTGTTTGGGGATTCCGCTCAAATGATTAGCCAAGTAAAAGGAGATTGGGACACTAGGCACCCTAATATCATACCTTACAAGGAGCTTGTGCTATCTCTGATTCCTTACTTCGAAGAGGTCACATTTGAACACTTCCCTAGGGAAGAAAATCAACTAGCCGATGCTTTGTCCATAATGTCTTCCATGTTCAAAGTCAGATGGGACAACGAAGCTCCTATGATTAAAATCGAGAGATTTTACGAACCTTATGAGCTCGACACTGACACGGAAAAGCCATGGTACCATGAGGTGAAGAGATACCTTGAAGCATAAGAGTACCCCGAAGGAGCATCCATCAATGACAGAAAGTTCTTACGAAGATTTTCAGCCAAATTCTTCCTAAGTAATGGAATCTTGTACAAACGCAACCATGCTATACTCTACTCCGATGTGTGGACAAGAAGGAGGTAGAGGAAATTATGGAAGACATGCATGATGGTCTCTTTAGGACTCACTCTAGCGGACATACTATGGTCAAGAAAATCCTGAGAGCTGGTTACTATTGGTCAATAGAGGAGACTGATTGCCATCACCACTCAAGAACTTGCCACAAATGCCAAATTTATGCCGAAAAGGTCCATGTGCCTCCTATCCCTCGGAACATCATGACCGCTCCGTGGCTATTTTCAATATGGGGGCATTGACATGATTGGAGAGATAAAACCCACTGCTTCCAATGGACATCGCTTCATTCTTGTCGCTATCGATTATTTCACCAAATGGGTCAAATCCGCCTCATTTGCCTAAGTCACAAAGAACGTGGTAGCCAGATTCATCAAACACAACCTCATCTACCGCTATGGTATCCCCGAAAGGATTATCACCGACAATGGGACTAACCTCAACAATGCTATGATTACATAACTTTGCACTCAGTTCAAAATCAAGCATCACAATTCTTCTCCTTATAGACCTAAAATGAATGGCGCAGTGGAAGCGGCCAACAAAAACATTAAGAAGATTATGCAGAAGATGGTAGTAACCTATAAAGACTGGCATGAGATGTTACCATTTTCTCTTCATGGCTACCGTACGTCAGCTCGGACATCAACTAGGCAACTCCCTTTTCTTTGGTCTATGGCATGGAAGTTGTTCTACCAGTGGAAGTTCAGATTCCCTTATTAAGGATTATGAATGAAGCAGGCCTAGGAAAAGACGAATGGATTCAGACAAGGTTGGATCAATTGAACTTGATCGATGAAAAATGATTGGCTGCTGTTTTTCATGGTCAGATGTACCAAAAACGTATGATCAAGGCCTTCAACAAAAAGATCAAGCCTCGAGTATATCAAGCTGGTGACTTGGTAATAAAGTGCATCATTCTTCCACAAGGCGACCTCGTGGGAAAATGGACTCCCACTTACGAAGGTCCATTTGTTGTCAAGAGAGTTTTCTATGGTAATGCCATGATGCTGACTACCATGGACGGTAAATACTTCCCACATCCTGTGAACGCGAACATGGTTAAAGTATACTACGCATAAGAGATCCGCTAGGTTGACACACCTAGGCAAGATAAGGGCATCCCGACAAACCAAAATGTTTGGGAAAAAATTAGGGATATATGCAAAAGATTGTACACTCGGTAAGTTGAAAACCCGAAAGGGAGGCTTGGGCAAAAATGGGTATCCTGGTTGGCTGAAAACCCGAAAGGGCGGTCCAGGAAAAAGTTAAGGATTAAAAGTGTATGATTATGTCCCACGGAATCACCACAGTCGACTTTATTACCAAGGTCCGAGTTCAAATGGTCCAAGATCAGTCCAATCAATTTCTGTCAACGACAAGGGGCATTCGAAGACACTGGGGAAATAGTAGAGTTGGAACGCGATGAGATCACTTCCACATGGCTATTATATTTGTTTTCAATTTTGTTTTCCTTTCAAAGATTTCCTCTTACTAGGATCTCCGTCTCTTTGTACAAAAATGCCTATTCATGGGCAAAATATCAATACAAATATACTTTGAAGTGCAAACTTTCTGTTTTTTTTTGTTTTGAATGCAAAGATATCCAATGACTAAAATCGAACGAACATATGCATGTGAACATGATTAAAACTATTTGGTACATGTGTCCTGCTAAGCAGCAGAAAGCATATCTTTAATGTATATGGAATATCCCCAGATTTATTTCATTAGCATTATCCCCACAAAGATGGTTACAATAAACCTTTCACCAACAAAGTTGCCCACAAAGTCTCTTTGCATAGGTTGATCCCCAACCAGAGTCTCAATCTCTTGACATCTCTCTCCCCAGCTAAGTTGGTCCTAAAAAAAGAAGTCTTGTGGATCTCTTCCTAAAATAACTCACTTCGTCGGTAGTTCATCAAGTATTCCTCAACAGGGTTTATTTCCCCAACGGGGTTTATTTCCCCAGCAGGGTTTATTTCCCCAATAAACAACAAACAACAAACAACAAACAACAAACAACGAACAACAAAATTCGCCAGCTAAATTTTTCTACCCCGACGGAGTCTATCCTCTCCAGCTTGAGTTTTCCTTTCAGACTATTACAAATCAGAGGGCCACAACCCATAATCACAAGTGAAGTCGCCAAAAAATTCATTGCTATCTCCAAAAGTTGTTGTAAAGCCTGGAATCCGACCAGATAATAGTTTTAAGTTGTTGTGAAGCCTGGATCCGACCAGATAACAGTCAACTTCATTCGTTCAAAATACTATGAAGCCTAGAACCGACCAGATAATAGTGTAACTTTTTTCAAAAACTATGAAGCCTGGACCCGACCAGATAATAGTACAACTTTCAGCCACTATGAAGCCTGGACCCGACCAGATAATAGTGTAACTTTTTCAAATACTATGAAGCTTGGACCTGACCAGATAATAGTACAACTTTCAGTTATTATGAAGCCTGGAGCCGACCAGATAATAGTGTAACTTTTCAAATTCTATGAAGCCTGGCCCCGACCAGATAATAGTACAATTTTCAATTACTATGAAGCCTGGACCCGACCAGATAATAGTTAACTTCTCAAGACACTATGAAGCCTGGACCCGACTGGATAATAGTTTAACTCTTCGAGATATTGAAGAACCTGAACTCAACCAGACAAGGGTTTAACTTCTTTTCCCCAGTAGAGTTTGCCTCTACCTCAGCAAGTGTGATACGGTGGCAAAACCGATTGTTTAATGCTGGTTTGTGTTTTGCATTTTTTGTTTGCAAAATGTCGCGGTAAGAAAGAGTCGCCACCGACTTTTATTTCATCCAATCAGAAAGGAAAAAAGTATAGAAAAAAAATCCTTTTTCGAGATATTCTGAGTACGGCGTGTAGATTATAAAAAGGGAAGGTGTTAGCACCCTTTCTATCCATGGTTTTCCATGGGCTCTTAGATACTTGCTCATTTTGAAATTGCTTGTGTATGTGCTTTGTTTTGAAAATGTTTTACTTCGTGATAACCCTTGTATCAGTCCTCAAGGGTGTGACGAAGTTGTTTTGAAAATTTGTTTGAAAAGTGTAAGTGTGAAAAGTTTTGATTTGAGCAAGTACCTACTAGCATCTACCTACTCGAAAAAAGATTGTTTCTATTCTCGTTTCCTTTAGACAGCGCTATCCTACTATTGAAAAATAAGTAGCACCGTCGTTGGAGTTGTAAGGATCAATTCGAAAGGGACGTACCATCACTAAAGCAATATTAAGACACCTTAGTAATAACCCTAGAGTCTTAAGATCATATTCGAGGCAACATTTCTGAGGCAATATTTCCGAGGCAACATTCAAATGGGACATTTGATCTTTTTAGATAGGAGGGCAACCCCTAAGACACCCTATGCTTAACGATCGTTTACCGAAGTCAACCGAAGTGAGAGCATACCCTAAGAGTGATATGTGCGAGTGATTTGTTTTCAGTTATTTATCTTTGCACATTATGGTTTTCTAACCGTATTAATTTGTCATGCATTCTTGTCATACAAACCTATTAGCATACATCTAGACAGATAAATATTTACGGGAATTTAAAGTGCGGAAAAGTGAATCTACGCTATTACAAGGCTTCGGGGAGGGGGATTAATTACATAGCCAAAAAAACAGGGGGAAAAGCGATAAGTAAAACCCCTAAATTAACTATTACAAACCATGAACAGTTACAAAAATATTGTCAAAATAAATAATGAGCGCGCGAAGAATCAAATACGAAACGACTAGGATTTTGACCCATGACAAAACCTCTTGACGATTGATTAAAAATTGTCATGTTTTAAGAAAATAATGGAATAGTTAAATAAAAAGAAGACCTAATTACTGATTAATTTTAATTCATAAAAATAAATTAATTCAATCTAAAGACCTATTTTTTGTATTTTTATTTATTTCAGAAAAAGAGAAAATAAAATTAAATCAAGAGTTTTAACCTAATTTATATTTGATTTTATTTATGAAAATAAATTACAATTTCCCTAAGTTAAACTAAATTAAATTAATTTTGATAATAATAAAAAAACTAATTCTAAATTTTTTTATGAAGTCTTGATTTTATGATTCTATAAAAAAAGATTAATTTGTTAATTAAAATCATTAAAAAAAATTAAAAGAATTAAAGAAAACAAACAAAAAAAGTTAGAGATGGGTCTGATATCATTTAGCAATTCTGGGGGTATGTTGTTGAAATTTTGAGCCCAAACAAATCCCAGCCCTTTTGACTTCTCCTGATCTAGTGCGTACGTTGACCTGGTGTGCATGGTGGTCCTTCAATGATGGAACACTGGATCTTGGCTGATGATGCGTTTGGTGGTTGGATCTGAATGTCATATGGTGGACGCTTGAGGTTGCAGTGTACCTAATCACATGAAACAAAATAATGCAAAGAAAGGTTGGGACCTGGGGATCGAACCCAGGCCGTTAGGCTCGCTCCCAATACCATGCTGCTAACTGAGCTGCTTTGTTGGTTTGTACATATAATAGAAATAAACAATATAATCAAATCACGTGATGTATTCAGACAAAAATGCACGAAAATTCAAACCACCCAACCAGTGAGTGCCACACATCGTCTTCTTCCCCAAATTGTCGTTTTAGGCAACATAACTTTTGCCTACGAACGTTTGTTGTAGGTATAACCTTGTCCATCTCCAAAATTGCATATGCTCAAGATAAATGACAATGGCTGGTACCAATCAACTCGTCTCATCCTCACGAGCATTATGGTACCAGAATCAACGCCCAATTTTGCCTGCATTAAAAATCCCTAAACAGGAACACAAAACCCTAACTATGGCAATATCATGTACAGACATCAAAAATGCAATAAAATGGAAGGATTAGCTTGCAAACACAATGATAAACATGAGTATAACAATCAAAAGTGTTAAAGATGCGTGAATTAGTGAAATCAGAATCAAGTTTTTGGGCAAACCGTGGGAGGTGTAAAGCACGATTCTTGGCGTTTCAAGACCTGGTAGTGATTGGAATCGCTTCCTGGGATGTCTGGGAAGGGATTGGCGCTCTTGTAATGCTTTGAAACTCCTTGTAGAATGGAAAATAATTTCCACTTTTTCCTTGAATTTTTCAGTTTTGTTCTTGGCTATGCATGACCTCTAACCCCCTTTCTTGCCTTGGCTATGTTCTGTATATGTAATGGAATACATTAGGTCAACAAAAACGAGCTAGATCTTGGTCCATTATGAAGATTTGATTTGGTCTTTATCCTTGTATGATATCTTTCTATATCAAGCAAAATCATGCCAATTTTGGTTCAATTTGTTTTTCACATTTTGGATATGATTTGGCAGCATAATTGGATTTGATTCCACCCAAAATCTGATCACAAAACAAATCTTTGATATTTTTTGCTTTTTATTTGATTTAATTTGACTTTTATATGATAAAAATAAAAATAAAATAAATAAATAAAGAAAAATATGTGTGGGTGATGATTTGGATCATGTACCATGTCATAAGCAAGATTCAATCATGAAAAACTAGGCCCATTTGACAAAAAATGTATTTTTGAGCACATTTGACTTTTGGCAATTTTGCAAAAATGATCAACTTGGACAATGCATAACTCTCTTAAATTTGACCCTAGAGAGGTGTTCTTGGACTTTTTAGAAATCTTAGGATACCCTCTAAGCAACCATTTTGATCTCATCTCAATTGAGTCTTCCATGTTCATGTATGAAGCTTTGACCCAAAAGGTGTTTTTGTTGACTTTCCAAAATGACCTATAATGTCAAAATTCATATCTTTTTGTGAGTGCATATTTTGAACTTCGGAGATGAAGATAAATTATAGGGAATTTCATAGTATTCAAAATGAGCTTGGGATGGGTCATTTCTGATAAAGTATGAGAAAGTTATGCTTGGTTAAAGTTGAGTTGACTTTTCCTACAAAACCCTAATTTAGCAACTTTTGGATTTTGATGAATTATGAGCAATCCTAGAGGAATCATGATCAACCCTTGATCAAATGATGAATAATACTTCAAAATGAGTATTTTGACCAGAAATCTTGAGATTTGACTGTATATGGGCCACCGTTGACTTTTGACCTAGTACAATTGATTTTCAGGCATTTGAGTAATTGACTGAGAAAACTTCTTCTGCAAGGCTTGAAACTTGACATGGATGATCTTGAGAACATATTAGGACAATGGTTAGCATTTGAGTCCTTTGTGGTTCACACATCTTGATGAAAATAGAAACCCTAATTTGAGGTAGGCTGCCTTAGGAGAGAGTTTGTCTGGTCAACTCTTGCACTTTCTTGAGAAATTTGGGGACTCACTTGCCATGTGTTGAGAAATATGGGAGGGAAAATTTTGGGGTACAACAGCTGCCCCTGTTCAATCTTCTTAAACCTGAGGATGTAGATTGGCTCGTCTGCCTTTCGTGATCTGAAGGTGGAAGATGCTTGAACACTAGAGTGCCCAGAAATTTGCACTCGCATGAAGTGGAACTTGACTTGTGATATCGGGAATGGGCTTATAGATGCCATTTGGTAGTTTCTAGAGAATTGTCGGAGATGGGCATAAAGATGCCATCCGAAGAAGTGTCGATCCCACAAGAGATTCCTTTGCGAGAAACCGTATACCTGTTGTTGAGGAGGGCTTCGTTGGCGAATACTGGTATTTTTTTATAGAGAAATAGAGTTTTAGGAGCATCATTTGTCCGTTAATCTACTGGGGAATAATTCTGGTTTGGGAAGCGGCAGTGAACTGCGTGTTTGGTCAGGGTATATGTTACGCCGCAACTTTCTGGGGAAATGTGAAATCAATTGTGTTTGATCGGGTCCTAGCCTTACAGTGTTGTGGACTGCTGTCTGGGGATAAGAGAGGAAGAACCCGGATAGTAAGGTTATGAGAGGGAACCTGGATAGTAGGGTTTCTTTGAGATGAAAGCCTGGATAGTAGGGTTGTGAGAAGGAACCTGGATAATAGGGTTACTTTGAGATGAAAGCCTGGATAATAGGGCTGTGAGAAGGAACCTGGATAGTAGGGTTACTTCGATATGAAAGCCTGGATAGTAGGGCTTGGGAAGCAACCTGGATAGTAGGGCTACTTCGAGATGAAAGCCTGGATAGTAGGGTTGTGAGAAGGAACTTGAAAGTAGGGTTACTTTGAGATGAAAGCCTGGATAGTAGGGCTGTGAGAAGGAACCTGGATAGTAGGGTTACTTGGATATGAAAGCCGGGATAGTAGGGCTTGGGAAGGAACCTGGATAATAGGGCTACTTCGAGATGAAAGCCTGGATAGTAGGGTTGTGAGAAGGAACCTGGATAGTAGGGTTACTTTGAGATGAAACCCTAGATGGTAGGGTTGTGAGAAGGAACCTGGATAGTAGGGTTACTTAGATATGAAAGCCTGGATAGTAGGGGTTAGGAAGGAACCTGGATAGTAGGGCTACTTCGAGATGAAAGCCTAGATAGTAGGGTTTTGAGAAGGAACCTGGATAGTAGGGCTACTTCGAGATGAAATCCCGGATAGTAGGGCTTGGGAAGGAACCTGGATAGTAGGGCTACTTCGAGATGAAAGCCTGGATAGTAGGGTTGTGAAAAGGAACCTGGATGGTAGGGTTACCTCGGTATGAAATCCTGGATAGTATGGCTTTGGAAGGAACTTGGATAGTAGGGTTACTTCGATATGAATTTGGGTAAAAACTGTAGAGGGAACCTGGGTAAGGTTGTGTTTATCGCACTGATGATTACTCTATTTAGCTTTGAGTGTTGATCATGGATCTGCTGGACATTGTTGATAATAACTATCTTTTCTGAAAGAAATACATGGTTAGTTATGCGCGATGCATGAGATGCATTGTGATGACGTTCTCAAAATAAACGAAACTATGTTATATGTGATGTATGCATATGTCATGATGTATGAACATGAAATGTTGACGTAATAATCTGAGTCTGGGAAAATAAATCCCTACCTGCTGTTTGGAGAGTATGAGAAATGGTATTCTTGACTGCTGTAAAAACCATAGTTTCTCTACTTTTATTGGGGATGGTGAACAAAGATGACTATGTTGGGGATTTTCCCTTTATTTACGAATATTCTGCCGAGGAGAGACCCTATTTGAGAACAACTATGCGGGAGAATTATTCTATTGGAGAGGAGATACTCTGTTGATTTGGAGCAATAAACTTCACCAGGGATGAATTTTCGTTGCTGGTGATAACGACTTCTGTTGGAGATTGAATTTCTACTTGTGAGAGAAATAAACTCTGCTTGGGGAAAAATTTACTGACTCGCTCGCAATTGTGAACCTAAGTTGGGGGGAGTTATATCCTATTCAGGAAAGCTAACACCACTGTCTTTGGATACCTTTTACTCTGTGGGGAGTGCATGTACCACCACTCATGTTCTCAAGCTGGCTCTATCCCTGTACTTGATAGGTAGAGTAACTGTAGGGTTTGGGGACTTCTTGTTTGTCCCTGTTCCTGGAATTACGAGTAATCGTCTTTTGCTTCTTATGTAAATATTTATGAGAAACTTTTTTTTCCAATGCATATATCAAAAATGAATCATTGGACGTTCTTGCAAAACAAAACGGAAAAAGAAAAATAACTTGAAATTTCTTGTGAAAATGGATTGTATTGATTTTTGAAGTTGGCCTATAATAGGAATTTTTGTACAAAGAGGATGACGTCCTAGTAAGAGAACGCCGTTGAAAGATAGAAATTACAATTTGTGTAAAAGAAAGAAAAACAGCTATGTGAAACAATCCCATTGGGTTCCAACTTTGCTATTGCCTTGATATCTTCAAGAGTCTCATCACTTTGCTACTTGGCCGAAGGTAGATCAGATTGATTGACGCCGTCTGAGCTTGATAGTTGATACCGAAGTCTGGTCGCGAGATGATCTAACGAGACATAGTGTTACACTTTGATCCCTAATTTTTTCCTGGACCACCCTTTCGGGTTTTCAGTCCACCGGGATACCCTTTTTTGCCCAAGCCTCCCTTTCGGGTTTTCGACTTGTCGGGTGTACAGTTTTTTTTCATTTTCATCCCTTACTTTTTCCCGAATCCTTTTGGTTCGCCGGGAAGCCCTTATTTTTGCCTAGGCCAGTCAAACTAGCGAGTCTTTGATTATGCGTAGTATCTTTTCACTATGTCTGCATTGACAGGGTGAGGAAGGTCATCACCATCCATGGTGGTTAGAATCATAGCTCCTTCCGAGAAAATGTTCTTAACCACGAATGGCCCTTTGTACGTGGGGGTCCATTTTCCCCTGGGATCACCTTGCGGTAGTATGATGCATTTGATCACTAGATCCCCGACTTGATATTCTTGACGTACGAATTTCTTGTTAAAAGCCTTGATCATTCGCTTTTGATATGTCTGACCATGACATATAGCAGTAAGTCTCTTTTCATCGATTAGATTCAGCTGATCAAGTCGGGTTGGATCCAGTCGTCTTCGTTCAAACCCGCATCCTTCATAATCCTGAGAGAGGGTATCTGGACTTCGATGGGTAGGACTGCCTCGATGTCATACACCAAAGAGTAGGGTGTTTCCCCTGTCGACGTCCGTGCTGAGGTACAGTACCTATGAAGAGAAAATGGTAGCATCGCATGCCAGTCTTTGTATGTCACCGTCATCTTCTGCACAATCTTCTTGATGTTCTTGTTAGCTGCTTCAACAGCGCCATTCATCTTCGGCCAGTAGGGAGAAGAGTTATGATGCTGAATCTTGAACTTCTTATAGAGCTCGGTGATCATTGTATTATTGAGATTTGTACCATTGTCAGTAATAATCCTCTCTGGTACACCATATCAATAGATCAGATTGTGTCGGATAAACCGCGCCACGACGTTCTTGGTTACTGTAGCAAAGGAATCTGCCTCAACCCACTTTGTAAAATAATCTATTGCTACCAGAATGAAACAATGCCTGTTAGATGCAGTAGGTATGATCTCGCCGATCATGTAGATGCCCCACATTACAAATGGCCAAGGAGCCGTCAAAACATTCAGGGGAACTGGAGGTACATGCACATTATCAACATAGACCTGGCACTTATGACAGGTTCGAGAGTGCTGATAACAATTGGCTTCCATAGTGAACCAGTAATATCCTACCCGTAGGATTTTCTTCGCCATGGTATGTCCACTAGAATGGGTTCCGAAAGTGCCTTCATGTAATCCTGCCATGATCCTTTCCGCCTCGCTTTTGTCTACACACCGCAGTAAGGTTGAATCATGGTTACACTTATAAAGGATACCATTACTAATGAAGAACTTCGCAGCGAACCTTCTAAGAAACTTCTTATCATTAACAGACGCACCCTTGGGGTATTCTTGAGCCTCAAGATACCTCTTTACCTCATGGAACCAAGGTTTGTCCACTACCTCTTCATTCTCAATGTCGCGGCAATGTACGGGTTCATCCGAACTCTCAATGGTAATCTGGGGAGCTTCATTGTCCCACCTGATTTTGAACATAGAAGACATGGTGGCTAACGCGTCCGCTAACTAATTCTCTTCTTGCGAGAAATGTTCAAAGGTTATCTCCTCAAAGTGTGGGAGCAGCAATGTCAATACATAATCTTTGTAAGGAATAATATTCGGGTGCTTTGTATCCCACTCGCCTTTGATCTAACTTATCACCAGAGCAGAATCTCCAAATACACTCAAGAACTTAATCCTCAGGTCAATAGCAGCTCGAAGACCCATGATACACGCTTCATACTCCACAATATTGTTGGTGCAGTTAAAACATAAACGGGCGGTGAACAGAGTATGACAACCTTCAGGAGATATAATTACGGAGCCAATGCCATTACCCAATGTGTTCGAGGCTCCATCAAAATACATAGACCATCGAGATCCCTCCTTGGGTCCTTCATCCGGTCCAGGTTCTTCGCAGTCGGTTACCAACATGATATTCTCATCAGGGAAATCGAAATTCATGGACTGGTAGTCATCCACGGCCTGATGCGCCAACTGATCCGCCAATACACTCCCCTTGATTGCTTTTTGGGTTGTGTATTGGATGTCGTATTCATTTAAGATCATCTGCCATCTTGCTATTCTTCCGGATAAGGCGGGCTTCTCGAAAATATACTTGATCGGATCCATCTTGGATATCAACAAGGTAGTGTGAGTCAGTATATACTGTCTCAGTCGGCGAGCAGCCCATGCCATAGCACAACAAGTTTTCTCGAGCAATGAGTATCGGGTCTCACAGTCGATAAACTTTTTGCTAAGGTAATAAATGGCGTGCTCTTTTCGACCAGACTCTTCTTGCTGCCCCATCACACACCGCATTGAATTGTCTAGCACTGTCAAGTATAATATCAAAGGTCTTCCTTCCACTAGAGGCATCCGAATTGGTGGTTCTTGAAGGTATTCCTTCATTCTTTCGAAAGTGGTCTGGCACTTATCATTCCACTTTACCACTTTATCTTTCTTCATCAGCTTGAAGATTGGCTCACAAGTAGCAGTCAAATGTGAAATAATTCTGGCGATGTAATTCAGGCGTCCCAAGAAACCTCTAACTTCCTTCTCTGTGCGGGGATCCGACATCTCTTGTATGGCCTTTACCTTTGCAGGGTCCACCTGAATACCCTTATCACTGACAACAAAACTCATAAGCTTACCAGACCTTACCCCAAAGGTACACTTGTTCGGATTCAACCTCAGCTTGTACGTCTTCAACCTGTCAAACAGCTTCTGGAGATGATCAAGGTGTTCTTCCTCAGTCTGGGACCTAGCTATCATATCATCAACATAAACCTCGATCTCGTGGCGGATCATATCATGGAACAAAGCGACCATGGCGCGCTGATAAGTTTCCCCAACATTCTTTAACCTAAAAGGCATTACCTTGTAATAGAAGGTGCCCCACTGTGTAATGAAGGTTGTGTTCTCCATGTCCTCAGAAGCCATCTTGATCTGGTTGTAGCCAGAAAAACCATCCATGAAGGAGAAGATCTTGTGCTGCGCGGTATTGTCGACTAGAACATCAATGTGAGGAAATGGGAAGTCATCTTTGGGGCTGGCCCTGTTTAGGTCTCTGTAGTCCACACACATCCGTACCTTACCGTCCTTCTTAGGTAATGGAATGATGTTTGCAACCCACTACGGATAAGAAGTGACAGCTAAGAATCCTGCGTCGAACTGTTTCATGACCTCTGCCTTGATTTTCTCTGACATTTCAGGGCGCATACGGCAGACCTTCTACTTTACAGGAGGGAAGTCTTCTTTAGTCGGCATGCGATGTAACACAATATCAGTGTCCAAACCAGGCATGTCTTCATAGGACCAGGCGAAGATCTCAACATAGTCGTGTAGCATCTGTATTAATCGTTGTTTGACACTAGGCTCTAGATTCGCACCTATTTTAACTTCTTTCCTGTCTTCCTCTATACCCAAATTCACTGACTCAACTGGCTCTTCATGAGGTTGTATGGCCCTTTCTTCCTGTTATAACAGTCTAGCAAGTTCTCCAGGCACCTCACAATCGTCCTCACCTTCGTCCTCGGCTTGGTTGATCAGATTTTTAAAGTCATAACTGGCAGTAGCAGAGTTGTTATCAATAGGATCCAAAGTGGATATGGATCTGCATTATGATACGTGAGTGTGTGTAAGAGCATAGCTGTTTTGATAAAGTGAGAGGCGGAAAAGAAAAACAAGGAGCGCAAAATTTGTAATGCAAGAAACGTTCAATGCTTTATTAATGATATATGAAATGACAAATAATAAGCCCTCACAAGCAAAACCAAGGTTCCTCGGGCAAGGCACCGGGCTGTAAAGTTTCAAACTGTTTATTACAAATCTTAAAGCAAAAGTCAATTACTGCGAAATAAAAGAAACAAGTATGAAGTCCTTCACCGTCCAGTTATTCAGTCCACCGTTGGTTGTTGGGTAGATCCAGTTGTCGATGTTTGAATATTCTTCACTATCCTTAATTGCATTAACTCCCTGATTATTGATGTGTAACGGAGGTCTTCCGGCCCATGCGTGCCTAACAACCCTTCGAGCCCCCGTAGTAAAGCCAAAACAAAATTTTTCAGTTTTGTGAGTGAAATCAGGGAGCCGACCCCAATTGGTACACCCACCTTCTTCAATTACAGCCCTGGCGTTCTTGAGAGAAGCCATCTTCAGCGGAGGTTTACCGGTAGTAACTTCAGTTGATACCGATAACTGAGGGACCTCTTCGAAATTCTGAAAAAGGGTTTCTATGAATTCCCCGTCCATCTCTACATAACGGAAGGAATTGAGATGACTCACGATATACTCTTCTTCACCTCGCACTGTGACAATCTTCCCCTTCACCGGATACTTCATCATTTGATGGAGCGTGGAAGTAACTGCCCCAGCCCTATGGATCTAAGGACGACCCAGCAAGCAAGAATATGATGGCTTGATATCCATTACGTAGAAGGTGGACCCAAAAGTATGATAACCTACTTTGACAGGGATGTCCACCTCCCCGTGCACCATTCTCTTTGATCCGTCAAAAGCCCTTACCACAATATTACTAGGCTTTAGAGTCAACCCCTCGCAATCTAAACGGTCCAACGCCTTTTTCGGCAAAACATTCAGCGAAGACCCGGTATCTACCAGCACATTCACCATAGTGGTGCCCATGCACTCAATCAAGACATGCAGAGCATCATTATGATTTATTCCTTTTGGTGTTAGGTCCGCATCTGAGAAATCCAGCCCATTGTCAGCAGTCAGGCTTGCCATACAATCTTTGAACTGATCTGCTGAAGTTTCCTGTGGCACATGCGCAATCTTGAGAAATGCAATCAGAGCCCTCGATGGGCTTCAGAACATAATAGCAGAGATAACATGGAGATCTTTGACGGGGTCTGTCACAGCTGCTCGACCAAATTGTAATCGCTTTTCTTGATAATTTTTAGTATTTCCTCTATTTCTTGTTTAGAGGCTTCCACAACGATTTTCTTAGGTGCCTCTGTCCAAGCGGGCTCACCTATGACTTCCTTTCCCCGAGTCCCAGATGGCTCAGCAGCAGGGGTGATAACTGGAGTAAGAACAGGAATAGTAGCAGGTGTAATAATTGGAGTAGGAACAAGAGAAATGTCAGGAGTGTTGGTTGGAGAAGAAGCTGGAATAACAGTAGGCTTGATGATAGTCTTCGGGGGAATCTCGGGAGAGAAGACCCTTCCACTTCGGGTAACCTTACTGGTCCCGACAATATTACTAACATCAGTATCAGCTTCTTTATTCTTCAGATCTTGCTTAACACCATGATAGTACACATCAACACCATAATGCCATGGGACAACCTTGTCTGAGGTGTATAGGATGGGACCAGGAACACTGAGTATCAACGGAGCAATTCTTTGAACATGTGTAACCCTAACAGGTCTTCTCGAGGAAACTTTGGAAGGATTGGCGGAAATGGTTATAATAGCGACGTCTTCAACAGGAACAAAAGGGATCGCAGTATTCTCGAACAAAATCTCTTTATTATCCATCAGGCGCTGAACACCTGACTTCAACAAACGGCAACCAGAAGGTAGAATCAAACACGTGTGGCAACCTTCACCACAACCCGGAAATAAACCGTCCAATAGCAAATTCTTCTTAACAGTCATAATAGGAGTAGAAATTTCTTCAACAGAGGTCATAAACAAATCAGTGTCAACAACATTAACTCCACGACAATGTTTGGGCATGGGAGCAGTTATAACATTCGGATTTTCTGGAGCATCGAACTCTATCTCATTGGCTTCAAGCAAGTCTTGTACTTTGTTTCTCAGAACCCAACAATCGTTTGTATCGTGGCCAGGACTCTCAGAATGGTAGGCGCACCGCGTGTTGGGATTGTATCTGGGACAGGTAGTGTTTGGATTCTTGGGAGCCTCTCTCAAGGTTACCAAGTTGGATTTTAGCAGGTGAGGTAACACTTAAGCCAACATCATGTTGATGCGGGTAAACTGCCATTGTGGTCTTTCCACCCTTTGTTGATTGTTGCATTCTGGAGCAACTGCGGGTCTTGGTATCACTACATCATTTACTGTTTAATGGTGTTCAGATCTGCTTTGGCCTCTCGGGCTATAGACTGCACCGGCTTCCTTCTTACCAGTAAAAGGCTTCTTTGTTGAACTCGAGGAGGCATCCTTCTGTATTTTACCACTCCGAATTCCAGCTTCTACTCTTTCTCCAGTTAAAATCAGCTTAGTGAAACCAGATGACGAACTGCCAATTAAGTGATTGAAGAACGGACCAGACAGCGTCCCCAGAAACATGTCAACCAACTCCCTATCAGACAACGGGGGTCGAACTCTTCCAGCTAAGTCTCTCCATTTTTTAGCATAATCCTTAAAACATTCACCTGATCCCATGGACACACTCTGAAGTTGAGTACGAGTGGGAGCAAGGTCGGCATTATACCGATACTGCTTATAGAAAGAAGCAACAAGATCTTCCCAATTTCGGACACTAGCGCCCTCCAACTGGTAGAACCATTCAAGATGAGTCCCTACCAGAATATCTTGAAAGAAGTGCACCCACAAATTTCTATCAGCAGTGTGGGGTTGAATTTTTTGTACATAAGAGCGGAGATGGAGTTTTGGACAGGATACTCCATCGTACTTGGCAAAAACCGGAGCTTTAAACTTATGAGGGATGACCACCCCCGATACCAGTCCCAATTCTCCAAAATCCAAACCAGGTATTTTCTAAATTTCCATAGCGCTCAGACGGTCTTCTAACTGCTTGTACCTATCCTCAGCAGGAGGATATTGCTCATCATCAAAATCAGTATCATTGTCAAAGACTGCAGGACTAGGGTCCTTTTCGCTTTCTTGGTTCTCCCCTTCCTTAGATGAAGAGGTCAGGTCAGTTTGATGCTTCAACCTTTCTCCGAACCTTCTGCCCATATTCAGAATTCCAGTCTTCTTATTTTTCTTCTTCTCTTTCAGAATAAGGGTCTTCAAATCCTCTTGCCCCTTAGCCAGACTTATGAACATCTGTTGGAACTGGGCGTTCTGTGCCTGAAGATCTTTGATGGCTTGATCGGAAGACATTTCTGCTGAAATAAACAGCGAAGAAGATGAGAAACTTGTAGTGGTACCTATAATGATGTGCATGATAATGGGATGCACATGTAATGATTTCAAAGACTTTGGGAGATTTAAATTTGCAAACCAAAAATAAACAAAACTTTATTAGCTTAACTTTGAAAGGTTCAACAATTCCTTTAAGGCGTTACAAAGAAGTAAATAAAACAAATCTAAAACTAGAAAAAGCAAAATCAAAAGTCCCATGGGCGCTTCCTCTTTGTGCTGATATAGTCATTGATCACTCTTTCTTCCTCGAGCTGCCTGGTGAGCTTTAAAACCTTCCTTTCTTGCTCATGTAACTGCTCCCGGTAAGTATACCGCTCATTCCTCAGCTGAATCTAAGACCTTTGTAACTCCCCATGATCAGTGGGCATGTAAGGATAGAGAATCGTGTAAGGGATACCTTCTTCATTAGCGGGCTCCACAATCACTGGTAATATGACCACATAAGGCATCATAAGCTTCTGGGCACGAGCTCGGACCCATTGGAGGTAAGGCTGTAAGTACGAAGTGCGCCTAAGAGGGGGGTGGGGGTGAATTAGGTACTTTAAAAAATTCTGGTTTTTAGTGATGATGGTTCTTATTTTTCTGGTTAATGATGATTTTAAGAAACCATAAAATGCAGAAAAATAAAAGACACCGGCGATATATCCTGGTTCCCCTCACAGTTCGAGAGTACTCCAGTCCCCTTTCAACATGAAAGAGATTTCCTTATTGTGGCAAACTTAAACAAGAACTACCAAACAACCAAGAACAATCTGCTTGGACCAAGAACAACCCTCTTTGATTTTCACTATGTTAACTATGAGAACAATCCTCTCAAAGTAACTACACTTGTATCCAACAACTTTGGAAAGACAAGATTTCAAAAAACACTTAAACTTATTTCCAACAATCCTGGAAAGTAAGTAAGTAACTATCAATTTTTGAGTTTGAGTGAGTAGAGTAGTATTGATCACTTAGAGTGATTTAACAATGTATGATCTTCGCTTCCAATAATATTATTGTACAATGACTAAAGATATAATTGCTCAAAGTTTTCTGTTTGTTAATGTATGAAAATATGCAGAAAACTTATGCATGAAAGTGAAGTAATGCTTGAGTTTGTATTTTGAAATTTCAGAAAATATTTATGGAAGAGGTGTCGAAACAGATTTTGAAAATGGATATTTATATGTTCATAACACCCTTTTGAAACATCATGAAGTTCTTAAAATGTATCATGAACAAATGCCAAGTTTGAGTGAAAGGTTTTAATGAAAGGCATGATGAACAGGCATGTGAAAAGCTACTATTTTTCAAAATCGTGCAGCACATAATCGATTGCACCCTTTGTGTAAATCGATTGCACAAGGATTCAACAGCTATTTTTTCAAAACTTTGAAGAGTGCAATCGATTTCACTAGCAATGCAAATTGATTGCATGTAAAGTCAGTAGAAAAAAGTAAGTGAGTGCAATCGATTGCACTAGCAATGTAAATCGATTGCACTAAGAAACAGAAGCAAACATTTTGAAAATTTTAAGTATGCAATCGATTGCATAAGAAATGTATATCGATTGCATAGAGAAACCTAAGCAAAAGATCTGAAATTTTGAAGTGTGCAATCGATTGCACTAAAATGAAAATCGATTGTACTCAAGTGAAAAAAAGAAATTTTAACTTTGAAAAACTTGAGTAATGATTTTTGAACATTTCTTTTTCGAAATTGAGCATCTATATCTTAAGATCAAAGTAGGTAATATTATTATACCTTGAAAGTTGTTGAGTGCTTTGAACTGAAGATATTGTCCTTAGATGCTTTGAGCTTGATCATAAATCTTTGCCTTCTTTTTTAGCCATGGTTTGTCTTCATCAAAACAAAAGCTCAGTTGAGAAGCTTGATTTTACAAAGGCTGCATAGGAAGGGAAGTCTTCGGTCCCAACTCTTCGGGGTCAGATCTGTTTACCATGCCCTAAGCTCGTATGAACCTCCGACAATGCTCCTTAACGTCATCCTTATAGTCGAATACAATGTCCTCGAGAAGTAACTCATGGGGACCATCCCTTCGAGCACGACCAAATTGTCGCAGAGCTAGACAAGGATTGTAAGTTATACCCCCTCTGATACCAATAATGGGACGTTAGGGTACCCCCCACAGCGGTCAATAACAGCAGTGTCTTCCATAGCCCGGGAACACCAAAGAATATTCGTATGAGCGAGTGACATTATTCTGTGCGTCCAACCTAAACCTTCTTCGTTCTTCAACACAGACTTAGGGAGGTGAGAAATAAACCACCTCGACAGCAACAGCATGCAGCACATAAGAGTCCATGTTCTCCTTATGGTACAAGTATAGAGAGCATGCAAGATATCTACAAGAAAGGTAGGCACAGGGTTGCAAGAAAGGAAAATCTTGACAGCATTCACATCTACAAAGGAGTCCAGATTAGGGAAGAGAATTAAACCATAGATAAGAAGAGCCAAGACATCTTCAAAAGCTTGAAAATCCAAATAATCCCAGAATAGCTGAGTCTGGTCTATCAGAAATTTGGCTAGAAAACCTTCACCACGCTTCGAGTTTCCCAATTGGATACCACATCGGCCCGTTTTAAATGCAAAGCTGAGGCAATGTCTTCTGGCTTAGGAACCTCTTCCATACTTGTGAAGGGTACCTGTTCAATAATGGATATGCCCAAAAGATGAGAGAATTCTTCCAAGGTGGGTACCAGCTGGTAATCTTGAAAGGTGAAGCAGTGATGCTTGGGATCGAAGAACTGAAATAGTACACTCATCATCTGTTCATCAAGGTTTGAAGTAACCAAGCTAAGAAGTTGACCGTGTCTCTTAATGAAAGTAGAAGTTTCGGAAACTCTTGATGCTAGCTCTTTAAGTTGGGCATGTATTTGCACAAAGTTGATTTAGATGGTATTTCTGCGCACGGAAGCCATGATCTTCAAAACAGAACAAAGATAAATTCCCTTGGTCTTTGAAATGGTTAGTGTAACGAAGCAGGAATGCCATGTTATGATGCATGATGTCATGATAAATCACAGGTATAGCAAACAACAGGTATTACAAACACAATCAAATTACACAAAACCCTTAGGTTTAAGGCTTGCATGAGGTCGAAGGTAATACCCTCTTGAAGTTAAGTTGGTTCAACCTCTCCTAGAAAAGTAACCGAGTTCTAGAGGATCTCAATATCACTGACCATCCTCCACCGGTCATGGTTTCAGCTTACGTAATTATTTCTTACGACCGAAAATTATTCCGAGAGTATGATCTCATAGCATTGAGTATCAACCAGTTCTCAGCTCTACACCGAGGCCGGCTATATCACTACTTTCTAATGGCCAAGTTGGGCGATTAAAGGTTCTAAGGTCAGTTGATGCTTAACGACACCATGCGGCGGCCCCGTATTCTCCTCGTTTCTCCATAAAGGATACCAGTACCAACCAAAGTGCCACACCAACGTAGCTACTGCTTCAACCGTATCGGTCTACGCCATACAATTCCCTCACAGTCTATTGCTACTTACCTAAAAGGTATTCCCCAGATCCGGGTGTGAGATCTATAGTAACCCCAAACAAAACCCTTAAAAGTAAAGCAAACAAAGCAATCAAGAGAAGAAATTATGAGGACTTAGATCCTCAGGTATACCCCACTTATTAAATCCCCAGCAGAGTCGCCAGTTCTGTGATACGGTGGCAGAACCGACTGTTTGATGTTGGTTTGTGTTTTGTGTTTTTTGTTTGCAAAATGTCGCGGTAAGCAAGAGTCGCCACCGACTTTTATTTCATCCAATCGGAAAGGAAAAAAGTACAGGAAAAAAATCCTTTTTCGAGATATTCTGAGTACGGGGGGTAGATTATAGAAAGGGAAGGTGTTAGCACCCTTTCTATCCATGGTTTTCCATGGGCTCTTAGGTACTTGGTCATTTTGAAATTGCTTGTGTATGTGCTTTGTTTTGAAAATGTTTTACTTCGTGATAACCCTTGTATCAGTCCTCAAGGGTGTGACGAAGTTGTTTTGAAAATTTGTTTGAAAAGTGTAAGTGTGAAAAGTTTTGATTTGAACAAGTACCTATTAGCATCTACGTACTCGAAAAAAGATTGTTTCTATTCTCGTTTCCTTTAGACAGCGCTATCCTACTATTGAAAAATAAGTAGCACCATTGTTGTAGTTGTAAGGGTCAAGTCGAAAGGGACGTACAATCACTAAAGCAATATTGGGACACCTTAGTAATAACCCTAGAGTCTTAAGATCATATTCGAGGCAACATTTCCGAGGCAACATTTCTGAGGCAATATTTCCGAGGCAACATTCAAATGGGACATTTGATCTTTTTAGACAGGAGTGTAACCCCTAAGACACCCTATGCTTAATGATTGTTTACCGAAGGCAACCGAAGTGAGAGCATACCCTAAGAGTGATATGTGTGAGTGATTTATTTTCATTTATTTATCTTTGCACATTAGGATTTTCTAACCGTATTAATTTGTCATGCATTCTTGTCATACAAACCTATAAGCATACATCTAGACAGTTAATATTTACGGGAATTAAAAGTGCGGAAAAGTGAATCTATGTTATTACAAGGCTTCGGGGAGGGGGATTAATTACATAGCCAAAAAACCCGGGGGAAAAGCGATAAGTAAAAGCCCTAAATTAACTATTTCAAACCATGAACAGTTACAAAAATATTGTCAAAATAAATAATAAGTGCGCGATGAATCAAATACGAAACGACTATGGTTTTGACCATTGACTAAACCTATTGACGATTGATTAAAAAAATGTTTTTGGTCATGTTTTAAGAAAATAATGAAATAGTTAAATAAAAAGAAGACCTAATAACTAATTAATTTTAATTAAGAAAAATAAATTAATTCAATCTAAAGACCTATTTTTTATATTTTTATTTATTTGAGAAAAATAGAAAATAAAATTAAATCAAGAGTTTTAACCTAATTTCTATTTGATTTTATTTATGAAAATAAATTATAATTTCCCTAAGTTAAACTAAATTAAATTAATTTTGATAATAATAAAAATAACTAATTCTAATTTTTTTTATGAAGTCTTGATTTTATGATTCTATAAAAAAAGATTAATTTGTTAATTAAAATCATTAAAAGAAAAATTAAAAGAATTAATGAAAAGAAACAAAAAAAGTTAGAGATGGGCCTGATATCATTTAGCAATTTTGGGGGTATGCTGTTGAAATTCTGGGCACAAACAAATCCTAGCCCTTTTGACTTCGCCTGATCTAGTGTGTACGTTGACTGTGGGCGCATGGTGGTCCTTCAATGATGGCACGCTGGATCTTGGCTGAAGATGTGTTTGGTGGTTGGATCTGGATGGCATATGGTGGACGCTTGAGGCTACAGTGTACCTAATCACATGAAACAAAATAATTCAAAGAAAGGTTGGAACCTGGGGATCGAACCCAGGCCCTTAGGCTCGCTCCCAATACCACGCTGCCAACTGAGCTACTTTGTTGGTTTGTACATATAATATAAATAAACAATATAATCAAATCATGTGATGTATTCAGACAAAAATGCGCAAAAATTCAAACCACCTAACCAGTGAGTGCCACACATCGCCTTCTTCCCCAAACCGTCGTTTTAGGCAACATAACTTTTACCTACGGACATTTGTTGTAGGTAAAACCTTGTCCATCTCCAAAATTGCATATGCTCAAGATAAATGACAATGGCTGGTACGAATCAACTCGTCTCATCCTTACGAGCATCATGGTACCAAAATCAATGCCCAATTTTTCCTACATCGAAAACCCCTAAAAAAGAACACAAAACCCTAACTATGGCAATATCATGTACAAGCATCAAAAATGCAATTAAATGGATGGATTAACTTGCAAAAACGATGATAAACATGAGTATAACAATCAAAAGTGTTAAAGATGCGTGAATTAGTTAAATCAGAATCAAGTTTTTGGGCAAATCGTGGGAGGTGTTAAGCACGATTCTGGGCGTTTCAAGACATGGGAGTGATTGGAATCGCTTCTTGGGATGTCTGGGAAGGGATTGGTGCTCTTGGAATGCTTTGAAACTCCTTGTAGATTGGAAAATGGTTCCCACATTTTCCTTGAATTTTTCAGTTTTGTCCTTGGCTATGCACGACCTCTAACCCCCTTTCTTGCCTTGGCTATGTTCTGTATATGTAATGGAATACATTAGGTCAACAAAAACGAGCTAGATCTTGGTCCATTATGAAGATTTGATTTGGTTTTTATCCTTGTATGATATCTTTCTATATCAAGCCAAATCATGCCAATTTTGGTTCAATTTGCTTTGCACGTTTTGGATATGATTTGTCAGCATAATTGGATTTGATTCCACCCAAAATCTGATCACAAAACAAATCTTTGATATTTTTCTCTATTTATTTGATTTAATTTGACTTTTAAATGATATAAATAAAAATAAAATAAATAAATAAAGCAAAAGATGTGTGGGTGTTGATTCGGATCGTGGACCATGTCATAAGCAAGATTAAATCATGAAAAACTAGGCCCATTTGACAAAAAATGTATTTTTGAGCACATTTGACTTTTCGCAATTTTGCAAAAATGATCAACTTTGCCAATGCACAACTCTCTCAATTTTGACCCTAGAGAGGTGTTCTTTGACTTTTTAGAAAGCTTAGGATGTCCTCTAATCAACCCTTTTGGTCTCATCTCAATTGAGTCTTCCATGTTCATGTATGAAGCTTTGACCCAAAAGGTGTTTTTGTTGACTTTCCAAAATGACCTATAATGTCAAAATTAATATCTTTTTGTGAGTGCGTATTTTGAACTTGGGATATGAAGATGAATTGTAAGTAATGGCATCCTATTCAAAATGATATTTAGATGGGTCATTTTTTATAAAGTATGAGAAAGTTATGTTTGGTCAAAGTTGAGTTGACTTTTCCTACAAAACCCTAATTTAGCAACTTTTGGGTTTTGATGAATTGTAAGCAATCCTTGAGGAATCATGATCAAACCTTGATAAAATGATGAATAATACTTAAAAATGAGGATGTTGACCAAAAATCTTGAGATTTGACTCTATATGGGCCACAGATGACTTTTGACCTAGTACAGTTGATTTTCAGGCATTTGAGTAATTGACTGATCAAACTTTTTCTGCAAGGCTTGAAACTTGACATGGATGATCTTGAGAACATATTAGGAAAATGTTGAGCATTTTAGTCCTTTGTTGTTCACACATCTTGATGAAAATAGAAACTCTAATTTGAGGTAGGCTGCCTTAGGAGAGAGTTTGTCTGGTCAACTCTTGCACTTCGTTGAGCAATTTGGGGACCTCACTTGCCATGTGTTGAGAAATATGGCAGTGCAAATTTTGGGGTACAACAACATGTTACTGTGAAGCTTGGATTCGACTAGATATCAGTTCAACTTCATCTTTTCAAGTAAGTTATTGTGAAGCCTGGATCCGACCAGATAGAAATTAACTTTATTCCCCCAAAATTTCATTGTGAAGCCTAGAATCCGACCAGATAACAACTAGTTTCAAGCAAGTTACTGTGAAGCCTGGACCCGACCAGATATCAGTTCAACTATTTATTCCCTAGTAAGTTACTAAGAAACCTGGAACTCGACCAGATAGAAGTTGACTTCCTCATCCTCAACGAGTTATTGTGAAGCCTGGATCCGACCAGATAGCAATTAACTTTCAAGAGATAATCCCCGACGAAAGCATTATTTTAACAAAATTTGAAGATATGTATATTCTTCGTCCCCAACAGCAATTCGGGATCCAGCTTCCTAGAACTCCTCAGCGGTAGTCAGGGATTTATTTTTTCGGACAAATATGCATCTCACTTTCATACATCATAGCATATGCATACGAAATGCATTTAGCACAATCTCATTCATCTTGAGAACGACATGCATACATCTTCATTTAACAAACCCTTTTTCCCACAGGAAAAACATCAAGTTTTAGTATAAATCGACCAAAGATTTGTGCTGATACTTCTTCCAGTATTTACCATCATTCCTCCAAATGGCATCTATAAGCCGATTCCCAATACATCTTCGAGTGCAAATTTTTGGGCACTTTAGTGTTTAATCATCTTTCACCTTCAAGTCACGAATGGAGGGTCCGCCAATCTAACTCTTCAGGTTTAAGAAGATTGAACAAGGGCAGCTGTTGTACCTCAAAATTTTCCCGCTCATTCCTCAAGAAATCTCTCATAAGATCTCCATTGATTCAAGACTACACAAGGTTTGATTAGCTCAAGACACCTCCTCAACACTGACAACTCAAAATTAGGGTTTGAGTTTTCACAAGGACAATTGGACTTTCAAGGCCTCAAATGACTTTCATGGATCATTAGGAACCTTCAAGATTGCTCATGTCAAGTTTCAAGTCTTGGATCACAAAATTGCTCAGTCATTTGATCAGATGACCTAAAATCAACTGTATTAGATAAAAAGTCAATTGTGGTCAATCTACAATCAAACTTCATAATTTTTTATCCATATCAACATTATGAACTCATATATGGAAATTGATCAAGTTGGGATCACAATTCCTCAGAGAAATTTGATCAGAATACCAAAAGGGCAAAATGGTTAAAATTAGGGTTTTGTTTGAGAAGGCTCAGTTCTTGACTTTTAACCAGGAAAATGACTTATTGGTTTAAGACATGATCTCAAGGATTAAAATGCACCATCTTTACCTAATTGCATAGTTCAAATTACCTCTCAAGATCATTGGATTGACAGATGAATTTCAGTCAACTGATGAAAAGTCAACTGTATACTGAAAAGTCAAACTTTGACTTTTTGATCAAAATCAAGTTTCAAAAATCATATTTCATCAAGAAATGTAAAAATTTGAAACTTGTTCATCAAGAAATTAAAAAGTCAAAGTTATCTTTGAAAATTCAAAATTCTAAGACTTAGAAAGTTTTCTAAGTTTTAGAATTTTAACATTTTTTCATAACTTTATGCCAAATTTCCACCATGATGCAAGATGATTCAAGGAAAACTTCCAACATGAAAGTTGTAGATATCAATGATATCTAAAACATTATAGGGCAGAACTTTTTCTAGAAAATCTTGGATTTCAAGTTATGAATTTATGAAGACATGTCCATGAAACTAAAAGACTTAGTGAAATTTTGCCCTAGCTAGGCAGGATTTTGACCTAACTTCATGGCAACCTTTCACCTATATCCCAATTAAATATTCAAAAATTTCCAACATGAAGGTTGTAGGGGATGTTACAAGCTTTCCAAAATGTCCAAGAACTTATTGAGATCATACTTGAGTTATTAGAATCAAAGGAAAGAAGTTAGGGTTTCAAACTTGTTTTTCAAGTCATTTTCATGATTAACATTTGACCCAATTCCAAGCAATTATGCATAATACCACTTTTTAGGCCCTCTAACTTGTGTATCTATCCTTAATCAGAAGATTGCAAAAGCTTTTGAGCTATGAACCACTTGATTTAAGCTTTGTCAAATACACCTTGCCATTTAAGGAAGAAAGTCACCACTTCCATTTTGAAAAAGCAAGCTTTATGCAAAGTCAACTTGTCTTGAGCTTTGCACTTGTTCCTTTTGCATACACAACATTTATAAGTCAGAAGCAAGCTTGTTTAGAGTTCAACCACTCTACAATAGCATGGTACAAGCTTTAGTAAGATGTTTGTAATGGTTGCTTCAAAAATAAGTAAAGGTTTTACAACTTGATATTTAAAATTATGACTTATTGTAGCATACACAACCTCTTGCCTATAAATACATACACTATATGCAAGCTAACAGATGGATTCTTAAGCCCTCAAACCCTCTCAAAGTCAGGATTGCATAAACAACATCCATTGTTGCACTTTCTGGCCAGAAATCCCAAGCACCTAATCCACCCGTGCGTTTCTTGGCCTTTCACTTCCAAAAGTTCATAAACATCATCTGTAAACAATCCCACACCCTGTTATACGACTGTAACATCTCCATCACCTTCCTCCATAACCAAAAAACAAAGCTTGCATCTTGACTTCTCTAGCACAACTTAAACACTCCCAACATCAAGTAAGGGTTGCATTAGCTTATTGGGAACTTGTGGAAGCTAACCTGATCATCACCACCACTTGAAACAAGCTCAAACTCATTTCACAATTTCCAGTTTTTGAGGTATTTTCCTAAACTTTCATCTCTTAATTTAGGCATTGTTAGTTTTTAATTTTCAAAGACAAAATGTAGATATCATTGCCCTGAAGCTGTACATATCCATAATTTTCATTTATATTTCCTGAGCTTAGAGAATTTTAAGTTTGAATCTCTGAAAAAAGTTAGGTCAGGATTTGGTACTTTTAGAAATACATGCTCATATTTGATTGTTATTCCAAATTTTTTACATTTATGAAATCCTAGTAAAATTTCTAACAAGTTTGATGTTGGATGTTTTGAGAATGGATGAGAAATGAATGAGATACATGGACCCTGACTGGAGGTTGAAGATGAAGTTCATTTCTAGGAATGAATTTGTATTATATATTTATGGTTTTGTTAAGTTAACGGATGTATAGCCACCCCAGTGGTAAGGCAGCGCACGTTTATAGTCAAGGGCGTGGGTTCAAGCCCCAGCACTGCCATTTTGCTAATTTTCTAACATTTTTCCCTTTTGTCACACAGCATGCACGCCTGGGCCATCCCTCATTGGGCCTTTGCATTTTTGCTTCTCCTAACCCCCCTGTTTCCTTTTGACAACACAATCCATTTATTTCATTTTTATTATTTTTTCTGATTTCCAAACAAAATCATTAATGGGCCAAACTCATAAAAACGATTTTACTCCTAAATTCCATTTTTACCTCCTGACTTTATTTTTCATATTTTATTTTATTTTCTTTAATTTATTATTATTATTATTATTATTATTATTATTATTATTATTATTATTATTATTTATTAAATCAAAAATTCCAAAAATATTTTTATTTATTATTTACATTCTATATACTTATATTTTATTCCTTTAAAAACTAAAAAGGACAAAACATTTTTCTTAAACAAATTTAATTCTTTTCTTAAATAAATTAGTAATTAGATATATGTTTATTTATTTTATTTTTAATTAAAATTAACTTAAAATTTAGGTTTTCTTTTAAATAATTAATTTCCATACTATTTTGATTACACTTAAAACCTTTTCTAAAAAAACCTAAAAATGCTTTCTTGATTAATTTTATTTCTTTAAACCTAGGGTTTAATTTTACTAATTTTAATTAATTATTTTCTTTTAGATAATTAGGTTAAAACCATTTTGCTTAACAAAACTAAACAAAAAATCCATTTTTTTTCATTTATATCCTTGTACATTATATTTCAATTCTTGTATATTATTCAAGTTTCAATATGGTTGTAATAGATAATTCAGTTTAATTCCTTGCAATCCCCATTTGTAAATTTGTATACCCCATCTCCAAATGATGTAATAGCATAGTAAATTTACTTTCCGCAATTTATCGCTTTCATATAAATGCTAGTAAATTAGGGTTTGTATGGAAAGATAAAATCAATGCTTAGAGAACCCTAATTCATGATAAACCAATGCATGCAAATCAAACACACTATTCATCCATGCACCTTAGGGTAATTCCACTTGTTGCCTTATAAATGGTCATGTTATGCATGTGGGATTTCTTAGCAAAAACAATAAAAAATACAAGATCATAGTCCCTCGATGACGCTACATATGTTGCCTTACAAATGATCTTAGTCCCTGAAGAGAAATGCTAAGATATCTCACAACATTGCTATCATGACTATACGATGACCCACGCCCGTCCCTTTACATCCAAAGATAAGGCTTCTTACCAATCAATGGTAAGATAGCAATATCAAAGGAAAGGAGAGAAATGAACAAAAGACTTTTGAGTAGGTAGAAACGTTCTTAGTTGCTTGCTCACTTTCAAAACAAAACACACACCAAACATTTTCAAAAATAAACATCTTTTCAAATACACCAACACCTTCCATGAAATATTTTCAAAAGTACAACACTTTGTATACATTCTCTCCGAAACGAGAATCATTACAAGGTTCGCCTAAACGAAGGCGCCTTTTCAAAAATACTTTAAAAAACCACCATAAAGCATATTTTCAAACAAAGCAAGTGGTCTAGCAAGAAACTAAGAGCCCATAGATAACTATGAATGAAAAGGGTGCTAACACCTTCCCTTTTCATAATCTACCCTCCGAACTCAAGAAATAATCTCAAAGGTCTTTCTTGTTCTTTTCCATATTTCCTTTTGGATAAAAGAAAAGTCGGTGGCGACTCTTGCTAACCGCAACAATTGCGATCAAACGCAAAACATCCCAAGTCAGTTCTCCCACCGTATTACAGCAGGGAATGGAAACATAAAGTAACAGCTATCAAGGAAGCCAACGACCTCACTACGCTTACCATTACAACTCTATTTGGCAAGCTGGAAGAACATCAACAAGAACTAGAAAGTCTTGAAAAATATGAAAACAAGAGTAAGAAGGAGAAGAATAAAGACAAGGAGGGTGAGAATAAGTCAATAGCTCTAATGGCTTCTAGCTATAAGTCCTCAAACAAAGATCAAAATGATAATGACTCAAGTAGTGACGAAGATTCAGATGATGAAGAAATGGGACTCTTTGTTCGGAGATATAATAGGTTTATTTGGAAGAATGGAATCAAGCACTCCGATAAGAATCTCATAAATTTCGAAAACAGTCCAAAGAGCCAAGACAAGAAGAGAATAAGAAGCAAAGAAGTAAAGGACCTTGCTACAATTGTGGTAAAGTTGGACACTACAAACTGGAGTGTCCAAAGATGAAAAAGGACAAAGTAAAAGCTACACCAAAGAAGTTCAATAAAAAAAGAAGAGCTTACATTGCATGGGAAAGCGATAGTGATTCATCAAACAATGACAGTTCGAGTGATAATGATGAAACTGCAAATATATGTCTCATGGCACATACCAAAAATCAGTCCTACCATAAGATAAACAACCACGACAAGCAAGTAAGACAAGTCAATCATAACAACTTTTCTTCTATGTCTTTTTCTGAACTGAAAATAGCTTTTGAAAAACTGCAAAACAAAGCTAAAGACACTTTTAAGAGATTATCCTTCGATAAGCAAATTTTTCATTCTTGGAGGGTAAAGTCTTTAAAGCTGAAAAAGACTTAAAATATATAAAAGCTAGTGTTGCATAAAGTTCAAAGGATAAGGATGTTAGAGGATTTAATTCTAGAAGAGAATGTGGAGTTTGTCATATTTGGCAACAACGGGTTAGAACTCTTAATGCCAAATTGGAAAAAGCTTTACAACCCAAGGTTACTTTTTCCGTTGATCCTAGACTTTTTAAGAAAACGTTGAATCCACCATATACAAAATATTCTTTTTTAGAAAATAATCCAAAGTATTCAATAAGCAAAAGTAATAAAATCCATCATCATCATGGTTTATGTCATTATTATTGTCGTTTTGGTCATACCATTGAGAAATACAAGTTTAGGAGATTTCTTGTTCCTAAAGGTATTTACCAATAGAGGCCTAAAGGTAACCATGTTACCACTTACCCACATGGACCCTATAAAAATTGGGTACCTACCTCTCTCTTTTGATATTGCAGGAAAAGTTTCTTACATTCATGGATCAAAGATGGTCTCTAGACAACAGGTGTTCAAGGCACATGACAGGTGACATATCGCTTTTCATTGACTTCAAAGCAAAGAAGAAACGATATGTTACTTATAGAGACAATAAAAAAGGAGCAATACTCGGTAAAGGTAGTGTAGGTAATCCCTCTACCACTACTATTTCTGATGTCCATTTAGTAGAGGGGCTCAAACACAATTTTTTAAGTATTAGCCAATTGTGTGACAAGGGTTATAAAGTTACTTTCATAAACACTTACTGCATAATTGAAAACACTGAACATAATATTTTGTTTAAGGGTATTAGAGTAAACAATGTCTATATGCTTGACCTTTTTGATGTATCATTAATAAGCACTAAGTGTCTAGTCACCTTGAATGATGATTCTTGGCTTTGGCATAGATGTCTAACGCATGTTAACTTTGATTTACTTAATAAGGTTGTATCTAAGGATCTAGTAGTAGGTCTTACAAAGATAAAATTTACAAAAGATCACCTATGTGACACGTGCCAAATTGGAAAGCAAACAAGGGTCTCTTTCAAATCTAAAAATATGATTTCCACTTCACGACCCTTTGAGCTTCTCCATATGGATCTATTTGGACCTTCTAGAACATAGTCTAGGTGGAAATTATTATGGTTTTGTAATCGTTGACGACTATTCTAGATTTACTTAGACTATATTCCTTCGTAGCAAAGATGAAACTTTTTCTGCTTTTAAGAGTTTTGCAAAACTATCCCAAAACAGAATGGAATTAAAAATAATTACAATTCGAAGCGATCATGGAGGTGAATTTGAAAACCATCTCTTTGATAAGTACTGTGACAAGCATGGTATTGAACATAATTTTTCATCCCCTCGAACTCCACAGCAGAATGGAGTTGTGGAGCGCAAAAATCGCGTTTTAGAGGAGTTGGCAAGAACAATGCTCAATGAGGGTGGATTACCAAAATACTTTTAGGCTAATGCAATTAGCACAGCTTGTTATTTTTTAAACAGAATATTAATCCGTCCTATTTTAGATAAAACACCTTATGAACATTTAAAAGGAAGAAAGCCAAATTTGTCACACCTTCACATATTCGGTTGTAAATGTTTTGTTTTGAATAATGGTAAAGAAAATCTTGGTAAATTTGATGCATAAGCAGATGAAGGTATCTTTCTCGGATACTCATAATCAAGTAAAGCATATAGAGTGTATAATAAGCATTTACTTACTGTTGAGGAGTCAGTCCGAGGTATATCTCATAAAAAATTTAAAATTAAAAGGTGATAAAATTTGCTGGGATTCGAAGATGTGTCCCTCTAACTACTTTATCCCTCGGTTTTCAGCAAAACCGAGATAATAGGTCCTAATATTTTTAAACAAACTTAGGTTAAATACCCTTTTAATCCATTATCTTGTATTCGGGATCCATTTTGATTCTTTACCATTAAAAAAGACCATTTGAGTCCTTTACCTATACAAATAGAAGCACGTTACTCTTTTCCGTCAATTCCGTTAGTTAAAGTCAATTAATAAATCTAGGTGGCACTAATGTGGATGCCACATGACTTAAATCAATTTTGAGACCGATTTAGCAACAAAAAATTTGTCACTAAAAATGTTTTTTGGGTTTAATTGTTTTCTCCATCTTCTTCCCCAAATTCATAAACCCACATATGAACATCCCAATATTTCTCGGCAGAAACACATTTCCTGCAACATTTCCAAACGACCAATAAACATCCTAAAACATTCGCACTGAAAAACTATCCACTAAAAATAACATCATTTTCATGAGAGAATCACCAACAACAACAAAAATCTAAACTTTTCAAACCCAAATTCAGCCATAAACTATCCACTAAAGTTCTTCATCTTCAACTGTATTTAAATTTACAGGACCAAACTGAACCCTGAATACAAGATAAGGGACTAAAAAGAGTATTTAATCAAAAAATTATAAGGTGATAAAATATAGTTGTTGGGATTCAAAGACGTGTCATCTAAATACTTTACCCCTTAGTTTTTAGTAAAACCGAAGTAATAAGTTATAAAAAAATTTAAATTTAAAAGATGTTAAATGTAGTTGATGGGATTCAAATGTGTATCCTCTAAATACTTTACCCCTCGATTTTCAGTAAAACTGGGGTAATATATGTTTTTTTTAAATTAGAAAAAAAGTGACGCGTATATGGTTTATACTTCGTTTTTTTTTTTAAAGTGAGGTGAAAGTTTCGTCATAAAAAACGTTATTTGTAGTAGTGTATGCACTCTTTTGTGATAGAAATTGAACGACGATGCCAGGTTTAGAGCTCTAGAGCGAAGGTTTTCATCACCGGAATTCAAATTCTAACTAGAGATTCATGTATTGTTTCTTTATTACTTTAGTTATGATTCCTATTAGTATGAATAACTATTTTTTCAGTGATAATGGCTTGTTAGATAAACTTGTATGAATTTGTTGGAACAAATGTATGTGTTTCGTACTATTTGCTAATTTGATTAATTCAGTATCATTATTCAGTTTAATTTCATGCTCATTTCTTTATATGTGTTTACAAATTCATATAAATATCTACACTCGTAGTGGTTACTGGCCATAACTCTGATTAGGAACTAAAATAACATGTTCAACTTAGTAATTATTAGAGATAAGAAATTATAAATTTTGACTTAGGATGTAACGTTCTTAAAATTTCTTGTTCTAACTATCCAACTGACCTAAGGATTAGGGGGTTGTACTTTATAAGAGTAAGTTATGCATCAAGGAATTGGGTATAACGCTAAGTTAAACCGCCACGATCGTTGAATAATCAACTTAGGGAAAATAGGCACCAACATCAATAGTGTCATATAAGGGATTCAAAGAAAGGCCTAATCATCGTTATCTGATCAATTTTTCCAATAACTTTCTTTGCAAAATTTTGTTTGTTGTTCTAACAGTGTAGTATATATGGCACCAATAATTCTTTGACACATGGTTAATCATTCTTTGACACATGGAACCAATAACTATTTAGTAAATATTATTTAAATCATAAGTTTATAATTATATTAAATAATATAATTACATTAAATTTCTATTTTAAAATGGTTCCGTGACAACCATTTTTATGACGTGATGCTACATACATAATGCCATGTCACTGCAACATTATAAAATAAAGTTCCAACAAGACAAATCTGACAGGGGGTCAAGAAAATCCCACATAACATTGAATAAAAGACCCATAAGCTGAGTATTTTTAACGGGTATTAAAAGATTTAAAAAAATTAAAAATGTTGTTTGATGAGTGCTAAATTATTATGAATTTGAGTGTGAATAATTAGCATTCATCGGCTTAATTCGTTTGGTTTTTGTCAATAAACCTCAACTTTAGTATAAATTCGGTATAGTTTATGTTATAGTTTATATATTGCGTTATCATGTAAATATAATTTAGGTTAATTGTTTTTATCTTATTTTTGTAGGTATTCAAGCATTAACATTTAGTCATTGTCTTGTATCATTGAATAAGCTTTCCAACGCTTCTGACCATGCGCCAATCGAAGTTGCGGTTCAAAAGTTATGATAAAAACAAGATCTGTCAGTTTAGTAGACCATGCTAAGCATGCCCTAGGAGCACCAGAAGTCATGTTTTTTGACATTTTTTACCATGCTAAGCGCCCGTGGCACGCTTAGCGCGTCCTTCTACGACAACAACTCTATTTTAGTGATTTTCATACTTTTTGGGCCATTATATCGTCTATATTCATGGTGGCAACCTAGAGGGAGCTGAGAAACATTTTGGAGAGAGAGAAGTGCTACAAACAACATAGAAGCCGATTCTTGTGGATTGGAGTCAGATCTGAGTTACCCGATGGGACACCTCGGTTGATTCTTCTCCCTCTTCACTTTCCCCTCGTCGTGGTTAAAGATCATGAGTGGTTAGGATCTCTTCTTTGTTGGTTTTGGTTGCAATAACTCGTACTCATATGTATTCACTCTGATTCTATTGTATGTGAACCAATTGATTATTTGATTTTGTTAATTTCGTTTATGTTTATATAAAACTTAGGTTTTGGGAATCTTTTGACAAACCTATTTCAAAACCTATGATCCAATATTTTTGGACTATCAAATACCATACTTTGGACATGGAAGAGGGATTTGATATTCATTTGTATTTGATTGTTAATGTTATCATAAAACTTGGTTGGACACGATCGAGTTAGTTACGAAAAATTCCTCTTCATTTGGTTGGACACGATCGATGTCGAAGAGGGATTTGTGATAATAGTGAATGATTGAGAAGTTCACACACGATATATCAGTTTCATATGTATGTTGTATATTTGTGTTTATTGGTCACGACGTTAGATGCAATTTGTTTAGGAATCGGTATCGATGCTTTCGCATTTGTTAGGTTCTGAATGCTAGACATAGATTTAGGATTAATGTTCACTTTTGTATTGATTCTTAATGCTACCATATTGATTTGGACACGAACGATATGGTTGAAACCTCGTTGTTGTTTGAACACGGACATCGACGTGAGAGATACATGATGGTATTGGGGAATAAATAGACTGTGTATAATTGGATGATAGAAGGCATATTTTCGAGTTATGAAAATCAATCCTAGCATGTTCTCGCCCCTTTCCAAGATTCTTAATTTTTCGTTGTTTATTTCTTTTTCCCTTCTCTTTAAATATACTTTTACAAGCAAGCTTAGAAACATAGTAACGATTGAATGGCATCGATAACACTAATCTCTGTGGAAACAATAAAAGATACTTACTCAAGTTTTTGCTTGAGAGCCACATTACTGCAATTGTCAATAAAATGGCGTCGTTGCCGAGGATTGGTGTTCTTATTGGAATGCATTGCAATAGTTTCTTTGTTTTTGAGTTTTGCACATAATGTCTATATTGTCCATATTGTGTAAATAGAAACTTGTTTATATTAATACTTGTATATGTTTACCGTATTTGTGAATTTTACATATTTTGCATACTTGTGAATATAGCGTATTGTTGTACCCCAAAATTTGCCCTCTCATTCTTCAAGGCCTTTCTCACAAGGATTCCCAAGGTTCAAGCTTGCACAAGTACTTTGGAATTTTCCAGTACCAAAATTAAAAGGAGACTGTCAAAAAGGGAGAAAACAGATAAAAATAACATTTTGACAAATTTGGAGGAAAACATGTCTCCTTCGATTTAGCACCCTTCGACTGACTCTAAGCCTCCTTCGAATGCAACTTGGATTACATCCTTCATTTTAAACTGAAAGCCTCTTTCGAATGCCAGTTTAGGTACATGTTTCGTTTGGATTTGAAACCTCCTTCGATTCAGCCTTTTGATTGGACAAGTTTACTGCCTACAAGCCTGCTTCGACTGGACAAGTTCGCTGCCTGCATGCTTGCTTCGTTTGGACAAGTTTCGATGTGACTAAGTTCTTGCTTCCCTTGAAAAAGCGCCCTTCAACTCAGAAGCCAGGAACTTCCCTCATGCTAAAAAATACACAAGGAAATGACTCCCTTTATGTTTGTTTCGATCCACATGCTTCGATTGGGTAATATGCTTCCTTCAAGCATGAGCTTTCGATTTGGCAATATGTTTTCTTCGATACAAGCTTCGACTGAGGGAAAGGCTTCCTGTTTGGTTTTCTTCAATTCAAAAGTCAATAATGTTCTGAAAGCTTCCTTCGATTCAGAAGTTAATAACCTTCTAAAAAGGGCCATTCGAAGAACACACAGTTGGTCCATTCGAAGGGCACACAACTGGTGAAAACGAATGTCGTTTTGTCCTAGTCTGGTCGAAAGGTGTAGAAAGATGGAGGATTCGACTCAAAAGATCAAGCTGAACATTTAGACCCATAGGCTAGGCCACGTGTCTTCCCTTTTTAGGCTTGTACCCATTTGTTGTCTAAGACCACTTGCACTTAATAGCACAGTACTACCTTTTAGGAAAGTCTGTCTTGAGCCTTACGCCTATTTTCCTTCAGAAGAAAGCAACCCCATATGAACCATTCATCTTGCTTTTGTGGCACAAGTGGACATTTACTTTCTAGATTGAGCCTTATTTTATTATCTTCTGCACCCCAACTGCCATGAGGCCTCCACATGTACTTTCACATTACATTATTTTATCATTTATTTGCAAGGCTGGCTTTGGACAACATGTCCATTCTTTCTCTATAAATAGAGGGACATTTACAAAGCTAAGAGGATCTTTGGACCAGAGGAACGAATCTCCCAAATTTTCTCAAACACAACAAAACTCTCAAGTTCATCAACACTTGAGAAATCAAAACCCAGAATCCCAAACACTCACCTCTTTCGATTCTGAAGAACATCCCACACATAGAAGTTTGTTCAAACTCAAAGACAACCTTCTGTGACAACTCTTCAAACCAAAAGCAAACCCCCTGTGACTACTCTTCGAATTCCAGAAACATCCAGGTAGCAGTTCAAGTTCGAATCCCACATCCATTCAAGGCTTGAAGCAAGGTAAGTCACTCTTACCCTTGAACCTTTCGTTTCATGGCATAGTATGTGAATAATCTTCCCTTTCATTTCAAAACATCTACATAACACTTTGGTTCTTTTCGTTTCCACCTACTTAATATGTTTTCAGAGCTAACCCCTTTCGTTTTGCTGCTTGTTTTTTTTAAATATGCATTAAGTATCAACTGATTGTAAGGCAATACTAGCATGGCCTTATGCCATGTTGCTGTTCAAAAATTTCAAACGAAAGAAACAGGAAACAGGAGTATGAAACGAAGCCTTTGGTTTCCACACTGACTTCCAGGCCCAGCCAGAGACACGCTCACACTGATTTCACTGGCCCAATCGAAGATGACAACAAGACAGAAAGGCCCAGCCAGAGGCACACTTGCACTAAGTCCAGGCTCAGACGAAAGGCACTCCCATGCTGGTGCCAGCCTCCAATCGAAGTACATGACCTGACTGGTGCCAAAGGCCAATCGAAGGACAGGACCTCACTGGTGCTAGCCCCAATCAAAGGAGGCCAACAGAATGCAAATCGAAGGGTGCTCCTGCCTGGGTCGAAGAGCTAATTTTCCTTTCTTTTATTTTGTTTTTTCCTTTACATTTTCTTGCCTTTCAATATGGTTGTAATAGTGTAGGATATTTATTTCCTGCATTTTTATTGCTTTGTACAAATACTAGTAATTAGATGTGTATGGCAAGATAAAATCAACAAGTAGACAACCCAAAAATCAAAGACAAAATGCATGTAATCAAACACACTTGCACACCTGCACCCTTAAGGAAATTCCACTTGTTGCCTTATAAAAATGGCCATGTTATGCATGTGGGATGTCTTAGCACAAACAAATTGAAAAAGGATCATAGTCCCTCGATGAAGCTATCAAAGTTTCCTTTCAAAATGATTTTAGTCCCTACAGAAAAGTGCTAAGTCATTTCACAACATTGCTATCATGGTCATACGATGAGCCGCGCCTGTCTCGTTAACATCCTAACACAAGGTTGTTCACCAAATAAAATGGTGAAACGAAACTGTTAAAAGGGTTCAAAACATAAGAAAGATCTTTGAGAAAAATAGGGTAGACAACTCTTAGTTACTTGATCAAAAATCTTGCAAAATATCCTTGCTATATTTCAAACACACATCACAACACAACTTCAAAAACAACTTTCAAAATATTGAAAACCTTTCAAAAAGACATACACCTTTGTATACATTCAAACAAAAATCATTACAAAGGTTGCCTAGACAAGGCATCTTTTTCAAAACATTTTCAAAACCGCACACACAAAGATTCATTTCAAACAATTGAAAAGCAAAGGCAAGTGATCTAAAAACAAGTAACTAAGAGCCCATGGATAACCATGGATGAAAAGGGTGCTAGCACCTTCCCTTTTCATAATCTACCCCCCAAACCCATGAAAACATCTCAAAGGTCTTTCCTGTGCTTTTTGACCTTTCCTTAGGATAAAATAAAAAGCCGGTGGCGACTCTTGCTAAACAGAAACATTTGCGAACACAAACGCAAAACCCAAGTCAGTTCTCCCACCGTATCAAAGAACTGGCGACCCTGCTGGGGAGATATTTCTAAAAGTGGGGTTACCTTAGGGTTTTTAGATCACCTTTACTTGCTTACCTTGATTGCTTTGTTTGCTTTACTTTTTAGGTTCCTTGTTTGGGTTTGTTTAAATCCTACACCCAGATTTGGGGGCACCTTTTAGGTAAGTAGCAATAAACTGTGAGAGATATGTCCGGCATAGACCGACACGGATGAAGCAGTAGCTACATTGGTGTGACACCTTGGTCTGTACCGATATCCCTTGTGTTGAAACCAGGAGAATATGGGTCTTCTAAGGAGTCATTAAGCACCAACTGACCTTAGAACCTTAAATTGACCAACTTGGAAATAGAATAGTAGCAGTATGCTACACTCATTGAGACTAAACTCTCGCGATGATTCCGGCCGCAAGAAAAGGTTGCTAAACTGGAATTATGACCGATTGAGGGTAGTCAGTGATATTGAGATCCTCTAGAACCCGGTTTCTATTTCTAGGACATGTTTGAGCCAACTAAACTCAAGAGGGTACTTATCTACAAACCCTATGCAAGCCTAAACCTAAGGAGTTGTTTGCTTTGTGTGAATATGATTACCTGTATATACACTTTCTTACTTTTGCATACATGTACATAACATCATAACATCATACCATAGCATTTTCAATAACCATTTCAAGGATCTCGAGGGTCTTTCGATGCAGGGTCACATTGAACCAGATGTCTACCAAGGGGCAAGAGGGTTCTCCTCTAAACAAACGCCGTCAAAGATCAAGTGCAACAACTTGAATCAGGGGCTATGACCCACTTGACATGGTGAGCTTGATTCTCGTGGAAAGACATCCACCAATAACAAAGTTCTCCAATCAAAGATGTTGATCAAAGTTCAAATCTCTAACGTTTTCTTGTGTTTACCCGCGAGATTATTGGAAACATGCATCCACATATCATGCATCGCATCATGACAGGTTTCTCCCATACAGGTCTCCTTATCTTCCTACTGTTTATTTCAGTAAGATGGATATGGAACAAACGGTGAAAGATCTCCAAGCTCAAAACGCTCTATTCCAACAAATGTTTCTGGCTATGGCTAAGGGATAAGAGGACCTTAAAGCTCTCATTCTCAAAGAAAAGAAGAAAAAGTCCAAGAAGTCAGTAAGCGTCTTGAACTTGAGAAGAAGACCTAAAGCCCTAGATCTTTCAACTCCATCCATCATAGGGGATAGTCTTGAAGAAGACCACAATTTGGAGATTAATGAAGTTGAAATTGACTACTCCGAGGAACAATATCCTCCCGCTGATGACAAGTATAAACAGTTGGAGGATCGCCTCAGTGCTATGGAGATTCAACAAATACCTGGCTTGGATTTAGGAGACATGGGTTTAGTTTCTGGATTGGTCATCCCGCCAAAGTTCAAAGTCCCTATCTTTGCCCTGTACGATGGAGTCTCTTGCCCTAAGATGCACTTAAAGTCTTATGTCCGCAAGATTCAACCATACACAACTGATCCAAAGCTTTGGATCCATTTCTTCCAAGAAAGCCTGGTAGGGACTCAACTCGAGTGGTTTTATCAATTGGAGAGTTCCCGCATCCATACCTGGGAGGATCTAGCTGCTGCTTTTTACAAACAGTATCAATATAATGCTGATCTTGCACCAACTCGTGTGCAATTGCAGAACATGACCATGGGTTCCAACGAGAGCTTCAAAGGATACGCCCAAAAGTTGAGAGATCTGGCTGGTAGGGTGAAACCCCCTTTAACTGACAGGGAGCTGATTGACATCTTCATGGGAACATTGACAGGGCCTTTCTTCAAACACTTGATCGGAAGCTCTTCAGCCGGGTTCACCGAGCTAATACTGACCGGCGAAAGGGTCGAAGTTGGCATCAAAAGTGGGAACATTCAAGAAGCTACACCTTCTGATGCTTAGAAAAAGCCTTATAGTGGGAAGAAAGAGTCTAATGATGTGTACAGTCAAAAGAGTCGCCATGACCAACACGTAGGGGCGGTCCTGGTCTCTGGTTCTGCGTCTCACCGACAACTGCAAAAGGGAAATCAATGAAGGCCAGATGAGCCTAAAAGACAGTTCACCAACATCAACATGCCGTTGTCTCAAGCGTTGCAACACTTATTGAGGATGAATCTAATTACATTGATAGGACCTCATCCAAACCCCAAGACTTCTTCTCCTAATTACAATCCTAATGCGACATGCGCTTATCATTCTGACAGTCCCGGGCATGATACTAACGATTGTTGGGCATTGAAGTACAAGATTCAGAATTTGATTGATGCCAAGGAGATTGAATTTGGTCGTCCGGAGACTCTAGCTTAATCACTGCTCCTTTGACGAATCATTGAGAGCGTCTTTGTTTCTTGGAATTTTCAAGTTGTAACTTCTTTTGTTATTCAAACAATTATCTATTAATGTCAAACTTTGTTTTCATTAACGCATTGCATATGTTTGTCTTGATTTGACCCACTCATTTCCATTACATTTAAACTATGCTTTTTTACTCTCTTTATGACTTTCAACTCTTGCTAAAAGTTACAAGCCTTTAGAGGGAGGATGACGAAACAATGCCATAATCTCATACAGTATGCTTTTGGACAGACCTTGTTGATGATGTACAGGCGTTTCTTTCAAATCCTAAACACTGGAGTTATAAGGAAGATAATACCTAGTCAACCCCTTCGAGCCAAAGAAGTAGGAGTTTTCTGTTTTAAACACAAATTGAAACCTTTAATTTAAACCTGGGGCAGGGTAGTCTCTTAGTTAATTCAAAAGATGCGCATTGAATTCGCAAAACTCTCAGTTCATAATACAACGAACGACATCAAAAGAATTCCTCTGGAATCAAAAGACAATGGTGGTTCCTTACGTCATAGGCAGTCAATCTCTCAAAAGAGAAAAGCTCACTGAGCCAAAACCTATAAAGGAGGCTTAAGAAAGCTGGGGCATCCCGCTGACTGTAATCTCGAAAACAGGAACAGTCAGGCAAAAGTTAGGGATAACAAATCAAAAGAACGAGGTCGCTACAAATCCTCAACAACATAAAAAATGTTGCAAAAATGACTGCCTTCCAACAAATTCAACTTGTGTGAACCATCACCAAAAACGTCGTTCCAGACTCATTTGGAGTTCAAATGCACAATTAACTGAGTTTAGGATTGAAGAACATCACGAAGAGCGGGTGGGTACAAATATACTATGAGCCTTTATCCTTTGCTTCTTAAACCGTGAACCAAGCCACGTTACAACCCTTCAAAATTCCTAATTGAAGCATGGGTTAGTTCAAAAGCATACTGTTACAAAAGGTATCCTGACTCCTGTAAGGCTTTGCTCTAAATCCTGAGTTTGAATTTTCTTAGCAAAATTTCTTTACTCGCTAAAACGCATTTTCAAAAAAAAAAATTCAAGACAAACATAAACTTTGCATTACTTGAATATCATTGTTTGCATATGGCTATTTGTTTAACAGCGAAGAAATTCACACAATGAATATCCAGTGAACAAAAGCTCTCTCAGTGAACAAAATCAATTCAAGTGGGATGACACTCCCGTTACAAAAATATCCTATCAACAGAAGGGGATTTGATATGGTATTATCCAGTGAACCTGGGGCAGTCCAGTCAAGGTTTCAACAAATCTTTCAAAGATAACCTGGGGCAGTCCGGTCAAGATTTCAACAAATCTTTCAAAAAAACCTGGAGTGTTCCAGTCAAAATGTCAAGAAATCACTCAATTGCAGGATAACAAGGGGCGAGTCTCCATCTCCGACACTTGGGGCATTGAACGTTAATCCCGACAAAGGGTTACATACAGTCAAACATTTCCAGGCAGTGCCACAAGCACTTGCTACTAGGGGCATTGACAAATCTCCCTAAAATCCTTCTCACAGGATGATTCCCCAGCCAGAGTTTAATCACTAAAAACCTTTCACCAGTTGAGACAACCTCAAGAGTCCTCGAAGACTCTCCCCAACGAAGTTGTCACCTCTCTAGTTAACCGGAAACAGGGTTTATTTCCCCAACAAACTACAGGTTCCCCAGCTTGGGTTTGCCTTTCCGACTACTACAAATCAAAGGACCACAAATCCTCTTCCCCGGTAGACTACTCTACAATCCCTAGCAAGTTACTGTGAAACCTAGACCCGACCATATATCAGTTCAACTTCTACTCCCCAGTAGAGCAACAGACAACCGAGATTCCTGAACTCTTTTCCCAAGAAGGAATAAACATTCTCCCCACAGAGTTTTCAACTTCCCCCAGCGGAGTTCTCCTCAAAAAACAAAACAGGAATCCATTGGAAATATTCTAAGCAAAGTTTGAAGACACACATACTCTTCAACAGCAGTCCAGGATTTAATGACTCCCCAGCTTTTGTCAAGGATTTATTTTCCCAGACAAAAGTACATTCATTAACATTTCGCATTTCATACATCCTATTTACATACATGATAAGTGCATACAACGCAATCTCATTTATTTTGAGAACATCATGATATCGTGCATTTCATACATCATGACATTGCATACAACTGACATTTTACCTTTTTCAGAAAAAAGGTCAATCAACAGATGGCTACCATTAACCTTTTCAAGTTCCAGATTAATACTTGAAACCAGACAGGACAATTATCTACTTGACCATCATGAAGCAACCCTACACAGGTTCCTTCTCAATTTCAGATGAAGTTTTACACGGACTCATAACCCGGCAACCCTACACAGGTTCCTTCCTTCCAAGATGCAGTTTTACACTGACTCATTATTAGGAAACCCTACACAGGTTCCTCCTTTCTAGATGCAGTTTCACATGGACTCATCATCAGGCAACCCTACACGGGTTCCTTCTCAACCCAAGATGCAGTTTTACACGGACTCATCATCAGGCAACCCTACACAGGTTCCTTCTCAATTTCAGATAAAGTTTTACACGGACTCATCATCAGGCAACCCTACACAGGTTCCTTCTCAACCCAAGATGCAGTTTTACACGGACTCATCATCAGGCAACCCTACACAGGTTCCTTCTCAATTTCAGATAAAGTTTTACATGGACTCATCATCAGGCAACCCTACACAGGTTCCTTCCTTCCAAGATGCAGTTTCACACTGACTCATCATCAGGAAACCCTACACATGTTCCTTCCTTCCAAGATGCAGTTTTACACGGACTCATTATTAGGCAACCCTACACAGGTTCCTCCTTTCTAGATGCAGTTTCACACGGACTCATCATCAGGCAACCCTACACAGGTTCCTTCTCAACCCAAGATGTAGTTTTACACTGACTCATCATCAGGCAACCCTACACAGATTCCTTCTCAATTTCAGATGAAGTTTTACACGGACTCATCATCAGGAAACCCAACACAGGTTCCTTCCTTCCAAGATACAGTTTCACACGGACTCATCATCAGGCAACCCTGCACAGGTTCCTTCCTTCCAAGATGCAGTTTTACACGGACTCATTATTAGGCAACCCTACACAGGTTCCTCCTTTCTAGATGTAGTTTCACACAGACTCATCATCAGGCAACCCTACACAGGTTCCTTCTCAACCCAAGATGCAGTTTTACACAGACTCATCATTAGGCAACCCTACACAGGTTCCTTCTCAATTTCAGATAAAGTTTTACATGGACTCATCATCAGGCAACCCTACACAGGTTCCTTCCTTCCAAGATGCAGTTTCACACGGACTCATCATCAAGCAACCCTACACAGGTTCCTTCCATCCAAGATGCAGTTTTACACGGACTCATTATTAGGCAACCCTGCACAGGTTCCTCCTTTCTAGATGCAGTTTCACACGGACTCATCATCAGGCAACCCTACACAGGTTCCTTCTCAACCCAAGATACAGTTTTACACGGACTCATCATCAGGAAACCCTACACAGGTTCCTTCTCAATTTCAGATAAAGTTTTACACGGACTCATCATCAGGCAACCCTACACAGGTTCCTTCTCCATTTCGGATAAAGTTTTACACAGACTCATCATCAGGCAGCCCTACACAAGTTCCTTCCTTCCATGATGCAGTTTCACACGGACTCATCATCAGGCAACCCTACACAGGTTCCTTCCTTCCAAGATGCAGTTTCACACTGACTCATCATCAGGAAACCCTACACGGGATGAATTTTTACACGAACTCATCATCAGTCAACCCTACACCGGTTCCTTCTCTTTCCAAAGAGGAAGTTTTACACGGACTCATCAGGAAGTAACCCCACACAGGTTCCTTCTCAGGAAATTTCAGATGCAGCTTTACACGGACTCATCACCAAACAACCCACCTTTTAATACAGTTCAGATACACTCCAGACATGGACGCCATTCTGATACTCATTCTTTCAACTTACAAAATTACAATTCAACAAGCATTCTTGGATGGCATCTATAAGCCCATCCTCCTACCAACAATCTCCAAATGGCATCTGTAAGCCCATTCCCGACATCACAATGCTGATACTACACCATGCGAGTGCAAATTTTTGGGCACTCTAGTGTTCAATTATCTTCCACCTTTGGATCACGAAAGGCTCGAAAGCCAATCTATATCCTCAGGTTTAAGAAAATTGAACAGGGGCAACTGTTGTACCCCAAAATTTGCCCTCTCATTCTTCAAGGCCTTTCTCACAAGGATTCCCAAGGTTCAAGCTTGCACAACTACTTTGGAATTTTCCAGTACAAAAATTAAAAGGAGACTGTCAAAAAGGGAGAAAACAGATAAAAATAACATTTTGACAAATTTGGAGGAAAACATGTCTCCTTCGATTTAGCACCCTTCGACTGACTCTAAGCCTCCTTCGAATGCAACTTGGATTACATCCTTCATTTTGAACTGAAAGCCTCTTTCGAATGCCAGTTTAGGTACATGTTTCGTTTGGATTTGAAACCTCCTTCGATTCCACCTTTTGATTGGACAAGTTTACTGCCTACAAGCCTGCTTCGACTGGACAAGTTCGCTGCCTGCATGCTTGCTTCGTTTGGACAAGTTTCGATGTGACTAAGTTCTTGCTTCCCTTGAAAAAGCGCCCTTCAACTCAGAAGCCAGGAACTTCCCTCATGCTAAAAAATACATAAGGAAATGACTCCCTTTATGTTTGTTTCGATCCACATGCTTCGATTGGGCAATATGCTTCCTTCAAGCATAAGCTTTCGATTTGGCAATATGTTTTCTTCGATACAAGCTTCGACTGGGCATTAGCTTGTTTCAACCACAAGCTTCGACTGAGGGAAAGGCTTCCTGTTTGGTTTTCTTCAATTCAAAAGTCAATAATGTTCTGAAAGCTTCCTTCGGTTCAGAAGTTAATAACCTTCTGAAAAGGGCCATTCGAATGAACACACAGTTGGTCCATTCGAAAGGCACACAGCTGGTGAAAACGAATGCTGTTTTGTCCTAGTCTGGTCGAAAGGTGTAAAAAGATGGAGGATTCGACTCAAAAGATCAAGTTGAACATTTAGACCCATAGGCTAGGCCACGTGTCTTCCCTTTTTAGGCTTGTACCCATTTGTTGTCTAAGACCACTAGCACTTAATAGCACAGTACTACCTTTTAGGAAAGTCTGTCTTGAGCCTTGCGCCTATTTTCCTTCAGAAGGAAGCAACCTCATCTGAACCATTCATCTTGCTTTTGTGGCACAAGTGGACATTTACTTTCCAAATTGAGCCTTATTTTATTATCTTCTGCACCCCAACTGCCATGAGGCCCCCACATGTACTTTCACGTTACATTATTTTATCATTTATTTGCAAGGCTGGCTTTGGACAACATGTCCATTCTTTCTCTATAAATAGAGGAACATTTACAAAGCTAAGAGGATCTTTGGACCAGAGGAACGAATCTCCTAAATTTTCTCAAACACAACAAAACTCTCAAGTTCATCAATACTTGAGAAATCAAAACCCAGAATCCCAAACACTCACCTCTTTCGATTCTGAAGAACACCCCACACATAGAAGTTTGTTCAAACTCAAAGACAACCTTCTGTGACAACTCTTCGAACCAAAAGCAAACCCCCTGTGACTACTCTTCGAATTCCAGAAACGTCCAGGTAGCAGTTCAAGTTCGAATCCCACATCCATTCAAGGCCTGAAGCAAGGTAAGTCACTCTTACCCTTGAACCTTTCGTTTCATGGCATAGTATGTGAATAATCTTCCCTTTCATTTCAAAACATGTACATAACACTTTGGTTCTTTTCGTTTCCACCTACTTAATATGTTTTCAGAGCTAACCCCTTTCGTTTTGCTGCTTGTTTACTTAAATATGCATTAAGTATCAACTGATTGTAAGGCAATACTAGCATGGCCTTATGCCATGTTGCTGTTCAAAAAGTTTAAACGGAAGAAACAGGAAACAGGAGTATGAAACGAAGCCTTTGGTTTCCACACTGACTTCCAGGCCCAGCCAGAGACACGCTCACACTGATTTCATTGGCCCAATCGAAGAAGACAACAAGGCAGAAAGGCCCAGCCAGAAGCACACTTGCACTAAGTCCAGCCTCAGACGAAAGGCACTCCCATGCTGGTGCCAGCCTCCAATCGAAGTACATGACCTGACTGGTGCCAAAGGCCAATCGAAGGATAGGACCTCACTGGTGCTAGCCCCAATCGAAGGAGGCCAATAGAATGCAAATCGAAGGGTGCTCCTTCCTGGGTCGAAGAGCTCATTTTACTTTCTTTTATTTTGTTTTTGCCTTTACATTTTCTTGCCTTTCAATATGGTTGTAATAGTGTAGGATATTTATTTCCTGCATTTTTATTGCTTTGTACAAATACTAGTAATTAGATGTGTGTGGAAAGATAAAATCAACAAGTAGACAACCCAAAAATCAAAGACAAAATGCATGTAATCAAACACACTTGCACACCTGCACCCTTAAGGAAATTCCACTTGTTGCCTTATAAAAATGGCCATGTTATGCATGTGGGATGTCTTAGCACAAACGAATTGAAAAAGGATCATAGTCCCTCGATGACGCTATCAAAGTTGCCTTTCAAAATGATTTTAGTCCCTACATAAAAGTGCTAAGTCATTTCACAACATTGCTATCATGGTCATACGATGACCCGCGCCTGTCCCGTTAACATCCTAACACAAGGTTGTTCACCAAATACAATGGTGAAACGACACTGTTAAAAGGGTTCAAAACATAAGAAAGATATTTGAGTAAAATAGGGTAGACAACTCTTAGTTACTTGATCAAAAATCTTGCAAAACATCCTTGCTATTTTTCAAACACACATCACAACACAACTTCAAAAACAACTTTCAAAACATTGAAAACCTTTCAAAAAGACATACACCTTTGTATACATTCAAACAAAAATCATTACAAAGGTTGCCTAGACAAGGCATCTTTTTCAAAACATTTTCAAAACCGCACACACAAAGCATCATTTCAAACAATTGAAAAGCAAAGGCAAGTGATCTAAAAACAAGTAACTAAGAGCCCATGGATAACCATGGATGAAAAGGGTGCTAGCACCTTCCCTTTTCATAATCTACCCCCCGAACCCACGAAAACATCTCAAAGGTCTTTCCTGTGCTTTTTGACCTTTCCTTAGGATAAAATAAAAAGTCGATGGCGACTCTTGCTAAACCGAAACATTTGCGAAGACAAACGCAAAACCCAAGTCAGTTCTCCCACCGTATCACAGAACTGGCGACCCTGCTGGGGAGATATTTCTAAAAGTGGGGTTACCTTAGGGTTTTTAGATCATCTTTACTTGCTTACCTTGATTGCTTTGTTTGCTTTACTTTTTGGGTTCCTTATTTGGGTTTGTTTAAATCCTACACCCGGATTTGGGGGCACCTTTTAGGTAAGTAGCAATAAACTGTGAGGGATCTGTCCGGCGTAGACCGACACGAATGAAGCAGTAGCTACATTGGTGTGACACCTTGGTCTGTACCGATATCCCTTGTGTTGAAACGAGGAGAATATGGGTCTTCTAAGGAGTCATTAAGCACCAACTTACCTTAGAACCTTAAATTGACCAACTTGGCCATAGAACAGTAGCAGTATGCTACACTCATTGAGACTAAACTCTCGCGATGATTCCGGCCGCAAGAAAAGGTTGCTAAACTGGAATTATGACCGATTGAGGGTAGTCAGTGATATTGAGATCCTCTAGAACCCGGTTTCTATTTCTAGGACAGGTTTGAGCCAACTAAACTCAAGAGGGTACTTATCTACAAACCCCATGCAAGCCTAAACCTACGGACTTGTTTGCTTTGTGTGAATATGATTACCTATATATACACTTGCTTACTTTTGCATTCATGTACATAACATCATAACATCATACCATAGCATTTTCAATAACCATTTCAAGGATCTCGAGGGTCTTTCGATGCAGGGTCACGTTGAACCAGATGTCTACCAAGGGGCAAGAGGGTTCTCCTCTAAACAAACGCCGTCAAAGATCAAGTGCAACAACTTGAATCAGGGGCTATGACCCACTTGACATGGTGAGCTTGATTCTCGTGGAAAGACATCCACCAATAACAAAGTTCTCCAATCAAAGATGTTGATCAAAGTTCAAATCTCTAATGTTTTCTTGTGTTTACCCGCGAGATTATTGGAAACATGCATCCACATATCATGTATCGCATCATGACAGGTTTCTCCCATACAGGTCTCCTTATCTTCCTACTGTTTATTTCAGTAAGATGGATATGGAACAAACGGTGAAAGATCTCCAAGCTCAAAATGCTCAATTCCAACAAATGTTTCTGGCTATGGCTAAGGGATAAGAGGATCTTAAAGCTCTCATTCTCAAAGAAAAGAAGAAAAAGTCCAAGAAGTCAGTAAGCGTCTCAAACTTGAGAAGAAGACCTAAAGCCCTAGATCTTTCAACTCCATCCATCATAGGGGATAGTCTTGAAGAAGACCACAATTTGGAGATTAATGAAGTTGAAATTGACTACTCCGAGGAACAATATCCTCCCGCTGATGACAAGTATAAACAGTTGGAGGATCGCCTCAGTGCTATGGAGATTCAACAAATACCTGGCTTGGATTTAGGAGACATGGGTTTAGTTTCTGGATTGGTCATCCCGCCAAAGTTCAAAGTCCCTATCTTTGCCCTGTACGATGGAGTCTCTTGCCCTAAGATGCACTTAAAGTCTTATGTCCGCAAGATTCAACCATACACAACTGATCCAAAGCTTTGGATCCATTTCTTCCAAGAAAGCCTGGTAGGGACTCAACTCGAGTGGTTTTATCAATTGGAGAGTTCCCGCATCCATACCTGGGAGGATCTAGCTGCTGCTTTTTACAAACAGTATCAATATAATGCTGATCTTGCACCAACTCGTGCGCAATTGCAGAACATGACCATGGGTTCCAACGAGAGCTTCAAAGGATACGCCCAAAAGTTGAGAGATCTGGCTGGTAGGGTGAAACCCCCTTTAACTGACAGGGAGCTGATTGACATCTTCATGGGAACATTGACAGGGCCTTTCTTCAAACACTTGATCGGAAGCTCTTCAGCCGGGTTCACCGAGCTAATACTGACCGGCGAAAGGGTCGAAGTTGGCATCAAAAGTGGGAACATTCAAGAAGCTACACCTTCTGATGCTTAGAAAAAGCCTTATAGTGGGAAGAAAGAGTCTAATGATGTGTACACTCAAAAGAGTCGCCATGACCAACACGTAGGGGCGGTCCTGGTCTCTGGTTCTGCGTCTCACCGACAACTGCAAAAGGGAAATCAATGAAGGCCAGATGAGCCTAAAAGACAGTTCACCAACATCAACATGCCGTTGTCTCAAGCGTTGCAACACTTATTGAGGATGAATCTAATTACATTGATAGGACCTCATCCAAACCCCAAGACTTCTTCTCCTAATTACAATCCTAATGCGACATGCGCTTATCATTCTGACAGTCCCGGGCATGATACTAACGATTGTTGGGCATTGAAGTACAAGATTCAGAATTTGATTGATGCCAAGGAGATTGAATTTGGTCCTCCGGAGACTCTAGCTTAATCACTGCTCCTTTGACGAATCATTGAGAGCGTTTTTGTTTCTTGGAATTTTCAAGTTGTAACTTCTTTTGTTATTCAAACAATTATCTATTAATGTCAAACTTTGTTTTCATTAATGCATTGCATATGTTTGTCTTGATTTGATCCACTCATTTCCATTACATTTAAACTATGATTTTTTACTCTATGACTTTCAACTCTTGCTAAAAGTTACAAGCTTTTAGAGGGAGGATGACGAAACAATGCCATAATCTCATACAGTATGCTTTTGGATAGACCTTGCTGACGATGTACAGGCGTTTCTTTCAAATCCTAAACACTGGAGTTATAAGGAAGATAATACCTAGTCAACCCCTTCGAGCCAAAGAAGTAGGATTTTTCTGTTTTAAACACAAATTGAAACCTTTAATTTAAACCTGGGGCAGGGTAGTCTCTCAGTTAATTCAAAAGATGCGCATTGAATTCGCAAAACTCTCAGTTCATAATACAACGAACGACATCAAAAGCATTCCTATGGAATCAAAAGACAGTGGTGGTTCCATACCTCATAGGAAGTCAATCTCTCAAAAGAGAAAAGCCCACTGAGCCAAAACCTATAAAGGAGGCTTAAGAAAGCTGGGGCATCCCGCTGACTGTAATCTCGAAAACAGGAACAGTCAGGAAAAAGTTAGGGATAACAAATCAAAAGAACGAGGTCGCTACAAATCCTCAACAACATGAAAAATGTTGCAAAAATGATTGCCTTCCAACAAATTCAACTTGTGTGAACCATCACCAAAAACGTCGTTCCAGACTCATTTGGAGTTCAAATGCACAATTAACTGAGTTTAGGATTGAAGAACATCACGAAGAGCGGGTGGGTACAAATATACTTTGAGCCTTTATCCTTTGCTTCTTAAACTGTGAACCAAGCCACGTTACAACCCTTCAAAAGTCCTAATTGAAGCATGGGTTAGTTCGAAAGCATACTGTTACAAAAGGTATCCTGACTCCTGTAAGGCTTTGCTCTAAATCTTGAGTTTGAATTTTCTTAGCAAAATTTCTTTACTCGCTAAAACGCATTTTCAAAAAAAAAAATATTCAAGACAAACATAAACTTTGCATTACTTGAATATCATTGTTTGCATATGGCTATTTGTTTAACAGCGAAGAAATTCACACAATGAATATCCAGTGAACAAAAGCTCTCTCAGTGAACAAAATCAATTCAAGTGGGATGACACTCCCGTTACAAAAATATCCTATCAACAGAAGGGGATTTGATATGGTATTATCCAGTGAACCTGGGGCAGTCCAGTCAAGGTTTCAACAAATCTTTCAAAGATAACCTGTGGCAGTCCGGTCAAGATTTCAACAAATCTTTCAAAAAAACCTGGGGCAGTCCAATCAAAATGTCAAGAAATCACTCAATTGCAGTATAACAAGGGGCGAGTCTCCATCTCCGACACTTGGGGCATTGAACGTCAATCCCGACAAAGGGTTACATACAGTCAAACATTTCCAGGAAGTGCCACAAGCACTTGCTACTAGGGGCTGTAAGTGCCCTGGCTGGAGAGTTGGCTTCATTTGTAAAACAAATAAGAAAGCAAGTTTACCCATATTCCCTCTGTTGTTTTAATATGTTGGGTTGAAGAAGTTCAACATCTGGACCAACATGTTATGTAAGATGTCACAACATCAGCATATGACATCGCGCCTGAAATTAAGTACTAATTAAGTAACTATGTTATATGTTGAATGTTTGTAACAGCTGTGACTTGTAACCTAACTATTTTAAGATCTAAATTATGAAAGAGGTTATTTGTTGTGTTGAAGAAGTTCAACATCTAGAACAACATGTTAGATGTAATGTCATGACACCTGACTTGACATCACGTCAACGGAATTGGTAATTCAGTTACAGTTCTGGTACTTAAATACTCTGAGAATATATGTGGCGTTTCTTATGGAGAATCTGAAGATCAATCAAGAATCAATCAGAATATTTGAAGAAAATATTGTTTCTAAATATGGAGATATTTTAGGAACTAGAAGATTGAAGACCTTGATTATAGCAGAAGTTTGCTGCTGAGTTGTAACAGCAAGGAGAAAAGCTTGCTGAGATTTTGAAGGCCCAAATCCAGTTGGGTAATAGGTTATAAATAGCATATTGTAACCTAGGGTTTGTAAGCCTCATATAATGTAACATTGGGGGTGTTTTGTTAGGTAAACCTGTCAGTCTGTGGCAAGGTTACCATGTGTGTAACTCGATACCTGCAGGTAAGAGTTTGAGTGTTCTTGGACGAAGCTATGAAGCAAGTCTAAGTATTTCTGCATTACTTCATATTCATTGTAATGTAGGAAACCAAGTGGGAGGGGCTCTACTTCTTGAGTAGGAGTAAGACTTCTGTTGCTGCGGCAATAGGAATGGAAACTGGTAGGTTTCTATCTAGGAGTTCCTAGGTATAGGTTGCACTGGGTAAATGATTAAGTGAAGGATGGGAACTTGTGAAGTTTAGTCCTGAATTAATATTGCTGATAGTGGATCTTCTTCCTGGCTTGGTATGCCCCCATAGTAGGTGTGTTTCACCAAACTGGGTCAACAACTAATTTGTGTTTTTACATTTAACACTTTATAATTCTGTCTGTTATATATCAAGGTAAAACTGTAATGTTGTAACAGATGATGTCTCAGAACATGTTAAGACATCATGCTGATATCTGTGTAGGAGAAACAGAACTGTGAAGGTTGTTTGCTCTCTGCTGATCATGTGCAACAGATGAACAGAACTAGGTACATCGTTGTTCTATCCTCTGCACCTTCAAAGTATATCTGGCACAGCTTGGTTAAACTGTGCTTTTGTTACTCTTTAGTACTGTAACACGAAAAATTGGGTATCTACCTTGCAGTGCATTTATTATGTCATATCAGATGTCTAAACATTGAGTATAACATCTGAAGACTGGCATACACCAGAATTTCAATTGGTATTAGAGCAGGCATCATGTTCTGTTTCTAGATGAGATCCATGGGTGATACTTTCTGGTATCTGCAAGGTCAATTTTAGTACTGGAGATTGTAACCTGGAAAGGTTTGAAGGGTCCCTTAAGATGGGAGGATGGACTATTCGTGACAGGAACTGTGTGTACCTGTCTTTGGTGATTGGCATTTGGCCTGGTTGTGTGGTAGCTGTTCTAGGTTTGATTTATTTTCAAACCTAGGATTTGTGTATGCCTGAAGTAGTGTGTGTGCAAAGATTGAGTTGTATTATGTTCTTCCGCTGCATAATACTTGGCAAAACTCAAGCTCTGATGTGTTTCCCCTCTTGTGGATTGAAGGCTACTGTATTCAAGATTTCAACGTAAGCTATTGAAAATGTCACAGATACTTGAGTCCTCTCAAGTCCACTCATGAAGACGTTCTTCGTTCAGGATGGTAAGAATCACATAATCACTGATTCCCTTACTCTCTTGAGTAGTGTTATACGAAGACCTTGAAGAATTTCAAGGAGGGTTTTATTCCAAGGTGATGGAACTGATGTTCTATGCGACGGTGGAACATGTGTTCAACAAGTATGCAGCTACTAGTTGAAAAGCATATGTTTCGGGTGTCAAACAAAGGGATACTTTTGTTTGAAACCTACTCCTGACCTGGAAGAGGAGACATCTGTGTGTGCAAAGTTGACAATGGTAGAGTCAACTATGTCTGTGTGCTCCCGAAGGTTACTTTTAGAAGTCAGAACTCTAGAAGTAGAGCTGGTTGAGATGTGACATTGTGCAATCCCTATTGGTGGGCTTATTCCTGAAGATTGATCAGGACTGAGCAGTTGTTCCCTGGAGTAATATGGTGTGAAGAAAGACAAGCCCATTGGTTAATAAAAGTCAATGATGGTGCAGCATTATTGCTCCTTCATAGAAGTAGATTGGGATCATGAGTCTTGTCATTTAAACATCATGATGAGAAGTGGAAGATCTTTCAAGAATATGAAGACTCAGAGTTTGGTTAAGGTAGTATGTTCTGGCAATACATATCTGCTGATGATTGGTGTTGTTGTCTTCACTGAAGTACTTAAGGTCAGCTGAAGTCTGATTGGTGTGATTGGAGTATGAACAAGTATAGCTCTTGGAGTTACTTAAATCTGGTAGGGATGTCATATGTCATGTCGAGACATTTGTGCACAATGCATGGATATTTTGTGTGGAGCTTCCATGACTGGTAGTTTGAGGGGGAGATTTGGTTAACCTCCTCACATTAGTTCAGCCTGGTGTTTAGCTGGCTGTTGACCTATGTCACATGGGTTCTGGGTGTTGTGTGACATATTTGCAAGGAAGGATTCATCTCTCTCATTCCTAAGGATGAATCTGATCTGGTAGGAGTTTCAAATCTGTTGAGGTGAGTAGAGTTTGTTCAGAGAAAATTCTATTTACTTGAGTCAAGGGTGGCAACCTAGATATCTCAACTCTTTGGTCTCTCAAAGAAAGAGCTTGCAAGAAGAAGATATTAACACACGAAGAGTATGTCAAAGTATTCAAATGGTGAAAGTATCTTACAGGATAATGGGAAGGATTTATGATCAATTGTTATTTGTGACAAGTACAAGTATTTATCCTTGGAGTTCAAGATAACTGATGTTCTTAAAGATGTGGGAACATTCCTTCTTCTAGACCCTGTGAAGAATCACAGGAAGAGTGATGCTTTAGAGCTATCTCTTTGGTGACAGCAAAATCATTTGATCCTTGAAAAGGTTTCCTAGAAACATGTTCAGACTTAAAGCTACAAGAAGAAGAAGACATCATAATCTTGATGATGGTCACTTGGATCAGTCTGGAGCTGAATTCAACAACTAGATGTTATAACATAATGCTGTGACATTTGGTTCAACATCAGATTCTTGGTTGGTGAAGTGGCACATCAACTTAAGATAGGATGATCTACGAAGTTGAAGATTAGATCCTTCAAAAAGATCGTCTCTCTGTAGCTCTTTGGAGTTGTTGGGTGGAAAAGATGTTACATGTTCCTGTCTTAGTGTATCTAAGCCTTTTGTGATAACTTGTAGCTTGAAGTTCAAATTTCAATTGGAAGGTCAGAATATCTTTGGGAGAAGTCTGATAAACATGGAGATAATCAAACAGTGGCATTTGGTCTATCTCAGCAGTGGATTCAGAGAATCAAGATAATCAACATGTGGCAGCTGATTATTATCGAGAAAGTTTGATTCACAGTATGAATGCGTTCAACCAATATTGTTGAACAGAGGGTGCGCTCTTGAAGACGTGAAGATGCGTCTTATGTTTTCCATTCATCAAGGGGTCTTATTTACCTTGAATCAGAAGTTGTCTTCAAGGTCCAACTGAGCATTGAATGTGACCTACTTGTTTCCATGAGGAGAAGTGATTGTCCCTAACAGGGGGAGTATTGGTTTGTACGAAAGGTCTTCATCAAACTCGTAGGATATAAAGTGTGGCACCTTATTAACTATTGGGATGATGTGTTCAAGACTGAAGAGGACTATGTCTGACCGAATGTCATCACATTGGTAATGACATTGTTCCTAATTTCCTCTAAAACTACAGACAGGAGGAAAATTGGATGAAGTGTGGATTATTATTAATAAACCCATGTGTGTACAGCTGTATGACTCAGAGGGAGTAACCATCCTCTTTGTGAAAATGGAATGGTTTCAAATTGCTAATATGAAAATAGCAGAATAGGATTTGAGCGTGTTTTCATCTGCTAAGAAAACAGGGCGGTTGTGTCTCATTATGGAGCAGTGTAGTGAGCTGGAATGTTTGGGTGATAACTTGTCATCTAATAAAGGTATTATATAACTGAGGCAGAGTGTAATATGCCAACGCTGTTTCTTGGATAGGGGATCCTAAGAGAAGTACATAAAGGGAGGAGTCGGTTCTAAAAGACAAATGTCTGTTTTAAAAAGGGCAAGACATACTTCATCCTGACAATGGTCAAAGGGTCAAACCCAAGGGTAGGTACCTGCATTAAAACCAGTCCTAGGGTACTGAAACTGTCAGAGTAAAGTACCAAGATCGTTACTATCTATGCCAAAGTTGCATTATTTATGAAGACTCTCTCTATTCTTCCTCTTCATCAGAGGGTTTCAGCAATATGAAGTTTGTTAGCATCTGGGAATATTGTGCATGGGTATGGATCTGTATGGGCAGTCTTTGTCAAATTCTGGCCAAAAAGGGGGAGAAAGATAGGGACCCAGACTCAGGCGAGACTCTGGTGAAAGCAAAAGACGGCAATGTCCAGCAAGACTCAGGTGAAAGCAACATGATCACAAGTAAGTGACTTTGTTTGTGTCTTGTGTTCTGAGTTAAGAGGATAGTTGTGACTTGTGATCTGAGTTACATGATCACAAGTAATCAGTATCAAGATTATCAACAATAATCTTGAGAAAAGAAATCCTCTTGGGCCATCGATGGCTTGGAGTGGCTCACAGATGAGGGATAGAGGTTTGTTGTTTGCTCAAAGGACATCAGCCTCTACAAAGAAGATGTTGGACAAGATGTTGTAACATCTCAACTGTGTTGTGGTCTGGTCCCAAAATGCAACTTGCACTTATTTGTTTTTATCCAAAATTTGCCAAAGGGGGAGATTGTAAGTGCCCTGGCTGGAGAGTTGGCTTCATTTGTAAAACAAATAAGAAAGCAAGTTTACCCATATTCCCTCTGTTGTTTTAATACGTTGGGTTGAAGAAGTTCAACATCTGGACCAACATGTTATGTAAGATGTCACAACATCAGCATATGACATCGCGCCTGAAATTAAGTACTAATTAAGTAACTATGTTATATGTTGAATGTTTGTAACAGCTGTGACTTGTAACCTAACTATTTTAAGATCTAAATTATGAAAGAGGTTATTTGTTGTGTTGAAGAAGTTCAACATCTAGGACAACATGTTAGATGTAATGTCATGACACCTGACTTGACATCACGTCAACGGAATTGGTAATTCAGTTACAGTTCTGGTACTTAAATACTCTGAGAATATATGTGGCGTTTCTTATGGAGAATCTGAAGATCAATCAAGAATCAATCAGAATATTTGAAGAAAATATTGTTTCTAAATATGGAGATATTTTAGGAACTAGAAGATTGAAGACCTTGATTATAGCAGAAGTTTGCTGCTGAGTTGTAACAGCAAGGAGAAAAGCTTGCTGAGATTTTGAAGGCCCAAATCCAGTTGGGTAATAGGTTATAAATAGCATATTGTAACCTAGGGTTTGTAAGCCTCATATAATGTAACATTGGGGGTGTTTTGTTAGGTAAACCTGTCGGTCTGTGGCAAGGTTACCATGTGTGTAACTCGATACCTGCAGGTAAGAGTTTGAGTGTTCTTGGACGAAGCTATGAAGCAAGTCTAAGTATTTCTGCATTACTTCATATTCATTGTAATGTAGGAAACCAAGTGGGAGGGGCTCTACTTCTTGAGTAGGAGTAAGACTTCTGTTGCTGCGGCAATAGGAATGGAAACTGGTAGGTTTCTATCTAGGAGTTCCTAGGTATAGGTTGCACTGGGTAAATGATTAAGTGAAGGATGGGAACTTGTGAAGTTTAGTCCTGAATTAATATTGCTGATAGTGGATCTTCTTCCTGGCTTGGTATGCCCCCAGAGTAGGTGTGTTTCACCGAACTGGGTCAACAACTGATTTGTGTTTTTACATTCAACACTTTATAATTCTGTCTGTTATATATCAAGGTAAAACTGTAATGTTGTAACAGATGATGTCTCAGAACATGTTAAGACATCATGCTGATATCTGTGTAGGAGAAACAGAACTGTGAAGGTTGTTTGCTCTCTGCTGATCATGTGCAACAGATGAACAGAACTAGGTACATCGTTGTTCTATCCTCTGCACCTTCAAAGTATATCTGGCACAGCTTGGTTAAACTGTGCTTCTGTTACTCTTTAGTACTGTAACACGAAAAATTGGGTATCTACCTTGCAGTGCATTTATTATGTCATATCAGATGTCTAGACATTGAGTATAACATCTGAAGACTGGCATACACCAGAATTTCAGGGGCATTGACAAATCTCCCTAAAATCCTTCTCACAGAATGATTCCCCAGCCAGAGTTTAATCACTAAAAACCTTTCACCAGCTGAGACATCTTCAAGAGTCCTCGAAGACTCTCCCCAACGAAGTTGTCACCTCTCTAGCTGACCGGAAACAGGGTTTATTTCCCCAACAAACTACAGATTCCCCAGCTTGGGTTTGCCTTTCCGACTACTACAAATCAAAGGACCACAAATCCTCTTTCCCAGTAGACTACTCTACAATCCCTAGCAAGTTACTATGAAACCAGGACCCGACCAGATATCAGTTCAACTTTGACTACCCAGTAGAGAAACGGACAACCGAGATTCCTGAACTCTTTTCCCAAGAAGGAATAAACATTCTCCCCACAGAGTTTTCAACTTCCCCCAGCGGAGTTCTCCTCAAACAACAAAACAGGAATCCATTGGAAATATTCTAAGCAAAGTTTGAAGACACACATACTCTTCAACAGCAGTCCAGGATTTAATGACTCCCCAGCTTTTGTCAAGGATTTATTTTCCCAGACAAAAGTACATTCATTAACATTTCGCATTTCATACATCCTATTTACATACATGATAAGTGCATACAACACAATCTCATTTATTTTGAGAACATCATGATATCGTGCATTTCATACATCATGACATTGCATACAACTGACGTTTTAGCTTTTTCATAAAAAAGGTCAATCAACAGATGGCTACCATCAACCTTTTCAAGTTCCAGATTAATACCTGAAACCAGACAAGACAATTATCTGCTTGACCATCATGAAGCAACCCTACACAGGTTCCTTCTCAATTTCAGATGAAGTTTTACACGGACTCATCATCAGAAAACCCTACACAGGTTCCTTCCTTCCAAGATGCAGTTTTACACGGACTCATTATTAGGCAACCCTACACAGGTTCCTCCTTTCTAGATGCAGTTTCACACGGACTCATGATCAGGCAACCCTACACAGGTTCCTTCTAAACCCAAGATGAAGTTTTACACGGACACATCATCAGGCAACCCTACACAGGTTCCTTCTCAATTTCAGATAAAGTTTTACACGGACTCATCATCAGGCAACCCTACACAGGTTCCTTCTCAACCCAAGATGCAGTTTTACACGGACTCATCATCAGGCAACCCTACACAGGTTCCTTCTCAATTTCAGATAAAGTTTTACACGGACTAATAATCAGGCAACCCTACACAGGTTCCTTCCTTCTAAGATGCAGTTTCACACGGACTCATCATCAGGCAACCCTACACAGGTTCCTTCCTTCCAAGATGCAGTTTTACACGGACTCATTATTAGGCAACCCTACACAGGTTCCTCCTTTCTAGATGCAGTTTCACACAGACTCATCATCAGGCAACCCTACACAGGTTCCTTCTCAACCCAAGATGCAATTTTACACGGACTCATCATCAGACAACCCTACACAGGTTCCTTCTCAATTTCAGATGAAGTTTTACACGGACTCATCATCAGGAAACCCTACACAGGTTCTTTCCTTCCAAGATGCAGTTTCACACGGACTCATCATCAGGCAACCCTACACAGGTTCCTTCCTTCCAAGATGCAATTTTACACGTACTCATTATTAGGCAACCCTACACAGGTTCCTCCTTTCTAGATGCAGTTTCACACGGACTCATCATCAGGAAACCCTACACAGGATCCTTCTCAACCCAAGATGCAGTTTTACACTGACTCATCATCAGGCAACCCTACACAGGTTCCTTCTCCATTTCAGATAAAGTTTTACATGGACTCATCATCAGGCAACCCTGCACAGGTTCCTTTCTTCCAAGATGCAGTTTCACACGGACTCATCATCAGGCAACCCTACACAGGTTTCTTCCTTCCAAGATGCAGTTTTACACAGACTCATTATTAGGCAACCCTACACAGGTTCCTCCTTTCTAGATGCAGTTTCACATGGACTCATCATCAGGCAACCCTACACAGGTTCCTTCTCAACCCAAGATGCAGTTTTACACGGACTCATCATCAGGCAACCCTACACAGGTTCCTTATCAATTTCAGATAAAGTTTTACACGGACTCATCATCAGGCAACCCTACACAGGTTCCTTCCTTCCAAGATGTAGTTTCACACAGACTCATCATTAGGCAACCCTACACAGGTTCCTTCCTTCTAAGATGCAGTTTTACACGGACTCATTATTAAGCAACCCTACACAAGTTCCTTCTTTCTAGATGCAGTTTCACACGGACTCATCATAAGGCAACCCTAGACAGGTTCCTTCTCAACCCAAGATGCAGTTTTACACGGACTCATCATCAGGCAACCCTAGACATGTTCCTTCTCCATTTCGGATAAAGTTTTACACGGACTCATCATCATGCAGCCCTATACAAGTTCCTTCCTTCCAAGATGCAGTTTCACACGGACTCATCATCAGGAAACCCTACACAGGTTCCTTCCTTCCAAGATGCAGTTTCACACGGACTCATCATCAGGCAACCCTACACAGGTTCCTTCTCAACCCAAGATGCATTTTTACACGGACTCATCATCAGGCAACCCTACGCAGGTTCCTTATCAATTTCAGATAAAGTTTTACACGGACTCATCATCAGGCAACCCTACACAGGTTCCTTCCTTCCAAGATGTAGTTTCACACAAACTCATCATTAGGCAACCCTACACAGGTTCCTTCCTTCTAAGATGCAGTTTTACACGGACTCATTATTAAGAAACCCTACACAAGTTCCTCCTTTCTAGATGCAGTTTCACACAGACTCATCATCAGGCAACCCTACACAGGTTCCTTCTCAACCCAAGATGCAGTTTTACACGGACTCATCATCAGACAACCCTACACATGTTCCTTCTCCATTTCGGATAAAGTTTTACACTGACTCATCATCATGCAGCCCTACACAAGTTCCTTCCTTCCAAGATGCAGTTTCACACGGACTCATCATCAGGCAACCCTACACAGGTTCCTTCCTTCTAAGATGCAGTTTCACACGGACTCATCATCAGGAAACCCTACACAGAATGAATTTTTACACGAACTTATCATCAGGAAACCCTACACCGGTTCCTTCTCTTTCCAAAGAGGAAGTTTTACACGGACTCATCAGGAAGTAACCCCACACAGGTTCCTTCTCAGGAAATTTCAGATGTAGTTTTACACTGACTCATCACCAAACAACCCACCTTTTAATACAGTTCAGATACACTCCAGACATGGACGCCATTCTGATACTCATTCTTTCAACTTACAAATTACAATTCAACAAGCATTCTTGGATGGCATCTATAAGCCCATCCTCCTACCAACAATCTCCAAATGGCATCTGTAAGCCCATTCCCGATATCACAATGCTGATACTACACCATGCGAGTGCAAATTTTTGGGCACTCTAGTGTTCAATTATCTTCCACCTTCGGATCACGAAAGGCTCGAAAGCCAATCTATATCCTCAGGTTTAAGAAAATTGAACAGGGGCAACTGTTGTACCCCAAAATTTGCCCTCTCATTCTTCAAGGCCTTTCTCACAAGGATTCCCATGGTTCAAGCTTGCACAAGTACTTTGGAATTTTCCAGTACAAAAATTAAAAGGAGACTGTCAAAAAGGGAGAAAACAGATAAAAATAACATTTTGACAAATTTGGAGGAAAACCTGTCTCCTTCAATTTAGCACCCTTCGACTGACTCTAAGCCTCCTTCGAATGCAACTTGGATTACATCCTTCATTTTGAACTGATAGCCTCTTTCGAATTCCAGTTTAGGTACATGATTCGTTTGGATTTGAAACCTCCTTCGATTCCGCCTTTTGATTGGACAAGTTTACTGCCTACAAGCCTGCTTCGACTGGACAAGTTTGCGGCCTGCATGCTTGCTTCGTTTGGACAAGTTTCGATGTGACTAAGTTCTTGCTTCCCTTGAAAAAGCGCCCTTCAACTCAGAAGCCGGGAACTTCCCTCATGCTAAAAAAGACACAAGGAAATGAATCCCTTTATGTTTGTTTCGATCCACATGCTTCGATTGGGCAATATGCTTCCTTCAAGCATGAGCTTTTGATTTGGCAATATGTTTTCTTCGATACAAGCTTCGACTGGGCATTAGCTTGTTTCAACCACAAGCTTCGACTGAGGGAAAGGCTTCTTGTTTAGTTTTCTTCAATTCAAAAGTCAATAATGTTCTGAAAGCTTCCTTCGATTCAGAAGTTAAAAACCTTCTGAAAAGGGCCATTCGAAGAACACACAGTTGGTCCATTCGAAAGGCACACAGCTGGTGAAAACGAATGCCGTTTTGTCCTAGTCTGGTCAAAAGGTGAAAAAAGATGGAGGATTCGACTCAAAAGATCAAGTTGAACATTTAGACCCATAGGCTAGGCCACGTGTCTTACCTTTTTAGGCCTGTACCCATTTGTTGTCTAAGACCACTTGCACTTAATAGCACAGTACTACCTTTTAGGAAAGTCTGTCTTGAGCCTTGTGCCTATTTTCCTTCAGAAGGAAGCAACCCAATCTGAACCATTCATCTTGCTTTTGTGGCACAAGTGGACATTTACTTTCCATATTGAGCCTTATTTTATTATCTTCTGCACCCCAACTGCCAAGAGGCCCCCACATGTACTTTCACGTTACATTATTTTATCATTTATTTGCAAGGCTGGCTTTGGACAACATGTCCATTCTTTCTCTATAAATAGAGGAAAATTTACAAAGCTAAGAGGATCTTTGGACCAGAGGAACGAATCTCCCAAATTTTCTCAAACACAACAAAACTCTCAAGTTCATCAACACTTGAGAAATCAAAACGCATAATCCCAAACACTCACCTCTTTCGATTCTGAAGAACACCCCACACATAGAAGTTTGTTCAAACTCAAAGACAACCTTTTATGACAACTCTTCGAACCAAAATCAAACCCCCTGTGACTACTCTTCGGATTCCAGAAACGTCCAGGTAGCAGTTCAAGTTCGAATCCCACATCCATTCAAGGCCTGAAGCAAGGTAAGTCACTCTTACCCTTGAACCTTTCGTTTCATGGCATAGTATGTGAATAATCTTCCCTTTCATTTCAAAACATGTACATAACACTTTGGTTCTTTACGTTTCCACCTACTTAATATGTTTTCAGAGCTAACCCCTTTCGTTTTGCTGCTTGTTTACTTAAATATGCATTAAGTATCAACTGGAAACAGGAGTATGAAACGAAGCCTTTGGTTTCCATACTGACTTCCAGGCCTAGCCAGAGACACGCTCACACTGATTTCACTGGCCCAATCGAAGAAGACAACAAGGCAGAAAGGCCCAGCCAGAGGCACACTTTTACTAAGTCCAGGCTCAGACGAAAGGCACTCCCATGCTAGTGCCAGCCTCCAATCGAAGTACATGACCTGACTGGTGCCAAAGGCCAATCGAAGGACAGGACCTCACTGGTGCTAGCCCCAATTGAAGGAGGCCAACATAATGCAAATCGAAGGGTGCTCCTGCCTGGGTCAAAGAGCTCATTTTCCTTTATTTTATTTTGTTTTTGCCTTTACATTTTCTTGCCTTTCAATATGTTTGTAATAGTGTAGGATATTTATTTCCTGCATTTTTATTGCTTTGTACAAATACTAGTAATTAGATGTGTATGGCAAGATAAAATCAACAAGTAGACAACCTAAAAATCAAAGACAAAATGCATGTAATCAAACACACTTGCACACCTGCACCCTTAAGGAAATTCCACTTGTTGCCTTATAAAAATGGCCATGTTATGCATGTGGGATGTCTTAGCACAAACGAATTGAAAAAGGATCATAGTCCCTCGATGACGCTATCAAAGTTGCCTTTCAAAATGATTTTAGTCCCTACATAAAAGTGCTTAGTCATTTCACAAAATTGCTATCATGGTCATACGATGACCCGCGCCTGTCCCGTTAACATCCTAACACAAGGTTGTTCACCAAATACAATGGTGAAACGACACTGTTAAAAGGGTTCAAAACATAAGAAAGATCTTTGAGTAAAATAGGGTAGCCAACTCTTAGTTACTTGATCAAAAATCTTGCAAAACATCCTTGCTATTTTTCAAACACACATCACAACACAACTTCAAAAACAACTTTCAAAACATTGAAAACCTTTCAAAAAGACATACACCTTTGTATACATTCAAACAAAAATCATTACAAAGGTTGCCTATACAAGGCATCTTTTTCAAAACATTTTCAAAACCGCACACACAAAGCACCATTTCAAACAATTGAAAAGCAAAGGCAAGTGATCTAAAAACAAGTAACTAAGAGCCCATGGATAACCATGGATGAAAAGGGTGCTAGCACCTTCCCTTTTCATAATCTTCCCCCGAATTCACGAAAACATCTCAAAGGTCTTTCCTGTGCTTTTTGACCTTTCCTTAGGATAAAATAAAAAGTCGGTGGCGACTCTTGCTAAACCGAAACATTTGCAAACACAAATGCGAAACCCAAGTCAGTTCTCCCACCGTATCACACGTATATATTTGTTTCTCTTCATGTTTGTCAAAAGTGTGGTTAGACGTGTAGTTTCGGCTAGAGCTCGAAGAGATGAGAGCAAAGGCGAGAGTGAAAGCATTTGGCTCATCAGAAACAACATTGGTTTGTAAATAGCAGGCGTCGAGCTAACGACGTAAAACAAGAATGTTTTATTATTTTTCATTTTAGTAGTTAGTTAGTATGGTGAGTGTTGGCTAAACAAGTTAAAATTGGTCCAGTTCCTAAAATTCTCAAATCTTCACTTTTCAACTTGTTTATCCAATTTTCACCCAGTATTTTAGTATGTTTATTAGTAGAATGTTCTAATGTTTTGTTCGTTGTTGGGACTCAATCTTTGTCTTTTAGTTTGAATTCGCAAGTGGTGATTTTCTAAGTTTGATCATTTCAACTTGCGGATGTATGGTAATGATATTGTTTGAAGCTGGTACACGCAAGGTACTTGTTTATCGCTTTCTAGAATATAGCATGTTTAGGAGACTTTTCTTTTGTACAAAATATCATGCCATTTATTCTTTTTCCACACTTGTTCATTATTGAATCACTTTAGGACTAAACCCTTTTTGTGAGGTTGATTTCCATTGTTTACCATATGCACGGTGTTGTACCCTAAAATTTTCCCTCCCACTTTCACACAAGACATACTCCCAGAGATCCTCAATTGCTCAAAGTTGACTAAGGATTGACCAGACAAATCCTCTTCCTAAGACAATAAGCCTCAAACTAGGGTTTCACTCATCATCAATATGGTTGATTTCCAAGGGTCCCAAATGGTCTCCATTGTCCTAACATGTCTTCAGGCTCATCCATGACAAGTTTCATGCCTTTCACAACAAGTTTGCTCAGCCAAACTGCTCAAATGCCTGAAAATCAACTATACTAGGTCAAAAGTCAATTGTGGCCCAAATACAGTCAAACTTCAAGATTCTTGGTCAACATCAATATTTTAAAGTAATATCCATCATTTGATCAAGGTTTGATCGTGATTCCTCAAGAAATACTCCCAACTCTTCAAAAGTCAAAAATGACAATTTAGGGTTTCTATAGGAAAAGTCAACCAAACTTTGACCAGGTATAACTTTCTTATACTTTATCAGAAATTTTCCAACAAAGGATCATTTTTAAGAGAATCCAATTCCCTACAAATTCTCTTCAGCCCTCAAGTTCAAAAAATGCCTCAATCAAAAGATATGAACTCAGACATTATAGGTCATTTCAAAAAGTCAACAAAAACACCTTTTGGGTCAAAGCTCCTTACATGAACATGGAAGATCCAATTGAGGTGAAACTAAAAGGGTTGTTTAGATGACATCCTAAGATTTCTAAAAATTCCAAGAACACCCTCTTAGGGTTAAAATTAAGAGAGAGGTGCATTGTCAAAGTTGGCCATTTTTGGAAATTTGCATAAAGTCAACAATGCCCAAATTTGCATTTTTTCCAAATGGGCCTAACTTTTTATACTTGAAACACATTCCTAGCCTGGTCCACGACCCAAACACCTTTCCATGCATCATTGGCTTTATTTATTTAGTTTGTTTTGATTTTAATCCTTTAAAAATCAAATTAAATCAAAAAATGATATAAAAATAATGAATATTTGTTTTTATTTTATTTCGCATTGAATTACAATCCAAATATGATGTATAATACCAAGAAAAACCGTGCAAGATTAAAAAGAGAGGAAATCTTCACATATGGAAAGATTGGAAGCAAAAAATTGAAAAGGCGTTATTTGTTGGATTCTTGCCATACATAGTGACCTAATTTGGTTCACATAATTATACACAAGCATTCTCAACCCTAAGGACAAGTTTTTTACACGCATGGCCTGCCTCCAAAGTAAGAAACGAGTTCCAACTTTTGTTAAAAAAAGTGCAAGACCTATCTTCTTCCACGGGCCAGTTCAAGGAGTTTTGAGTCTTCAGTAATCATCCATGCATACTCAGGAAGCTTTTCCCATTGCTTCCAAGCCTTGAAGCTTCAAGAATCTCCATCTACACATCACAATTTGAACTCCCTTAATTCAAAATTGTTTTCAGGGGTTTATGTGTTTTACCTTCGATTTGCTTGCATAAAGGTGTTCATAATCATGTTTGTGATCTATTGGATAACTTGGATTTGATTTTTAGTACATGAATAAGTTCACGCCATAGCTAGGGTTTATGAGCTCAAAGTTGGGGTTTCTCTTTCCAGGGAAAATTGAAGGGGATCATGGGCACCAATAGACTCAGGGAAAAATTCTTGGTTGATCTATGCTTTTAGTGTTGGTTAATATGGCTTATTTTGTGTTGTACAAATCTGCAGGATTATAGCTATGGACGAAAACTTTTACTATAGCCTTTAGCGACAACTTTGTCCGTAGGTAAAAGGCTGGTATCAAAAATAACAGTTGCAGGAAGAAGGTAATTAGATGGAAGCATCCCATTGGAGAGTTTGAATTTGGCGCGTGTTTATGGGCATAACACTTTGTTTTTCTTATAATTTATTCGTTTAATTATATAAATGAATAACATTCTAGAGCAAATGGTTAACGGGCAAGGCGTGCAATACAAACATCCTGGGTTCGATCCCAGGCGTATGCATTTTTTATTTTCTCAATATTTTCCACAGGATCTAGCACGCAGCATCCAAAGGGGAGTATCACGCAACTCCTAGATCCAGCCATCAGGTCATCATTAATCCAGATCCAATGGTCTAGCAAAGGCAGTCCATGGTGAGCACCACAGAAATCAGCATCACTAGATTCACACGCACGCAGATGGGCCATCAGCTTTGGGCTTTAGCAAATTCAACATACACCCCCTAAATTTGGGTTTACACCCCTGGGGCCCATTCCTTCACTCTTTCTTTGTTTTTACTATTTTTATTTTTGTCAATAATTTGATTCTATTTTAATTTTTGCAAGTCAATTATTTTAATCAATTTTAACTTATTTTCATTAATTAAAATTTATTAGAAAATTAGGTCAATTTCAAATCATTTTTTATAAAAAGATCCAAAAAATATTTCAAATTATTTTTTTTAGGGTTTTGCACTTTTCTTTTCAATTTTAATTCTCGCGCTTAATTATTTTTGTCGTACGATTTATTTTTCATTATTGATGTAATTGCACCTAGTTTGTAATAGTTTAATTAGGGTTTTAATTCCGCATTTTTACCTTTCAATCACTAATTATGTAATTGTACCAAAGCCTTGTAATAGTTAGGAATTTTATATTTCTTCCATTTACATTCCCGCATTATAAACTGCTTAGATGAATGTTTAATATGGTTGCATGAAAGATAATGATTAATTGAACATAGATAACCCTAAATGCGCAAGATAAATAAACTGAAACAAGCACACTTTTACACACTTGCACCCCTAGGGTATTACCTCACTTGGTTGCCTTCGGAAACAATGGTCATGTCCCTCGAAACGTAGGGATACTCTTACCAAATACCTTTGATTAAAATCGTCATAAAGATCATAGTCCCTAAACTTCCCCCGAATTTCCTATGGGAAATGATCTTATGATGATAGTCCATTTGAAATTCTAAGGTATCCTTACATGTTGCCTTCAATGACCATTACGTCCCTTTTGATAGTCCCTCAAACATCCAACGACTAGGGTTACCTACTCACTAATAGTAGGATAACACGGTCTAAAGGATAGGAGGAAAAGAACAGTCTTTTTTCGAGTAGGTAGATAACTGTTAGGTACTTGCTCAAAATAATCCTTTTAGACCATACACTTTCAAACATACTTTTTCAAACAAAAGTTTTCAAAAACACTTTATCACACTCTTGAGGACTGATACAAGAGTTACCATAAAGTGAATCTCCGCACTAAGGCATTTTTTTCAAAGCTTTTCAAAACACACAAACACAAGCAATTTTAGAAAATGAGCAAGTACCTAAGAGCCCATGGAAAACCATGGATGGAAAGGGTGCTAACACCTTCCCTTTCTATAATCTACCCACCCTTACTCAAAAACCCTCGAGAAAAGGTCTTTTCTGTTCTTTTCACCCTTTCCTTTGTCGGATAAAAGAAAAGTCGGTGGCGACTCTTGCTTACCGCGACATTTGCGAACAAAAAACGCAAACCAGCATTAACAGTCGGTTCTGCCACCGTATGACACATGGAGTACCAACAATTTTTGTCTTAACTCAATTTTATTATGTTTAATCTTGCACTTATGTTGTTTTGTATAAAAGCATGACAATGATCAAGTCATTTTGTTTAATTTTGAGAATAACTACCTAACCAAAAGCAACTTAGCTTGTGAGTGAGTTGGCATTTGTTAACCCCTTTGTGTCTTAGTTTTAGTATTCATCTTGGTGTTAAGCTATGAACTTATGCATGAGTAAGTAGTTCATCATGGATTCTAGCGTTGTTTCTAAGCCATTGAATCATTAACCATATATTATGTTGGATTTTTGCTTATCTTGCTAGTTTGGGAGTGTTCATTTCACTTTGTGTAGTTGTATTCAAGTTGAGGAGAATAGATGTTTGTTTGTTTATAAGTATGTTGCTTGTGGTTGTGAAAGAAATATTTGAAAGTAGAAAAATAAAAATAAAAATGTGATAAAGAAAAGAAAAATAATATAGAAAAAGAAAAATAAAGAAAAAAGAGAAAAAGTTTTGAAAAAGAAAGAAAACAAATGTACAAATAAGTGATGTATGTTTGTGTAATAATTGAGAAAGTTGTAAAATTTGATTGAGTTGTACTTAAGACTTTGTGAATTGATCACTCCCATAGGATTAAACATTGTTTTTGTTTCAATTACCTTTAGATATTGATCATTCTTTGTTACCCAAACCACATTATAACCCTTGAAAGCCCTTTTGATTTTTCTTTTTTTTTCTTTTCAATATGAGTTTGCTTTGATGAATGCATAATTTAATTGTTATTAGTAATATTGTTGGGTGAGAGTTAAGCCCCTCATATTTGTGTTTTTCATCTATTGATGAAGTTTGTGCTAGGTGTGATTTACTTGTGAATATTGTATTATTTTAGAATTTATGATATGTGTTTTATATTTAGGAGTTTTTTCATTTTCATGTTGTCGTTGTAGGATTGTGGTAAATATTTACTTTGCCTGTGCGTTTTTAATTTGAACCATATATTTGTTTTATGTTTTTCAAAACATGTTGATTCGTGATTCTTGGATTATCGTCTTTTGTTTCTTTAGGTTGTTTTACTTTGTTTGAGGATAAATAATATTTTAATTTTGAGAGAGTTTTATGAGTGCTAAATTATTATGAATTTGAGTATGAATAATTAGCATTCATCGGCTTAATTCTTTTGCTTTTTGTCAATAAATCTCAACTTTAATATGAATTCGGTATAGTTTATGTTATAGTGTATATATTGCATTATCGTGTAAATATCATTTAGTTTAATTATTTTTATCTTATTTTTGTAGGTATTCGAGCATTGATATTTAATTATTTTCGTGTAGTTTATTGAATAAGCTTTCCAACGCTTTCGACCGTGCATCAATCGGAGTTGTGGTTCAGAAGTTATGGTGAAAACAAGATATGTTAGTCCAGTAGACCGCGCTAAGCGGCAGTACCGCGCTAAGCGCGCCCTGGGAGCACCAGAAGTCGTGTTTTTTTGACATTTTTGACTGTGTTAAGCACCTGTAACGCGCTTAGCGTGCCCTACTGCGACAACAACTATATTTTAGTTATTTTTCACACTTTTTGGACCATTCCATCATCTTTCTTCATGGTGGCAACCTAGAGGGAGCTGAGAAACATTTTGGAGAGAGAGAGATAAGTGCTACAAGCAACATAGAAGTTGATTCTTGCGGATTGGAGTCGGATCTGAGTTACTCGGTGGGACATCTCGGTTGATTCTTCTCCCTCTTGACTTTCCCCTCGTCGTGGTTAGAGATCATGGGTGGTTAGGATCTCTTCTTTGTTGGTTTTGGTTGTAATAACTTGTACTCATATGTATTTACTCTGATTCTATTGTATGTGAATCGATTGATCATTTGATTTTGTTAATTTCATTTATGTTTATGTAAAACCTAGGTTTTGGGAATCTTTTGACAAACCCATTTCAAAACCTATGATCCAATATTTTTCGACTATCAAATACCATAATTTGGACATGGAGGTGGGATTTGACATTCATTTATATTCGATTGTTAATGTTACCATAAAACTTGGTTGGACACGATCGAGTTAGTTACGATAAATTCCTCTTCTTTTGGTTGGACACGATCAATATCGAAGAAATATTCATGATAATAGAGAATGAATGAGAAGTTCACACGCGATATATCAGTTTGATATGTATGTTGTATATTTGTGTTTATTGGTCACGTCGTTAGACACAATTTGTTTAGGAATCGATATCGATGCTTTAGCATTTGTTAGGTTCTGAACACTAGACATAGCTTTAGGTTTAATGTTTACTTTTGTATTGATTCTTAATACTACCATATTTATTTGGACACGAACTATATGGTTGAAACCTCGTTGGCATTTGGACACGAACTCCGACGTGAGTGATACGTGATGGTATTGAGGAATAAATAGACTGTCTATAATTGACTAATAGAAGGCATATTTTCGAGTTATGAAAATCAATCCTAGCATGTTCTCGCCCCTCTCTAAGATATTTAATTTTCCGTTGTTTATTTCTTTTTCCCTTTGCTTTAAATATACTTTTACAAACAAGCTTAGAAATGTAGTAACGATTGAATGGAATCTATTACACTAATCCCTGTGGAGATGATAAAAGATACTTACTCAAGTTTTTGCTTGAGAGCCGCTTTACTGAAGCTGTCAACGTTGTTCTGGCGGGTTTGAGAGATAACCAGTTTAATAGAAGTGTTATTAAAGATCCATAGGGCATCTGACTCGTTTTTATGAGACATGTTCTTTGTGTAACCCATCAGAGTAAATAATAGTCAAATAAAGCTGAGATTGTTCGAGTTTTATTTAACAAAAAAGGCAAAATATTGGCTACATTGTTTACCAAGTGAAACCATTTATAACTGGACTGAGTTAAAAGATAAATTTCTGGAAAGGTTTTTCACGAACACTCAATTTATGGAAACAAGAGCTGAGATTTCAAATTTTGAATAGGGTGATGTTAAGTAGTTATTTGATACTTGGAAAAGATCCAAACTATTTCTCAGAAGATGTCCAAATCACAACATGAGAAGTGTGAAACCAATGTAACATTTCACTTGAGGTCTAAAAGCTCAAGAAAGATATATTTTGGAGGCCTTATTTGGAGGTACCCTAAAAACAAACAATGAATATGAAGTGAAAGAGTTGATAGAGAAAATGTTCCAAAATTAGTATAGTTCACAAAATGAAAGAGTATTCAAACTAAAGGGTGTATTTGAATTAAATTCCAATACGACGATGTTAGCTCAAAGAGAAGTGATTTCTGAACAGTTACTTGGAGCCACTATTCTTCCAGCCATTGTTATTCTGGTTCAGAAACTACGGTGTGATTTCTGTGGAGAAGGGCGTGCTATTGGAAAATGTGTACCAGAGGGATATACAGAAGAAGTGCACTATGCTAGAAAATTTCAAAGAGGTCATCCATATTCTAAAAATTATAATACATGTTAGATAGATCACCCGAACATCAAGTGGAGTAACAACCAGTGTTCGAATGCAAGCCAATGTGTTCCTCAAGTTTTGCAAAAAACCACCACAAGAGAAGCCATCTCAGTTAGAAGAAGCTATTACTCAATTCATGAAAATTACTTATGCTAATTTTGAGAAAGTAAGCAAGAATCAAGAAGCTATGAGTAGGCACACTGAAATGTCCATCGAGATTCTAGAAATGCAGATTGACCAGTTATCTAAACAATTAACAACTCAACCTAGTTATAGTGGAAGATTTTGTAGGAATACCATAGACAATCAAAAGAATGAAAATTAAAATTCCATTAAGATGAGAGACCTGATAGTTTCCACAATAACATATCATAGGAGTGAGAATAAAAATAGAGTGGAGGAAGTAGTAGATGAGGGAGTAGTTGGACCTATCTATCCTAACCTAGTCATGGATTTCTGGCTACATGTTGATGTTAGGTCAAATGGCACTTCCATCCACTCATCTGTTTTTGGTAATCCTGTCATCATCTCCCCACCATCGATTGTAATTTCCATTGGTTATGCCTAAGTTATAATTATCGTAGAAGCCTTCCAAAACAGATAGTCCTTTAGTGATCGACTTTGCTCTATTCATAATAGCTCTGATGAATATGGGCACACGAATCTTTCTAATCTTCTCCCAGCTGGTTTAGTTTGGTTTCAGCTTGTGTTGATAAACTTTATACCTAGAGGATCTATACTGAACACCCTAACCAATAAGGACTTAGTTCTCATCTACTTCCTTATCCACCATTTTAGAGTTAAATTACCTCAATCCAATTTTAACTACCTAATAAACTCAATCATTGATTCCCGAACTCGGCACGAAACCTTCATACCTTTTGCAATAGTTCTCTTTGTACACTTCATCAGGGCCAGAATCATTGGAGTCGTTCGTTGCAATTAACCTGAGGGTGTTCTTGAGGAATTCCGATGTGAAGTATTTGATGTATATGCTATAGGGGTTGTCTCTTCTAGTTGTGTTATGTGTCCTAATAGTATTGTGTCGCACTTGTTATTCCCTATTCAAATAATGATATGTTTTTCATTGTTATGATTGAATTTTATTAGATATATGCTTGTTGATTAAACTATATCATTACCATAAAAATGTACCAAACATTTCCTGTAAATCCTATTTCTTAAATCAGAACTTAAAACTTTTTATAATTAAAAGACACTAGGATTTGAGAAGTCTTTAATCAAAGTTTACTTTTTTTATATCCCTATCACCTTTTTGATTTCTGACAAAGGGGGAGAAAGTAAAATGATGATTTTGATAAATACTCAAACATGTATTGTTGTTGCTACTAACGTTTGTTTGATGTTTCAATCTGGGAACTTTGAACAAGTTCACCAAGTATTCTTAAGACATGTTGAAGATGAAGAACCTGATGCTAAGGTTGAAAACCTTATGGATGAAATCAACTCTGGTCTCATATAGAAGAAGTTTTACACTTTATGAATATATATTAATATTCAAACAAATGTACCAAACACAATTAATAAGGTATAAAATTCCTGAAAGTAAGGTAATCTTGCTTGATATCATAGTATTCAGAAGTTGTGGACTTTCTGAAAGTATGAAATTCAGACTTAAAGCTTCAGAAGTTGTGCTCTTCCAAAAGGAAGACAAGTCAACATTCTGATGCATGCTCTCATACAAATATTCCACTCAGAAGTTAAGCTATGATATGTGTGTTTCTGCAACGTACGCTCTATTCAGAAGTTATGAACTGTATGAATGTCTAATACATTGGAACAATCAGATCAAATGTCGATGGTTTAGAAGTATAGTTTTTTGGTTGCAGTATTATAATCATGGAACGGAAGCATTGATACATGATGCGTGTCATTATTTAATTAGGCTCAAAATCAATATTTTGATTCTTCATCAAGTGCTGATAGAAACTAGGTTCTGAAATGAAGACCAGCTGTTCTAGTCAGACTCCGATGAGTTGTTGTAGGGAAGTGATACTTCTCTATTCTATGTTCTGAATGATCATAACTTATTTTGTGAGTCTTGGCTCAGGGGGATACTCTGAACAAGATTAAATGAAATTTTGGGATTAACAAATTCATGGGGAGCTGTGACCTAACATCTTAAATTGTCGGTTACGGTGATTACCCTGTATAAATTGTTATATTAAAATACATGGTTTTGCCATCATAAAAAATGAGGAGATTGTAAGAACAAGAAGTGTTTCTACATCTGGCCTTAATATTTTGATGATAACTTTACATGTTATCTCTATAAACAATTGTATATGCTAATGGTTTTTTCTAGTGTGTAGATGATGTTGTAATGTTCTGACTCTGGTATCAAGGCGTGTGAGGTCACCAGGCTCTGAACATACATTACTTGAAGAAAACATGTGGTTACGTGTTACAATTAAAGTCAATATTATGAATACTTATTCTGCAACATGTCTTAGGAACGTTAGTACAAGAGGTTCTGATAGTGACTCTGTGGTTAAGCTTTGGAGACCTTATACAACAAGCTTTAACATCTGAATTATCTGAAGCCTCTGAAGATAAGAAAAAGTTCAAAATGGTTAACGTGTAATGGTGTTCAAAAGGAACATAAAGTGTCTATGACCTCTACTCTCTAGGATGGCGTAAGGACATGCCTTTTCTGTACTATACATTGACCACTCTCATCATGACCGTTGAGAACAAATAGCTGGATTTCTGATTATCTTTCTACCTTTTCAACGGATCTCTTTTACAAGATATAAAAGGAATACTTGGAAGCTAAAGAAAAGTAAGAATCAACATTACACAAAATATATTTAATTAAATCAAGCTCAAGTAAAACTACACCAAAGTGCTATGGAAACTCTTTAGAGAAAATCTTTTGTCTATAGTTTTGTAAATAGGAAAGGAGTTGTTGCTCGCATCTTTCTGTAAAACACTTAGGTGTTTTTTTTGTACTGAAACGTCTGTGTAATCTGCTTACAAGAAGAAAATTGTAATACAGTGAAAGAACTCAACTATTGTAGATTGATACCTTGAGAGACCGGGTGAAGGTCTGATCTCAAGAAGATTCTTGTTACAGCTTGAGTGAATTTGTAATAAGGATCGACAAAATTATTAGGGGTGCCAATAAGGTTGATATGAATTATTGTAGGTTATCTGTAATCAATTTGGTTATAGTGGATTAAGTCCTTGTTGAAGGCGAAATCACCTTAAGGGATGGACTGGAGTAGTTTCGTTAACAGTGAACCTGGATAAAAATAATCATGTTCATTTATTTTTATGTTCTAGGTTAACTTGGTATTTCATCATTGAAAAAAAATTCAAAATTATTTTTAGCGAAACTCAATTCAACCCCCCCCCCCTTTCTTGTGTTTCTCACACCTTCAATTGGTATCAGAGCTCCGGTTCTGGTATTGATAGTTATCAAACACTTAACCGTGTAAGATAAAGATCCAGACAAGTTTTTCTTTGAAGAAACACAATGGTTGAACCCACACCAACTAAAGATGCTTTAGATTCAAACGATAAAAACCTCCCGTCTTTGATGGTGAAAAGTTTGAATACTAGAAATATAGACTAGAAAGTTTCTTTCTAGGTCATGATGTTGATATTTGGGATATGGTAGTTGATGGCTGCGTACCTCCCATGGATGAAACTGGAAAAGAGATAGCTAGGAAATCTATGACTGATCAACAAAAGAAAGATTATAAGAATCATTATAAAGCAAAAATCATCTTGCTAAATGTGATTTCATATACTGAGTACATGAAGATCACAAATAGAGACTTTGCTAAGTCTATATTTGATTCTCTCAAAATGACTCATGAAGGAAATGATCAAGTCAAAGAAACCAAGGCGATGTCCTTGATTTAGAAATATGGATCTTTCAAAATGGAGGTTGATGAAAGCATTGAAGTCATGCTCTCAAGATTTCAAATCTTGGTTGTAGGATTGAAAGTTATAAACAAAGTCTATTCAACTGCAGATCATGTAAAGAAGATTATCAGAAGCTTTCCATCTAAATGGAGGCCTATGGTAACTGCACTCAAGCTTGCAAAGGATCTGAACAAAGCTTCTTTTGAAGAACTGATAAGTTCTATAAGAAGTCATGAGATTGAGCTAGAACAAGTTGAGCCGCATAAGAAGATAAAATCTATTGTGCTCAAGGCCATCAAGAAATCTGAGAAGTCCAAAGCTCTTCAAGTAAAAGAGATAGAAGATTCAGAAGAAGATCTTGATGATGAAGAAGATAAGTTATCCCTACTGTACAGAAGGGTTAACCGTCTCTGGAAGAGAAGTCGAGGAAATAGGTTTATAATTTCAAGAAGGACCGGAGGTCACTTCGAATTAACTAATAATCAGAGAAAGTCTAGTGGCTACGAAGTCATTTGTTATGAGTGCAATGAGCCAGGACATTACGAGAATAATTTTCCTAAGCTTCAAAAAGAAATTCGAAAGAAGAAAGCTATCAAAGGAAAAAAGAAAAGGCTAATGGCAATGTGGGATGATTCAGACTCTTCTAACTACGACTCAGAAAAAGATCAAGCTAACTTGGTGCTAATGGCTCATACTGAAACATCACGTGGAGTAATTTCCTCAGAAGACGAAGATGATTCAGAAACAGAAGAAATATTCTGCAAAGAGGTATTATCTGATCTTACTCATTATGAATTAACATATTCTTTAGTTGAAAGTTTGGGAAAACATGAGTTACTCAAGATTCAATTCAAGGATCTCAAAAAGACCCATGAATATGTATCTGCTGAAATCAGTAAGCTAAAGGAAGAAATTTTTGTTTTACAAGAAGAAAACTTTTTATTAAAAAATGAAAACTCTGCCCTTAAAGGCACGAGAACTCTTCCATAGGCCTCTAAAAGTTCTGATGATGTCATCAAGAAATATGACAAAGCTTTCCAGAAAGTCCTAGATAAGAGCATAGGGAGAAGCACGTTAGCTTCTATGATCTATGGTGTAATCAGTAATGGAGTAAACGGTATTGGTTATGATCCTCATGAAAAGTCTAAATATAATAAGGAAAACATATTTACTACTTTATACTCTCATTTTGTTCCTATTATGCTTGAGCCAAAAGAAGATGGAAAATATGAAGAGAAATCTGATTCTAAATCCGATGATACTCAAGTGGCTAAACCAAATCATTTTAACACCTGTAAATATGATTATTCCTCTGCTAAAACCAAATTTGTTCATAACTCTGGTAGAACTGACAAAAAGGGACTCAAGAAATTATAGGTACCAAAAGATAAGATAATTTATGTTGTAGACATCCTTAGTAGTGAAATTAAAACACCTGTCTTGTCACCTGGACTCTGTTTGCTTGCAAATCATGATGGGAAAAAGGAATATGTTCCAAACCCTGGAACTTAAGCATAGGATCGTCATGGATTTCAGAGGTGATCAAAAAGATAAGATCATATACTCTGGAATAGTAGCTGCCTGTCAAAGATAACTTTATCTTGTTCAATGAAAGGAAAAAAATGTTGGTTCTTTCACAAGACCATTGAAAATTTTGCACATTGATTTGTTTGGACCAAGTGGAAATTAAGTCAATTAATGAAAAGAAGTGTGAATTAGTTGGCTACAGCAAATGGACATGGGTGAAGTTTCTCAATCACAAAGATGAGTCACACACTGTATTCATTACCTCCTAACTTTGCAAGAAATGGCTAAAGACCATGATCATTTAAACCAATTGTCAAAGCATATCTGGGCAGAGGCAATAAACATAGCTTGTTATATCCTAAACAACATCTTCTTAGACATATTCGTGGGATGACTCTTAATGGATTGTGGTAGAACAAGAAAACCAATATTTCATACCTTCATCCGTTTGGATACTCTTGTAATATCATAATCTCTAAAGAAAATATGAACAAGGTTGATATAAAGCTCAAAGTGTATCATGTTAGGATATTCTGAACGCTTAAAAAGCTACATAATATGTAATTCTTAAACTCTTTGTTTAAGAATCAATTCTTGTTAGGTTTGATAAAAAAGCTTGACTATGAGAAGTCAAAGCTAGTTTATAAGCTTGCAGGTGTGAAGATCACATCTCAAAATCTGAAAGTAATAGAGCTACTGCGGAACACCAAGAAGTAAGAAGATCAAAAGGTGATCATTTAGAAGCTTCTAATGATCAAACTCCTAAAGAGGATTCTACAAAGACTATTGTGAAAGGATAAACTTAGGATTGATGTCCATGATAGAATCTACATCTTCTCATGAATCTCTTGATAAAATTAAATGGAAGTTGACAGTTCAAGAAGATTCAAATCAGCTCTACAGCTCATTGAAGAAGGTGATCTTGTCATATACAAATACATTAGGTCAGTATTTATGTGTTTTCTGACAAAGTACTTATAGACACCTCTACAAGTTAGAATTAATTCTATCAAGGAAAAATTCAATATATTCATGCTCAGATGAACAGTATCTCCTCTAAAAGTTATATGCACTCTAGACAGTGAAACATATCTTCATTAATTAATGTTAGACTAAATTTATATGCTTTCTCGTTTGAACGGCGTGTAAAATTAACCATCTGACATAGTTGGAAAACTACTTTACTAGGAAAGATAATCGATAATATGCTATACTATATACTTATCATGTTTGTCTGTCTTGTATCATTTATTAAATCTTGGAACTCGTTCATATCTCTCACCATATATCTCCATTTATTAAGCTGTCAATCTCCATTTATCTCAGTTATCTGAATCGCGTCTCTTATACAGTCTGTCTCACTTTCCCTTCCTCTATTTGAAGAGTATATCACCCCTCTCTAGGTATTCATAACTCCAAACACCAAATGTATTCTCTCTCTCTCCTTGTTTATCTTTTCTCATGGCCTCAATAATCTTTCATGGTGATGAAGACTGTATCAAAATCATCTATGAACGTCGCCCAAATATTCCAAGGCTAATCGTCGATAATATTGGTATTACTCAAAGTATAATCGTGCAAAGGTGGTCAAGTTATTTCTCCATGTTGTTTGGACCAATTTATCCTAACCTGGTCATGGATTTCTGGTTGCATGCTGATGTTAGGTCAAGTGGCACTTCCATCCACTCATATGTTTTTGGTAATCCCATCATCATTTCCCAAGCATCTATTGCAATTGCCATTGGTTGTGCCCAAGTTGGAATTATCATAAAAGATTTCCAAAAGAGAAACTCCTTTAGTGATAGACTCTGCTCTATTCATAATAGCTCTAATGAATATGGGCATACGAATCTTGCCAATCTTCTTCCATCTGCTTCAGTTTGGTTTCAGCTTGTGTTGAAAAACTTTAGACCTAGAGGATCTATGCTGAACACCCTAACCTATGAGGACAAAGTTCTCATCTACTTCCTTATCCATCATTTTAGAGTAAACTTACCTCAATCCATTTTTAACTACCTAAGAGACTCAATCATTGCTTCCCGAACTCGACACCAGACCTTCGTACCTTTTGCAAGAGTTCTCTTTGTACACTTCACCAAGGCCATAATCATTGGTGTCATTCATCGCAATGAACCTGATGGTGTTCTTAAGGAAGTACAATGTGAAGTCTTTGAAGTCTGGGCTATAGGGGTTGTCTCTTCTAGTTGTGTTATGTGTCCTAATAGTATTGTGTTGCACTTGTTATTCCCTATTAAATTAATGATATGTTTTGTGTTGTTATGATTGAATTATTTTGGATATGTGTGTGTGTTGATTAATAAGTAAAAGACACTAAGATTTGAGAAATATTTAATCAAAGTTTACTTTTTCTATATCCCGGTCACCTTTTTTATTTCTGACAAAGGGGGAGAAAGTAAAATGATGATTTTTGTAAATACTCAAACATGTATAATGTTGTTTCTACTAACGTTTGTTTGATGTTTCAATTTGGGAACTTTGAACAAGTTCACCAAGTATTCTTATGATAGGTTAAACATGAAGGCCCTGATGCTAAGGTTGAAAACCTTATGGATGAAATCAACTCTGATCTCATATAGAATAAGTTGTACACTTTATGAATATATGAATATTCAAACCCAAACATAATTCAAAAGTTATAAACTTACGGAAAGTAAGGTAATATTGCTTGATATCATAGTGTTCAGAAGTTGTGGATTTTCTGAAAGTATGGAATTTAGACTTAAAGCTTTAGAAGTTGTGCTCTTCTGAAAGGAAGCCAAGTTAACATTCTGATGCATGCTTTCATACAGAGATGCCACTCAGAAGTTATGCTCTAATACGTGTGCTTCTGCAACGTATGCTATATTCAGAAGTTGTGAACTATCTGTATGTCTTATACATTGGAATATATCAGATCAAATGATGATCCTTGAGAAGTATAGTGTTTTGGTTGTGATATTAGAATCATGGAACATAAGCACTGATACATGATGCATGTCATTATTTAATCAGGCTCAAAATCAACATTTTGATTCTTCATCAAGTGTTGATAGAAACCAGGTTCTGAAATGAAGATCGGGTGTTCTAGTCAGACTCTAATGAGTTTATGCAGGGAATTGCTACTCCTCTATTCTATGTTCTGAATGCTCAAAATTTATTTTGTGAGTCTTGGGCTCAGGGGGGGACTTTGAACAAGCTTAAATGAAATTTTGGGATTAACAGATTCAGGGGGAGTTGTGAGCTTAACTCTGAATTTGTCGGTTACGGTGATTACCCCGTATAAATTATTCTATCAAAATACATGGTTTTGTCATCATCAAAAAGTGGGAGATTGTAAGAACATGAAGTGTTTCTACATATGGCCTTAATATTTTGATGATAACTTTACATGTTATTTGTATGAACAATTGTATACGCTAATGGCTTGTTCTAGTGTGTAGTTGTTGCTATAATGTTCTGACTCTAGTATCAAGGCGTATGAGGTCACTAGGCTCTAAACATACATTTCTAGAAGAAAACATGTGGTTATGTGTTACAGTTGAAGTTAAGATTCTGAATACTTCTTCTGCAACGTGTCTTAGGAACGTTAGTACAAGAGGTTCTGATCAAGGCTCTATGGTTAAGCTTTGGAGGCCTTCTAAAGCTTTGCTTCAATGTGTTACAAGTTCTGAAGATTTTTAAGATGGGTTTCTACTAAAAAATTTCTGATGACTCAAAGACAAGAAAGTTCTTACAACCAAGTGCTGAAAACTCTAAAATAAGGTTCTGAAGACTCCAAGACCTAGGTTCTAATACTTAAGAGTGATTCTTCTACAACAAGCTTCAACATTTGAATTATTTGAAGCCTCTGAAGATAAGAAGACGTTCAAAATGGTTAACATGCGTTGGTGCACAAAAGGTACATAAAGTGTATGTGACCTCTACTGTCTAGGGTGGAGTAAGGATAGGCCTTTTTTGTACTATACAATGATCATTCTCATTATGACCATTGAGAACAAACAACTGGATTTCTGATTACCTTTCTACCCTTTCAATGTTTCTCCTTTACAAGATATAAAAGGAAGACTTGAAACTGAAGAAAAGTAAGAATCAACATTACACAAAATATATCAGATTAAATCAAGCTCAAGAAAAACTACACCAAAGCATTCTGCAAACTCTATAGAAAAAATCTTCTGTGTATAGTTTTGTAAATAGGAAAGGAGTTGTTACTCGTATCTTGCTGTAAAACACTTAGGTGCTTTATTTGTAATGAAACGTATGCGTAATATGCTTACAAGAAGAAAACTGTAATTCACTAATAGAACGCAACAGTTGTATATTGATACCTTTAGAGACCGAGTGAAGGTTTGATCTTAAGAAGACTCTTGTTGCTGCTTGAGTTGATTCATAATAAGGATCGACAAACTTATTGGGGGTGCCAATAAAGTTGATTTAACTTATTGTAGGTTATCTGTAATTAGTTTGGTTATAGTGGATTAAGTCTTTGTTGAAGGCAAAATCACCTTAAGGGGTGGACTAGAGTAGCTTCGTTAACAGTGAACAAGGATAAAAATAATCGTGTTCATTTATTTTTTATTCTAGGTTAACTTGGTCTTTCATCATCAAAAAAGAATTCAAAATTATTATTGGTGAAACCCAATTCAAACCCCCATTTCTTGTGTTTTCCACACCTTCATAATCCACTCCTACATTCAGGATGTCCCAATAGCTTTAGCCCAATCAATTGGGACAGGTAAAGGGAACCTTTTCCCATCTTCCCATTAGCCAGGGACACATGGTCAGCTGTCCCCCAAGACCAATAAGACCATCACTTCCCTCAAAAATAGTTCTACCCGCGTCGGCAACTACTCCTCATTCTGCTCGCCACGCGCGGAGCAATCATCCAAAAACTACCATGACATGCTTGCCAGTGACCGCGCCTCTGCCCCTCAGTCAAGGAGTCATGGTCGTTTGAGCCCCGTGATCAACGAGAACACCTATGTCTACTCAAACAGGCTGGTCCTTGACCTACCGGTCACACGAGGACAACCATCCAGGAATAGCCAAAATCATCTTTGTTTGTGAGCACCTCTATGCTCGTTATAATGGCTAGTTCCGAGCATCTCTGCCTGACATGACCAATTCCTGGCAGTTACCTATTTTTGGAACCTGATATTTGTGTCCAAAAATAGGAACCAATGTCCAAATGCTAGGGGCACTATATAAACCCTCACAGTTGTGAGGGCCAGGTATCTAATATTCATTCAAAAAACCTTAATCTTTTTCTTATATATCTTTGTGCTCCTACTGACTTTAGCATAGGAGTTCATTGTAGATACCCCCCTCCTCCTCTATTCCAGCATTGAATTCGAAGTCTCTAGCCTACTTCAGGTTCTGATTAACCAGTAAGATCAGTGGCATCGTCTATCGGAAATCTTCTCTCCCCGTCTTTCTTTCCCTGGAAACCAAAGATCAAAGCACATATTCAAGATTCTGATCATGTCCAGTCATGATGACGACAATTCTCACAAACCAATCATCTCCCTTGTCTACAAGACAGATGACTGTGGCGGGATGCCCTTTCTTGAAGATTCCATCCCATTGAGGGATGGTCACACCGCCTCCCCATCCTTTGACGAGGCTGAAGACGTCAACATCGAAGCTCACAAGATCAAGAAGGCTCAAGAAGTAGCACCATAGAACACGTAGGAAATTCCTGCTCCGCCCAACGTTGACCCTTCTATGGTTGCCCTGCTCGCAGCTCTCAATACGACCAACTACCTAATCCGCCAACAAAATAAGAGGATTGGGGCAATGGAAAATGTTATAATTTAGAAATATTTGATAACTTCCTTCCAAATCTGAATCTCAAAATTACATTCAAATAATTATTGGTAGTTTAAAATAATTCAAATGCACTATGGAAGCTTCAGAAATTGTTTAGTTGAAAACAACTTATTTTAGAAGCACTTCTGGAAATTTTGAAGAGGAAATCAATTTCCACAAAGTGGGTAATCGATTTCCACAACTGGGTTTTTATGGGATTTTCCTTTTTAGTTCAGGAAATCGATTCCCTTGTTTTGGAAAATCGATTTCCAACGCGATATTTTGAGTTTTTACTGTTTTCTTTGGCATGTTTGGTCCCAAATTGTATTTTTGCAGTATCCTATATAAACCCTCATGAAATGTTTGTTTTTAACAGTTAATGCCGTAGTAAAACTTTTCTCCTCAATTACTCTCTCTCTCTCTCTCTCATAATCTCTAAATTTTCTATAACTTCATCTTCTCTAATTAACCACTTTTCACCATTAATTCACCAACTTTTCTTTTCCATGTTCCAACATTTAGCATCAAGAACCTAGATTATGATCCATTAATCTGCTACAAACATGTCTACCGTTTCCAATGATCTAATCCCTATCAATCTTCCAACCCTTGATTCCAAGAACTATGACAAATGCTGTAAACAAATGAAAGTTTTGTTTGAGTATCAAGACGTTCTTGAAGTGGTTAATGATGGTGTTACACCACTTGGGGCTGAAGCTACAACTTCTCAACAAGATGAATTCAAGGAAGATAAGAAGAAAATTTATAAGGAACTCTTCTTGAATCATTATTACGTCGATAAGGACAACTTCAAAAGGGTTAGTTATTGCAGATCGGTGAAGCAAGTGTAGGAGATCTTGAAGAAAGCTTATGAAGGGGAAGATAAAGCAAAGGCTGTGAGGTTACAAACTCATAACAGGTAGTTGGAGTTGGCGCAAGTGGAAGATAAGGAGTCGGTCGATGATTATGTTACATGTATAACGTGTTTGGTAAACCAAATGAAATCTTGCGGTGAAATCGTGTCAGAGCAGAATGTTGTTGTAAAGATCTTACGTTTTTTAACATCAAGATTCTACAACATTGTGGTTGCAATCGAAGAATCGAAGGATCTTCCTACATTTATAAAGGAGGAGCTTCAAAGCTTACTAGAAACTCATGAACAAAAGATGGACAAAAGATGAAATGACAAAGTCAAAGCGGAGATTATGTTGCAAGCACGACTTAATGAGAAGAGTAAGCGATCGAAAGGAAAATGGTCTTCAAAAGGGAAGACAAATTTCCAGAATTTAGGTGGAAAAAATTCACAAAATTCAAAGGCTTTGATGGCGCAAATAGGTAAGAGTAGCTCCAAAGGTAGTGTCAAGATAACTACACCAAGAAGTTTGACAAGAGTGGTGTGAAGTGTTACAATCGTCATAAGTTTGGTCATTTCGCAAAGGAATGTAATTCAGAATCGAGGGAAAATCAAAGTGATGAGGCTAAGGTTTCTCGACAAAAGGTGGATGATGATAACACACTTCTGGTCATGATCACAGAGGATGATTATGGAAAGGAAAAGCTGATGGACAGAAGCAATAGGAGCTATCAAAGGTTGGGCAACAACGTCTACAGCGTGAAAAATGTTGCAGAAACGCGTTCGGAGAAAAACGTAATGGTAATTGATCGAGATGGAGTCCAAGGCAGTGATGAATGGTACTTGGATTCTGGTTCATAAACGCATATGATGGGTAAAAAGGATTGGTTTTTTAAAATCAATTAAGCCACAAAGAATAAATTACAATTCGCGGATGACACCACTTTAGCGGCCGACGGTGTCGGTGATGTTTTGATCACGAAGAGGGATGAGAGTCATTCTTTGATCAAAGATGTGTTATACATTCCTGGAATTAAATGTAATCTCTTGAGTATTGACCAATTGCTTAAGAAGAATTACACAATTCGAATGGAAAATAAGATTTTGTGCATTTTGGACCGAAATAGAGTTTTAGTCCTTAGAGCACCCATGGTTGTCAATCGGACTTTCAAGATAGAGTTGAAAGTGATGTAACATAGGTGTCTTACTACAGAGGCAAGTCGTGATGAGTGGTTGTGACATTTCCATCTTGGGCATCTTAATTTTTGAGACCTCGACGTGTTACAAAGGAATGGTATGGTGACCGGGCTGCCTAAGATCAATGTTTCAGCTGAGATTTTTGAAGAGGGGATTTACAGCCCTCAGCGCTGGGACAAGGTCTCTAATGATGAGCCATAATGAGGTCCAACAACGAAGACTGCCAGAATTTACATGTATATGGAGTCCAATATATCGGAGGGCATGATGATGACGATATGGACACATGGGCTACGTCCTCCTAGAGGACACGTGAGGAAATGCCCAACGATTCTTAGATTGAGCTGCATGCTTTTGAACTTTTGACAAAGGTGCTGGATTAGGCCTTCTTAATATGGGGCAAGTGTCGGCCCAGTTCAAAACAGTTTCTAAAACAAATATCCATTTGAGCAAGCACCCTATCATGCCACATGTAAATACAATAATAACAAACTTGGGTAACCGACTTGATTAACTGAGATTTTTGCCCATTATTGATAATAGAGCACCCTTCCAAGTTTCTAGCTTCAATCTGACTATATGAAATATATTATGGAAATTATCAGTCTTTAGCTTCCCTTTGAAGATTGGACATCCGAGACAATTGAAGGAAATTTATCCTTGATTGAAACCCAACCAAAAAACAATGAGACCTAATAACATATTTAATTTACATAAATTAACATAATCAATCACCCATAAAACTATAACTACTACTCATATTAACCTTACCCGAGTGGTAGGCAGTTTGAATATCTTATAAATAAGTGGTCGAAGATTTGATTCATAATTCATGTATGATATAAAAAACTATCATTTAAAAGAAACTATATTTCAATATGATCCCTATTCTTTTAAAAAGAATTAAACTATAATTGAAGGAATAGAAACCATTATTTTAAAGAAAAAAATTAACTCATTAATTTAGTCAGTTGGTGGCTGCCAATATTTGTTATAATTAGGTCAAAATATATTGTTCACAAGTACACTTTAAAAAAGATTTGTAATTTTTTATTGAAATGTGAAGATTGGACAAAGTTGCTCCATAATGTTTATTTCGCAAACAAATATAACAAACATGTTCATCATATTTTTAAATTTATTTACCATATACCCCTACATGTATACATGTAAAATAAGAAAGATAATCTTTAATATTTGGTGTTTTTACTTGTATCTTTTCTCTTTTTAGATTGATTATTTTGTGTTAGTTTGTTTTAAGACTCAGTACCGCTTTGATTTATCGCATTCTTTATTTGTTATTGTATCCTTATTTTGTTTTCTTGGTGTGGTACACCTTGTTCCTATTTGAGTTCTTACTATATATTTTTGGGGCCTTTCAATGCTCTCATTTTATATAAAAACAAATTTAAAATTTGATATATATATATTGTTGTTTTGAAATTTAAAGATTCTATCGGACCAGGACTTTTGATGTGTGGGGTAAATAATACTAATAGCCAACCAATGACTTAAGTTCAATAAAAATAATTTTTTTATTCAATTCGATCAAATTAATCTATTATGAGAGAGAGAAGAACTCTCTGATTCACTATATTTTAAAATTGTTACAAGATATTACAAAAGAGTTAAAAAAATAACCTTAAAAATTATTAATAATAAACCTTATTTTCTATCCAATTGTTTTCAAATCTCTTCAACCCTGAATATATGAATCACATAAATCTAAAGTTTTTAAAGTGTTTAAAGTGTTTTCCAAACCCCTTTTATAAGTCCAAAAGTTGTCAAACTCTAAGAATAAAATCTTAGGAATATTTACCCTTGTGTATCACTAGGATGTCTACATCTTATGCGAATCGTACATACAACAAGTGAGAGAGAATCATATTTATAAATTCTAAAACCCTAAAGATTCAAATACGCCCCGAAACATAACTCATCAATAAACGAATCGGAGAACCAAACTTACTTGACTGATACTCACTAACTTCCCCTCGACTATCGCATGATCGTCATCGTTGTGTAAAACTTTCAATGTCAACATTTAATTTTATCCTTTTGCTTGAAAACCTCTATATCCGCCATAATCTTCCAACATTTAGCTCATTTTTGCTCATCATCGCAAGATCCTTCAATTCCTCAATCCGTACGACTATGTTATCAAATATTGCCATCAAAGAATGCAAGATTTTTGTGACAACATAGTTGTTGTACCCCAAAATTTTCCCACTCATTTATCAAGAATTTGCTCACAAGGTCTCCTTTGACTCAAGACTGCATTAGGGTTGATCAGCTCAACACACCTCCTTAAGCACTGATGACCAAAATTAGGGTTTGAGATTGCACAAGGATATTGGAACTTCCAATTCCCCATATGACTTTCATGGATCAATATGGACCCTCAAGATTTCTCATGTCAACTTTCAAGCCTTGGATCACATTTTTGCTCAGTCAATTGAGCAGTTGACCTAAAAATTAGTTGAATTGGGGAAAAAGTTAACTATGGCCAATTTACAGTCAAATTTCATAATTATTTATCCACATAAACATTATAAACTCATATGTATCATTTTATCAAGTTTGGACCATAATTCCTCAAGAAATTTGATCATATCATCAAAATGGCAAAATGGTCAAAATTAGGGTTTTGACTGAGAAAGGGCAATTTCTGATTTTTGACCTAGCAAATGATCAATTGGTTTAAGGCATGACCTCAAGAGTCCAATTGCATCATTTTTACCTAATGGAATGACCTAAACCATTTCTCAAGATCAATTGGATTGATAATGAATTTTCAGTCAACTGATCAAAAAGTCAACTGTACACTGAAAAGTCAAACTTTGACTTTTTGGTTAAAATTCAATGTCAAAGATCAAAATTCATCAAAACATGTCAAAATATGAAACTTATTCATCAAGAAATCAAAATTTTAAGATTTCATTTTAAAAAGTTAAAATTTCTAAACTTAGAAATTTTTCTAAGTATTGGAAATTTCTTATTTTTTCACAACTTTGAGCAAAATTTTCACCATGATGCAAGATGATTGAAAAGAAACTTCCAACATGAAAATTGTAGATCTCCAGGAAATCTACAACTTTTCTTCACACAACTCCATCAAAAGTTCTTGGATCTCAAGTAATAATTTTAAGAATACATGATCATGAAACAAAAAGACTTATTTTAATTTTGCCCTAATTTGGTCAGGATTTTGACCTAACTTCATGGCACTTTTTCATATAGTTCCAAGGGTAATTTTCAAAATTGATTCAAATAGGGGTTATGGATCACATTACAAGCTTTCGAAAATGTCCAAGAACTCCTTGAGATTATTCTTGAGCAGGGAGAATCGAAGAGAGGAGTTTAGGGTTTTCAAACTTGAATTACAAGTAATTTTTTGATGAACACATGAACCAAATCCATGCTAGGATGCATAATCTTTACTTTGCAGGCCTCAAACTTGTTTTTCACTCCATAATTAAATGTTTATACAATTGTTAGGGCTTTGATCCAAGCGATTGAGCTATTATCCAAGTTGCATTTCCATTAATGACACAAAGTTAACATTGCCATTCTTGTAAAGCAAGCTTTTTGCATAAAGTCCATTCTTGAGCCTCTAACTTGTTCCCTCTGATCACACTCCATCCACAAAGTTAGAAGCAAGCTTTTTTAAACCATAACCACTCTATGAACCAAGTACAAGGCATGAAAACTTGTTTTGTCAAAAAAAAAATCACATGTTGAACTTAAACATGTAAATTTAGATTCTGATCAACTATAGCACTCCAAAGTTGTTGCTTATAAATAGAGTCACTATTTGTAAGCTAAGGGACGAGTTTTAGCACCCTGAAACAATCCAAAATTCCCTATAGCCAGAAATTTCACAAAAACTCCATTGATACACAGTTCTGACGTTAAACTTGTATCTCTCATTTCCCTCGTGCGTTTTCCCTCAAATTCATTCCTAAAGATTCCTTACATCAAATACAACCTATCCCCATCCTTATTCCAGAACTGTAACACCATTTACCATAACCTCCATAACCAAAAAACATAGTCTACAACTTGACTTCTCCAGGCCATTTCAGCCACTCTCAACTCAAGCAAACCATTGCATTAGCTTCCTAGAGACTTGAGGAAGCTAGCCTGATCATCACCACTTCCTGAAATAAGCTCAAATCCATTTCACGATTTCTAGTTTTGAGGTATTTTTCTTGAACTTCTATCTTCATATTTAGGCATTATTAGGCTTGCATTTGGGAAGATAAAATGTAGACATCATTGCTCTGAAACTATACATGTCCATAGATTTCATTTATTTTGATTGAGTTAGGAGAATTTTGAGTTTGAACTTTCTGAAATATTTAGGTCAGAATTTGGTACTTGTAGAAATTCGCATTCATCTTTGATATATAACTTTTGATTTTTATATGGTTGGATGCGTATGAAAAAATGGAGGAACTTTCATGTTTGCATATTTCATTTTTGTTGAGAAACGAGCAAGTTACAGGATCCATGGATGGAGGTTGAAGATGAAGTCATTTTCAGGACTGGATTGATGTTATGTGTTTATTGTTTTGTTTATGTTAACAGATGTACAACCACCCCAATGGCAAAGGCAGCGCGCGTTTATCTCAAGGTCACGGGTTCAAGACCCAGCGCTTCCTTTTGTTCATTTTTTCAATATTTTTCTTCCTTTTTGCCAGTCACAAGCGCACATGGGCCTCCAATGATGGGCCTTGCCATTTTACTGCACCACCCCCCTCCTGACTACTTTTACACCCTGGGCCCATTGTTTATTTAATATTTCATTTTTCTCATTTATTTTTATTTTATTTCATATTATTTTTGTTATTATTATTATTATTATTTATTATTATTAATGTTATTGTTATTTTTATTAATAAAAATCCAAAAAATATTTTTATTTATTATTCATACTTATATATTTTATTTTCTCTATAAAATAAAAAGACTAGAAACATTTTCTTAAAAAAAATAATATCTATTTTTCTTAAATAATTAATTTTTTTTAGACTTAGGTTAAATTATTATATTATTTTCTTAATTAAAATTAATTTAGAACTTTTTTTTAAAATTAATTTTCATATTTTTATTAATTAAAAACCTTTTCATAAAAACCCTAAAAATCCTTTTTAAGTTAATTTCTTTTCTTAATTAGTTTAAGTTATTTTATTTAAATTTTCATTAATTATTTTCTTAATTAGGTTTAGGTTATAAACCCTTTCATAAAAAAATCAAACAAAACCATTTCTTTTCCATTTATCTCCTTGTATATTTATTCAATTATTGTACGTTTATTCAATATGGTTGTAATAGCTAATTAGGTTTAATTTTCTTGCAATCCCATTTATAAATTTGTACACCCCTTCCCTTAATGATGTAATAGTGTAGTAACTTTAAATTTCGCAATTTATCGCATTATATAAATGTTAGTAATTAGGATTTGTATGGAAAGACTAAAACCAATCAATTAGAAAACCCCAATCAAATACAAGACCAAGCATGAAAACAATACACTTGCACGCAAGCACCCCTAGGGTAAATCCACTTGGTTGCCTTACTAAATAGTCATATTACGCATGTGAGGTATCTTAGAAAAAACAAGCAAAATATAAGATCATAGTCCCTCGATGACGCTATCCATGTTGCTTTTCAAATGATCTTAGTTCCTAAAAGAGAATGCTAAGATACCTTGCAACATTGCTAATCATGGTTATACGATGACCTACGCCCGTCCCGTTTACATCCAAAGATAGGGTTACTTACCAAATCAATGGTAAGATGACAATGTCAAAGGAAAGAGGAAATGAACATGAAAGACTTTTGAGTAGGTAGAATGCTCCTAATTACTTGCTCAATTTCAAAACAAAACATCCTTGCTATTTTTAAAACAAACACCTACATTTTCAAAACATCTTACAAACTTGAAACATTTTCAAAAGATCAACATCTTTGTATACATTCTTACGAACGAGAATCATTACCAAGTTTACCTAAACAATGACCTATTTACTAAATACTTTCAAAAAACCACACAAAGAACAATTTCAAACAAAAGCAAGTGATCTAGCAAGTAACTAAGAGCCCATGGAAAACCATGGATAAAAAGGGTGTTAATACCTTCCCTTTTCATAATCTACCCCCCGAACTCAAGAAATAATCTTAAAGGTCTTTTCTGTGCTTTTTCACCTTTTCTTTTGGATAAAAGAAAAGTCGGTGGCGACTCTTGCTAAATGCAACATTTATGATAAAACGCAAAATACCCAAGTCAGTTCTCCCACCGTATCACTAGAACTGGCGACTCTGCTGGGGAAAATTCTAAAAGTGGGGTTACCTTAGGGTTAGATCACATTTACTTGCTTTCATTGTTTGACTTGGTTGCTTTACTTTATGGTTCTTTTTTTGGGTTTTAATCCTCTACCCGGACTTAGGTTACCTTATAGGTAAGTAGCAATACATTGTGGAAACTGTGTGGGTATACCGACATGGTCTAAGAAATAGCTACGTTAGCGCGACATATTTGTGGGTACCGGTAGCCCTTGAGTTAATCAAGGAGAATACAAGGCCGCTGAGTGATGTCATGAAGCACTAATGAACTTTTAGAACCTTTAATTGACCCACTTGGCCTTTAGAACATAGTGAGATGGCCGACTTTGGTGCAGTCCGAAGTTGGTAGATACTCGACACTACACTCATTGAGGCTTGGTTTTTTGGGATATTTCGGTCGCCATTAAAGAGGCTTGTGCTGAAACAATGCTCAAGGAAACAAACCAGTGATATTATGTTCCTTAGAACCCAGTTACTATTGCTAGGACAGGTTTAAGCCAACTAAACTTCAAGAGGGTACTTACCTATGAGACTCCATGCAAGCCTAAACCTAAGGACTTGTTTTCTTTGTTTGTGTATACATACTTGTACATAACATCATGAACATCATAACATCATATTCATTCACTAACCATTTCAAGGATCTTGAAATTTATCTTTGTTCTGTTTTGTAGGACATGGATACTATTCGCAGGAAAACCATTCAAGTCAATCTTGTAAGGATCCCTCCTCAACTTAAGGAGATAGCATCAAGGATTCTTGAAAACTATCCATTCACCAAAAGACATGGTCGCCTACTAAACTTGGTCACCTCCAACACTGATGAAGACATGATGAAGGTGCTCTTTCAGTTCTTTGATCCTTTACACCATTGCTTCGCATTTCCAGATTATCAACTTGTGCCAACTTTGGAAGAATTCTCCCAACTCTTGAGGATTCCAATTCTCAATCAACTACCTTTCAATGGTACAGAAAGAGATCCAAAGCCAGAAGAGATTGCTCAATCTCTACACTTGCAATCATTTGATGTCACGACCAATTGGGAAACAAGGAGTGGTGTCAAGGGTTTCCTAGCAAAGTTCTTGTTTGAGAAAGCCCAAAACTGTTGGAACTCTTTGGATTTGCAAGATTTTGAGGAAATTGTGGATCTTCTCATCTATGGAATGGTTTTGTTTCCAAATCCTGACCAACTCATAGATGTGAACGTCGTTAAGATCTTCATATCCCGTAACCCGGTGCCTACTTTGCTAGGGGATATCCTACATTCTTTTCACACTCGCACCATGAGGAAAAGAGGTTTCCTTATGTGTTGCACTCCTCTCTTGGAAAGATGGTTTATTTCACATCTTCCCCAATCTGTATTGAAGAACGAGCAAGGTTCAAAGTGGTCACAAAGGTTGATGACACTCAAACATTCAGACATTCATTGGTGTTCCCGATCCATAAAGAATGTTACTATTATCGACCGTTGTGGAGAATTCCCTAATGTCCCTTTAATTGGCATTAGGGGAGGTATCACCTACAACCCCGGTTTAGCCTTAAGACAGTTTGGTTACGCCCGAAAGGATGGCCCACATGAGATGCTCATTCCAGGTTTGGTATTTAACTACGAGAACAACGATCAAGGTCTTCGCCAGAGATTCATCCGAGCTTGGAGGATGTTGAACAAGGTAGATAGCAAGATATTGGGGCATAAGAATTCCATCCCTCTTGATCCTTACCTCAAATGGATACGAACTCGCGCTCAAAGTCTTATGATGCCTTATCCCTCCATTCTCCTGGTAATCATTGAGCCTGTTATGGAAGAAGATGTTCCACACACTATCCTACACCCTGACATGCCCACCTCTCTTGAATACTTACAAAGATATTGGATACAACTCAAGGGGGAACGAGACACCTTCAAAGCCCAATTCTATGCTAGCGAGAAGAAGGTTTTGGAGCTCACTAAGCAACTTCATGAGGAGCGGGCTCTGAATGCGTACACTGCACCAAAGAGGATGGTACTGCCTTTTTATCTTAGATTTTTTGTATTTTTTTCCCAAAGAGGAATTGATATACTCAAAGCTTTAACTTATTAATATAACATGTGTTTCCTTTTTTGTCTAAAACAAATTTGAATCTTTAAAATCCTTGAAATAATTGCATATGCATCTACCATTCATCATAACATAAGAAGGTTTCTTGCAATAAGTCTCCTCATCTTTCTACTATTTATTTCAGTAAGATGGATCTCGAGCAAGCGGTGAAGGACCTCCATGCACAAAATGCTCAATTTCAACAGATGTTCTTAACTCTAGCCAAAGGACAAGAAGAGTTGAAGACCTTGCTGGTTGAAGAGAAGAAAAAGAAAACAAAGAAATTAACTGGAGTTCTAAATATGGTAAGAAGATTCCAAGGACAAGCAAGAAGGACCCTGGATTTTGCAACGTCATCTGGTGAGAAAGACAATCAAGATGGGAAAGGCAAGGAAGCAGTTTTCTAGCCAGATTCAGAAGAGGAAGAGGAAGAAGAAGATTATTCTGAAGAAAAATATCCTCCAGCCGATGATAAGTATAAGCATCTGGAAGAACGGTTAAGCGCAATGAAAATTCAAAAGTTCCTGGATTGGACTTTGAGGAGTTGGGTCCAGTATTTGGGATTGTCATTCGTCCAAAATTCAAAGCACCAGTGTTCGTCAAATATGACGGAGTTTCATGTACCAAAGTGCATCTCTGGTCCTATGTGAGGAAAATACAGCCTCACACTGCCGACAAGGATTTATGGGTACATTTCTTTCAAGATAGTCTGTCCGGGACTCAGCTTGATTGGTTTTATTAGTTAGAAAGAGCCAATGTTCATAACTACGAAGATCTGGCCGCCGCCTTTTACAAACAATACCAATACAATGATGATCTTGCTCCCACCCATACTAAACTTCAGAGTATGACCATGGTTTCAAGTGAAGCCTTTAAAGACTACGCGCAAAAATGGAGGGACTTGGCAGGAAGAGTCCATCCTCCCCTATCTGAAAGAGAGTTAGTATATATGTTTTTGGGCACCTTGACTGGTCCTTTCTTCAATCACTTAATTGGGAGTTCTTTGGCAGGTTTCACCGAATTGATATTGACCAAAGAAAGGGTGGAAGTCGGGATAAAGAATGGGAATATTCAAAAGGATGCATCATCTGCTACTGTAAGAAAACCATTCATTGGAGAAAAATAAGTTGTTGTTTTATATCCTCAAAAATCAAGATAGGGCTGAACATCGTCCAATGGTGGGGGTTGTCATGATTCCTAAACCCGCGCCTGCTCAGCAAAGAAGCAACCAGCCAAGAACAAAAAGACCAGTCAGAAAGTCCACCCGAATTAACATGACACTATCTCAAGTATTGCCACATTTGTTAAGATCCAATCTAGTGACTTTGAAAGAGGCTCTAAATAATCCTAACACAACCTCTCCTCATTATCATCCTAATGCCCGTTGTGCATACCATTCTGAGAGTCCCGACCATGACACTAACAACTGTTGAGCTCTGAAAAACAAAGTACAAGACCTTCTTGAAGCCAAAGAGATTAAATTCGACGTGCCCGAAATTCCCAATGTAATCACTGCCCCTATGCCTAAGCACGGCCGTAATGTCAATGCCGTTGAGGAAGATACGTTTGTTACTTTGGTTGATGAACTTGTAACCTCACTCCTGGCTATCAAAAAGAACTTGTTGAATTCGGGTGTATTCCTAGGCTGTGATGAAAGCTGCCATTTCTGTTTATCCTCACCAACCAACTGTCATTTGTTAAAAGCAGGCGTTCAATGCCTAATAGATAACAAGGAGAATTTTTTCGAAAAAACTTTTATTCCAACTGTTTCTTATAATGATGTTTCCATCGTGACCATTTCCGCCAATTCTTCCAGGGTCTCCACCAAAAGACCCGTTAGAATTACACCAGTTCCTAAAGTAGCTCCGTTGATAATTACAATGCCTGGACCAATCTCGTATTCGTCAGACAAAACTGTCCCATGGAATTATGGATGTGATGTCTACTATCACGGTATCAAGCAAGATTGGCCAACTACTTAAGATTCAAGTTATGAGAAATTTGACTCCGATGTTAGTAACATCGCAGGGACTAGCAAGATAACCCGCAGTGGAAGGGTATTCTCTCCAGAAATTGCTCCTCCAAAAGCTATTTCTGGACCCGTCATCATTCCTGTTGTTGTTGCTCCTCCAAAATCTATTCCCGGTCCTACAATCATCTCTGTTAAAACTTCTATTGACAAAACTATTATAATCCCTATTATCACCCCTATTGACATTCCTGCTTCCGAGTCAACCGAGACTCGAGGTAAAGGTATTCTGGTTGATCTTGTCCGGACGAAGGCACAATCAGTAGCTATCCCTGAGACCTCCCGAAAAGAGATGGAGGAAATTCTAAAGATCATAAAAAGAAGCGACTACAATGTAGTCGAGCAACTGGGGAAAACTCCATCAAAAATTTCCATGTTGGCTTTATTATTATGTTCTGAGGCTCATGAAAAGGCCTTGGTAAAGTTCCTTAAAACTTCCCATGTACCCCAAGAAACATTTGTCAATCAGTTCCAAGGCTGCATAGCCAGCTTGACCGCAGATAATGGTTTAGGTTTTTCAAATGCTGATTTAATGCCAAGGGGGAGGAAGCATAATGAGGCATTTCATGTCTCAGTCGAATGCGGGGGCACGACTTTGGCTCATGTCTTGGTTGATACCGGTTCATCTCTGAATGTGTTGCCTAAAAAAGCTCTTGATAGGCTTGACTATGAAGGATTGACCTTGAAGCCTAGCAACATAGTAGTGAGGGCCTTTGACAGCTCAAAAAGGATGGTGCATGGGGAAGTGGACATCCCCATAAAAGTTGGAACCCAAACATTTGATTCAACTTTTTATGTAATGGATATTCTCCCTTCATATTCTTGCTTATTAGGCCGGCCATGGATTCATAATGCTGGTGTCGTTACCTCTACGTTGCATCAAATGCTGAAATATCCGATTCAAGGGAAAATCATCACTGTTCATGGAGAAGAAGAGTATATGGTCAGTCATATAAATTCCTTCAGGTGTGTGGAATTAGATGGTGAATTTATTGAAACTCCATTCCAGCAATTTGAAGAAGTCTCGTAGACTGTGGCAGTAAATAAGGTTGTGTCTCAAGTCCCCAAGATTACAAGGCCTCTACTCAAGATGTCGTCTTTAAAAGATGCCAAGGCAGTGATAGAAGAAGGTGGGTGCACTATTTGGGTCCAACTCACAGATATCCCATGCAAATCTGACAAATTTGGTTTGGGTTTCACTTCAGGAGCCCATAAGGTTGTACGCCGCGCTCGTGCCGGAGGACCACCCTTGAAGATCAACAACCACCAAGTCAGCATTGTGGAGGATGATGAAGACAGCTATAACCTGGAGGATTGGTTTTCCCAACTATCGGTGGAGGGCTCAACAATTGGGAGGCTAGAGATTTTGTCCTGATCATATTTATCCAACAGTAATTTGTCTTTAAATTTTGTCAGATCTGTAATATTAAAAACAATTCAGACTCTTAAAACGATGTGTCTTACCCGAGGCACAATGGTCCATTTGTAAGGGTTATTATCTCATTTCCATACGACATCAATGAATCATGGACGTTTTTTGCATACAAACTTTGTGCTCATTGTTTTTCTTTTTTACATTTTAATTTCTTTCAAAGATAGTTATACTCTTACACACACTCACACTCATAATGCAGGTCTACACCCACTCAGGATCCCATGGGTAACGGTTCTGCTATGGCCTTTTGTGACTCTGAAAATATAATCTACCAAGCCGAAGACGAAGGTGAGGAAGATTGTGAAGTGCCAGGAGAACTCGCCAGGTTACTACAACAAGAAGAGAGGACCATTCATCCCCACGAAGAACCACTGGACACAATTAACCTAGGTACCGAAGAAGACAAAAGAGAAGTCAAAGTGGGTGCCAATCTAGAACCCAGTGTCAAAGAGCGTTTGATTCAGCTGCTACATGATTATGTTGAGGTCTTTTCTTGGTCGTACGAAGACATTCCAGGACTTGATGCAGACATCATGGTACATCGTATACCTATAAAAGAGGACTGCCCACTGGTAAAGCAAAAGGTTTGTCGCATGCGACCAGACATGTCAGAGAAGATCAAAGCAGAAGTCATGAAACAATTCAACACCGGATTCTTGGTCGTTATTTCCTATCCGCAATGGGTCGCCAATGTTGTACCCGTGCCTAAAAAGGACGGCAAGGTACGAATATGCGTGGACTACAGAGATTTGAATCGGGCGAGCACAAAGGATGATTTCCCACTTCCCCACATTGATATTCTAGTTGAAAATACAGCACAACACAAAGTGTTTTCCTTCATGAACGGTTTCTCAGGCTACAACCAAATCAAAATGGCGCCTGAAGACATGGATAAAATAACCTTTGTCACACAGTGGGGCACATTCTGCTATAAGGTTATGCCATTCAGGCTGAAGAATGTTGGGGCAACCTATCAACGTGCCATGGTAGCTTTATTTCACGACATGATACATCACGAAATAGACGTCTATGTGGACGACATGATAGCCAGATCTCAAACAGAAGAAGAGCATCTTGACCATTTACAGAAACTCTTTAAGAGACTAAAGAAATACAAGCTGAGGTTGAACCCAAATAAATGCACGTTTGGAGTGAGGTCTGGTAAACTCCTAGGCTTTGTCGTCAGTGGAAAAGGTATTGAAGTCGATCCTACCAAGGTGAAAGCGATACAAGAGATGCCTTCTCCTCGTACCGAGAAGGAAGTAAGAGGATTCTTGGGATGGTTAAACTACATTGCCAGATTCATTTCTCACCTAACAGCTACTTGTGAACCAATCTTCAAATTACTGAAGAAAGATCAAGTAGTCAAGTGGAATGACGAGTGCCAAACTGCTTTCGACAAGATCAAAGAGTACCTGTAAGAGCCTCCTGTTTTAATGCCACCAGTCGAGGGAAGACCCTTGATCATGTATCTGTTGGCTCCTAAATTCGACACCTTTGTTTTGATTGATGTCAGCCATTAAAGCTGAAGGATGTCTTCGATTGGCTAAGTCTGTCGAAGTGCCCGTCGAAAGATGGCAAAATACTTAGAAGATTTCTTCCAAGGGAGAAGGCTGATTGCCTTCGACGTCGAAGGAGTTTCTCGTCGAAGATGTCTCTTGACGAACGTGTTCGATGGTCCAGAGTGGAGCAGTTTGAAATTCAAGCTTTTTGGAGGGAAAACGGTTTCCAGCAGTTACTACGTGCAAACGTGCAAGGATCTGGAGCATCAAGCATGGAGAATGTGCCAAGTGGATTGATCTCGAAGCAGTGTAACTGCCCGACGGTTACTTGGAATGTTTTAGTATAAATAGGAGTAGACATGTAGTTTCTCGCGTGTGTTCACAATTCTATACATAGTCACTCATTTAGATTCGAGTACCCAGCGTGTGAGAAAGAATTGTTGAGAAATGTATGTGTGAAACACCAATTTTATCAATTAAAGTCATTTACTTTCCCAGAATTTTACTTGCTTTTCTCTTTACATTTCCTGTCGAACCTTTACTTTAAAGCCTTGTTTATTTTACCAAGTCTTTCCTTTATGCAATTTACTTGAAACCTTTTATTTAAAGCCTTATCCAACTTAATCAAACTTCAAAATCAACCTATGTCCATAGGATCAATCTGATCGATCCTGCAAGTAACCAAATAAGTAACCATTTGGAGGATCAGCGGTTGTTTACCAAAACCCAAGGTAAACAAATTGGCACACCCGGTGGGACTGTGTGTTGATTGTTGAAAATAATCTCATCTTTTCGAGTTGTATGTTATTGAGGAGTGGTAGAATATACACTAACGATAACAATACTGCCAGAAGGAGGGAAGAGATGGCGAATCCGCCAAACAATAACGAAATCCCACAAACGAGTGTGGGAGCAACGGTTAGTATGACCGTGAGTGAAGCGACAAATGTTGGTTCGACACCAGCAGTATCGGTCACAAACACGGGGCCAACAACTTCGTTAACAGGCCCCAGAATGCCTTTGGGAACTCCCCCACCAAGGGAAAATTTAGGCACAAGGCCTGTAGTTCCCCCAGGATTTATTCCATTCTATGGTATGCCAACTTCTGAAGTGGCAAGCCTGACGAATGCTGCGTCCATTTTTTCAGACCCTTTCGTGAGTGCCTCTTCGCCACTCCAAGGCTCTGGAGTAGGCATGGCGAATAGAAATAGGACTCAACTCTTAGGAGGAACGTCCCAAGTAGCCCATGGCCTTACAAATGCCTCGACAGCAGTCTTGAGGCAACAGATGGACGAAAGCAACCATGATATGGTGCAAATGTTGGCACAAACTTTGAGTACAGTGCTAAATCCTCTAATACAAAATACTACTCAATCGAATCAGCAAGTTACAGCGCAAATGACGCGTTTGGCTGACTTCTTTGGAGTACCCCCACCTATTCGACAGCCCCAAAGGGCGCAAATAAGGGGAAATCAGGGGATATTTGTAGAGGAAGAAACCACCATTAACCAGGCTCAACAGCCTGTCGAAGAAAACCTTAGGGCACGGTTGGAACAACCTGTCGAAGAGCCTAGGGTAATAGCCCCAGAGGTAAGGTTAGTTAACAGAAACCAAAATGCTGACGAAGTGGTTCAGCATATCCAATACCAAAACATGGGTTTGGAAAACAATCTGGCAACCATGATCGAAAGGATCATGACTCAGAATGGGATGAACATGGGCTTTCGAAGGCCCAACTTTACATCTCCATTGTCAGAATATGTGTTACAAACGGACTTACCTCCTAGATGCAAAGTCCCCAAATTTACTAAGTTCTCTGGGGACACGACAGAATCTACTGTCGAACATGTGGCGAGGTATTTGATCGAAGCAGGAGACATTTCAAATAATGAAAACCTGAGGATCAAGTACTTCCCAAGTTCTTTAACCAAGAACGCTTTTACTTGGTTCACAACTCTCCCTCCCAATTCGATCCATCATTGGACCCAGTTGGAAAGATTGTTCCATGAACAATTCTATATGGGGCAAACCAAGATAAGCCTGAAAGAACTGGCCAGTGTGAAGAGACGTTTCACTGAACCTATAGACGAATATCTGAATAGGTTTAGGTTGCTCAAGGCGAGATGTTTTACACAAGTGCCAGAACATGAGTTGGTCGAAATAGCCGCAGGCGGTTTAGATTATTCCATTAGGAAGAAGCTAGACACCCAATACCTAAGAGACATGGCCCAACTGGCCGATAGAGTTCGACAGGTCGAACGCCTCAAAGCTGAAAAAGCTAAGGCAACGAAAACTCACAAAAGAGAAAGAATAGCGTACGTTGAGATGGATGACGAAGATCTAGAATCCTTCGACGATACTTTAACTGTCGAAGAAGGAGAAGTCGATTTAGCAGAGCTAAAACAAGGGCCACCATACTCTTGTAAACAGTTAGTCCCCTCAAATGGGAAAAATCCCATTGGTCCAGACAGGACCAACGATAGGTTCCCAAAAAAGACTTATAGTTTTGACATCACAAAATGTGATGAAATATTCGACTTGCTAGTTAAAGATGGCCAAATGATAGTACCCCCTGGGGTAAAAGTGCCTCCTCTTGATCAAAGAAAGAAGAGAGGTTTTTGCAAATATCATAATTTTCTGGGCCATAAAACTTCTCAATGTTTTCTTTTCAGGAATCTTGTGCAAGACGCTATTGAGGAAGGGAGATTAAAGTTTGCTGACAAATCCCCCATGGCTGTCGACTCCAATCCACTGAAGGCTGAAGCCCACTATGCAGAACCCTCTGAGGTGAACATGATAGAGGCAACCAGGATCCAGTCGAAGAAGCCAGGCATTACCATGGTCGAAGTCTCAAAGGACCACATCAACATGCCAATCTTTGGCAGTTTTTCTGGAAATTTATCCAGGAAGACAATTGAAGCTGTCCAGAAAGCGGTCGAGAACCCGAAGTCGGAGACTGCTGAAGCACAACAAACTGGATCAAAGCCCAGTTCCCACTTGGCCACTGTTCAAGGCCAGACGGAGAATCTGGAGACACAAATGAAGCAGTTAACTCTTGCTAGCAAAGATACAATGAATATCAACATGGTTGAACTTTCTGACCCAAAAGCATCAGAAGAGGCCATAAGGCAAGAGCAGGCTAATAAGACGGCTTTCCCTCGGGAAAACGAAAACTTGGCAGATTTTTTACAAAGATGCCAGAAGAAGAAATCAGAGGTGATGCTGTGTCCAAGATGCAGTTCGATCTTTGATAAGAAAGCTGCTGAGCACATTCAAGGCGTGAGAGCAGTGAACAAGAGAAGGGAGAATGCTGACCTTCGACATGATCCCAGAAGGGGTTCTAATCAAGACAAGAGGCCATTGACTTTTAGGCCTCCAACAAATGTACCAGTAGACACTTGGTACAAAACCTCTGGCCGGAAAAGGCCAAGTGAAGAGAAATGGCATTCTTTCGATGTGCCAAGAGGTTCCTCTTTAACTCAGAAGAAAGAGCCTCAAGTTGCTGCACCTAAGGTTGCACAAGTGTCCAGCAACTACAAGGGTAAAAATCCTATGTCTCGATCTCAGTGGAGGAGATATCAAAGGAGACGAAAAGCTGAAAGGGAGGCTGCCAACGAACCTAAGGCAGAAACTAGTTCGAATGTTCCTCAAAGGAAACAAAGAAAGCCTCTAGAGAGAGAGCCAGTTACCAACAGGCTAGTTTGGCCTAACCAGAGCGAAGTCGAAGACGAAGAAGATGCTGAGTCTGACGATACTTTGGATATAATGGTGAATATTGTTTCAGTGCTGCCCAGGGAATTCAATCGACAGGTAGAAGTCGAAGCAAGTGACTGGGAGGTGGAGCAAGAAATGGCCAAACATAGGCCAGTGTGCTATTTTGTCATGGACAATGGCACTACTGAGGAACAAAATGGCTTCTTCGAGCCACCTACAGAGGCGATGAAGAATCACCTCAAGCCTTTGTTCATAAGGGCTAAGCTCGAAGAAACCACTGTGAATAAAATATTGGTCGACTGTGGGGCAACTATCAATATTATCCCTCATTCTATGCTAAGGAAGATTGGCAAAAGGGATGAGGAAATTAAACCCCACAACATGGTCTTGTCGAACTATGAGGGCGGCATTGGGACCACGATGGGAGTGATCCAGCTAGATATCAAAGTTGGGTCTATCCTTCGACCAACGATGTTCATGGTCATATCGGCCAAACCTAACTACAACCTTTTGTTAGGCCGTGAATGGATTCATGGTGTTGGCGCTGTGCCTTCATCGATGCATCAAAGACTGTTGCTATGGCGTCCAGTTGGGATGGTCGAAAACATAGAGGCAGATCAAAGCTACTACCTTGGCGAAGTGAATCACTTAGGTGTGGCAGATTTCGACAAAAACTTGGCTCACATAGGGCCATGTCCAACACCTGACTTCGACATGGCGCCAGCGCCAAACACCTTTTGTTCCCTATACCTGCATCCTGAGCATGGTTTCCAATGGGACAGAGAAGACTTGTCCCACATAGACTTCAGTGGGTTAACTGATATCCAACCAACAGGTTGGGGAAGTGAATTCAGTGATAATGACTGAGTCACAATCTTTGCAGCGAATTTCGGCTTATGTAGCCGAAACCAAGATGATAACGGCTCTCAAAGCCGAAGTAAAGTACATGGCCACACAGGCCAATGATCAACAAATATCTGTTGTTGGCCCAGGAAAGGATTTCGATCCAAAACCTCCTGATATCATGCCAGAAGAAATGCAGGAACAGAGGCTCGACGCCATCTATGACGATGAGCCTTTGGGCTTCGAAAAGGATCCCTTGGCGAACAACATTAAAATGTTAGCACAAGACCCTTTAGAAGAAATCAACTTAGGCGAAGGATCAGAGAAGAGGCCAACTTACATCAGCGCCAAAATCGATCCAGAACTTAGGTTGGAAGTAATCCAATTGTTGAAAGAGTTTAAAGACTGTTTTGCATGGGATTATGACGAAATGCCTGGTCTCGACAGAGGATTGGTAGAACTTCAGTTGCCAATCAAACCTGGGAAGAAGCCAATCAAGCAAAATCCAAGGCGCTTCGCTCCAGAAATACTGTCGAAGATCAAAACGGAGGTCGAAAGACTTCTGAAATGCAAATTCATCCGTGTTACAAGGTATGTCGAATGGATTGCAAATATTGTGCCAGTAATTAAGAAGAATGGTACATTAAGGGTGTGCATAGATTTCAGAGATTTGAATGCTGCCACCCCCAAAGATGAATATCCTATGCCTGTGGCGGAAATGCTAGTCGATTCTGCCGCTGGCTACGAATACCTGAGTATGCTCGATGGTTATTCAGGATATAATCAAATATTCATTGCTGAAGAGGATGTGTCGAAAACAGCTTTTCGATGCCCTGGGGCCTTAGGCACTTACGAATGGGTAGTGATGCCTTTTGGCCTAAAGAACGCTGGGGCAACGTACCAGCGAGCAATGAATACTATCTTCCATGATTTTATTAACACTTTTATGCAAGTTTATATTGATGATATTGTTATAAAATCTGTTTCCAGGAAGAGTCACATTGACCACCTTCGACAATCATTCGAAAGAATGAGAGAACATGGTCTGAAGATGAACCCTTTGAAGTGTGCGTTCTGTGTGAAAGCTGGAGATTTCTTGGGCTTCGTTGTCCACAAGAAAGGAATCGAAATCAATCAGAACAAGACGAAGGCAATTCTGGAAGCGAAAGCGCCATCGAATAAGAAGGAATTGCAATCTCTCTTAGGCAAGATAAATTTCTTAAGGAGGTTTATATCTAACCTAAGTGGGAAAGCTCAGGCCTTTTCACCCTTACTTCGACTGAATAAAGAGGGGTTCGAATGGGGGCAGGAGCAACAAGAAGCCTTCGACAAAATCAAAGGGTACCTTACTAAGCCACCTATTTTGGTGCCTCCTTGTAGCAATAGGAGTATGAGATTGTACATAGCTGCATCTGACAAAACTCTGGGAAGTATGTTAGCCCAAGAGGATGAGAATGGAGTCGAAAGACCCATTTACTATCTCAGTCGAGTTTTAAATGATGCAGAAACTAGATATAGCGAAGTTGAAAAATTGTGTCTATGTCTGTATTTTTCTTGTACAAAACTCAAGCAATATATAAAACCAGTTGATGTTTATGTTTCGTCTCATTTTGATGTTTTCAAATATATGTTGTCGAAACCTATCTTGCATAGTCGAATTGGCAAGTGGGCATTAGCATTAACTGAATACTCCTTAACCTTTATGCCTCTTAAGGCAGTAAAAGGACAAGTGGTTGCAGACTTCATAGTCGACCACTCAATTCAAGTCGAGGATATTAATTATGTGGAGATAGAACCTTGGAAATTCTACTTCGATGGTTCCAGCCATAAAGATGGAACAGGGGTAGGAGTCTTGATTATTTCTCCAGATAAAATTCCAACAACATTCAAGTACAAGATATCAAGTTCTTGTTTGAACAATGAGGCTGAGTATGAAGCTCTAATTACTGGCCTTGAGATATTGTTGGAATTGGGGGCAACTCGAGTCGAAATAATGGGAGACTCAGAGTTAGTCATCAAGCAAGTCACAAAGGAGTATAAATGCATAAGAGAGAATCTCATTATGTACTTTGTGATAGCAAATCGTTTGTTGAAAAAATTTGAAAGTGTCAATATTCGACACATACCCAGAGTCGAAAATCAAATAGCCAATGACTTGGCACAAATCGCATCTGGGTATAAGATTTCAAAAACGAGATTACAAAGAGCAATCGAAGTTCGAGAGAAGATAAAAGCAACTTGTCTATCCCCAACAGACTTGGAATCGACGAGACTAGGATATGCTGATCACAGTAACTTCGAGATTTCGTTCATTGATAATTTGTCAGAGCAAGATTGGAGGAAACCCATTGTGGACTACCTTCAAAATCCAGGAGCTTCGACAGAACGAAAAACAAAATACAGGGCGTTGAGTTTTGTACTCATGGGTAATGAGTTATTCAAGAAGACGCCTGAAGGGGTGTTGCTAAAGTGTTTAAGTGAAACTGAAGCATACATAGCCCTTTCGACGACGCATGCTGGGGCATGTGGGGCTCACCAAGCAGGCCATAAGATGAAATGGTTGTTGTTTCGACAAGGACTATATTGGCCCACTATGCTGAAAGATTGTGTTGAGTTCGCCAAAGGTTGTCAAGAGTGCCAAGTTCATACAGGCATCCAACATGTACCAGCAAGCGAACTTCACTCGATAGTGAAGCCTTGGCCCTTTAGAGGATGGGCGTTGGATCTTATTGGAGAGATTCGACCAGCATCATCAAAGAGTCAGAAATACATATTGGTAGGCATTGATTATTTTACTAAGTGGATCGAAGCTATCCCTTTAGTCAATGTGGACCAAGAAAATGTCATTGAATTTATTCAAAAGAACATTATCTTTAGATATGGAATTCCTGAGACAATAACAACTGATCAAGGGTCAGTTTTCACTGGTCGAAAGATGCAGGAATTTGCTCAGGAAACAGGTTTCAAACTCCTAACATCAACGCCTTATTACGCACAGGCGAATGGTCAAGTCGAAGCAGCTAACAAAGTGGTGATTGGCTTGATAAAGAAACATGTTGGGAAGAAACCAAAGAATTGGCATAAGACGTTAGACCATATTTTATGGGCTTGTCGAACGTCCCCAAAAGAAGCCACTGGTACAACACCGTATAGGCTAACTTTTGGCCATGATGCAGTGTTGCCAGCAGAAATTTGTCTTCAATCTGCAAGGGTTCAGAGGCATTATGATATTCCTTCTGAAGTTTATTGGAACATGATGTTAGATGAACTGGTGGATTTAGACGAAGAGAGATTACGCTCTCTCGACTTACTCAGGCTTCAGAAGAAAAGAGTAGAAGACTCTTATAATAAAAAGGTCAAACCTAAGGTATTTTTGCCTGAAGAACTAGTTTGGAAGGTAATTCTTCCCATGGATCGAAGCATGGGGAAATGGTCACCCAAATGGGAAGGACCCTTCAGAGTTATCCAAACTTTTTCTGGTGGAGCCTATGAAGTCGAAGAGTTAAGTGGAGATAAAAGGCTCTTGAGAGTAAATGGTAAATATTTGAAAAAATACAAACCTATACTTCAAGAGATAAAAATAAAATAATAAAAGAACAAGTCTAAATTAACCATAAAAATGCCAAAATGGAAATTTTATTAATTTCAGCCAAGATGGCAATTGTTGTCGAATAACGATTACAGAAGATGGTTACAAAAGAGAATCAATCAAAAGGTAAGAGAGTTCCTGAGTCGAAGATACTTGGCATGCTGCAGCTCCAACCTCTTCTTGCACCAGGAGTTTTCTTGCACTAGTTTGGCAATTTGAGCGTCGAGGCTTTGGGCCCTTTCAGCAAATTCCAGGCCTTGTTTGATCTCAGTCTGGCTCTCGGTGTCTGAGATGGTCGAAAGAATTTCCTCCTTGAGTACAGTGTTGGCGTTTATCTTCGCCTCTATCTCTGCGATTTGTGCCCGGAAGGAGACATTCTCTCGATCAATGGCATCAACTCTTTCCTGTGAAGACGCTTTTTGTTTCAACAACTCAGCAATTCGAGAAGTCGAATCTGAGACAGCAGTCCACGCAGAGGAGCTTCTGCCATACAACACCTCAAGCTGACTGTTGAACCCTCTTTGGCGCCTGTAATCTGCTGAAACTTGATCAATCATAGAGTGTAACTCCATGATCAAGTCTGAGATTTCTGGGGCTACAACTTCAAATTCGACAGCATTCAAGACCTCTTTTAAGCATGATGGAGCAGTGGGGTCCCCCTCTAAAGTCTTCATCAAGTCCCTCTTGAAGAACTGGGCCTTAACCTTCGCCAATGCATCATCAAGAGGAGAAGTTTCAGTAGACTTCCCCGACAGGGTAGGAATTTCCTGACTAGTGTCAGACGAACTCTTACTCTCGATGATTGCATTGAGGTAGCTAACAGGATCAGTCTATTTCAAGAGCTCCAAGTCCTCTTTTTACCTGTGCTTCGAGGAAGTAACCCTTGCAATAGTATTATCTTGGGTTAGAGGCTGTTGAATGCTAAGTGTCTCGACTGGTTGCTCTTCGACTCGGACTGAGGCGGTACCAGCGTCGACTTGTGGTTCTTCGTTAGCATCACCCTGGGGTCCTTCGCCAGCGTCATTTTGTGGCTCTTCGCTAGCGTCACCCTGGTGTCCTTCGCCAGTACCACCTTGGTTCTCTTCGTTAGCAGCATCTTGATTTTCTTCGCCATTGCCCTGGTCCCTTTCTTCATGATTCTCTTCTGACAAATCCACCACCTAAACTGTTTCTGGCTGTTGTTCCTCCACTGGCTGTTGTTCCTCCACCAGAGGTTCCTCTGTTGTTTTCTCCACTGTTTCAGCATTGGCCTCATTCTCAGTATGGGCTTCGTCATTGCCCAAGTCTTTTTCCTGAGGCCTGCTAAGTTCAGCAGATTCCAGCGTTTCTGAGGTCCTTGGTGGAGAACTTTCAGTAGTGTCCTGAAAAAGAGAAAGAAGACAAATCTTCAGATGTCGAAAGAGACACAATCGAATACGGGTATCTATGCCTAAGTTATAACAAAGGTCTAAGAGATTACCTGTGGATTAACTTCAGCCCCAGGGCTGGAATTGTCACTTTCGACAGGCTTGTTAAGAAGAACGTTCAGTTCCTCCTCAGTTGGCTCCTCGATGATCACTGGAGGTGGCCTAGGCTTTCTCACAGCAACCTTTATTCTGACGGTTCGACCTTCAGGAGCAGGAGCAGGAACAGAAGCATCCTTCGTCAACTTTCGCCTTTTTAAGGGGGCAGGGGGGAATCACTTTCCTCATCACTCCCAGATTCGACCACCAGTCCTGGCCGTTTCTTGGGCGAAGGTGCCTAGAAAACCAATAGGAATTCGATTGAATAATTGCATCGAAAATAAAAAATCGAAAGCCAGAAGAAAAATGAAGAAAATCTGGTTACCGATACAGGAGGCTTCCTCGAAGAGCCTTCCCCCTGTTGGTTGCTTATGGTCTTCGCCGGCGCTGTAGTCTTCGCCGGCGGTGGAGGTTTTGTTGAAGGGCCTCCTCCTTGTTGGCCTTCTGTAGCCTTCTTGGCTACAGGCTTTCGAACAACTGAAAGCAAATGAAAAAGTTAACAGGCTAGCAGTCGAAGAGAAAGACAAAAAGTAATGTGAGAGCATGAACTTACATTTCTTTACTTTGTCCAACATAAGGACAAAAGACTTCTGCAACTCAGCCATGAAGTCCTTCTCGTCGAAGAAGTACTCAGCATAATAGCTTCTCCACCACTCCTCGAAGGATGGTGAGCAAAGGAAATTAAGCTGGTAGTCAAACAGCGAGAGGATTGTTCGACCAGCATATCTTCCGATATGCTTGATGGCAGCTTCTTCTGTATAATCGTTGCAGAAGTACAACATTGACTTCTCTCTTTGAAAAATCGGAGAAGGTAGGGTTTGGATAATACCAAACTGGCGAGATACCAGATTTGGTTGGTAGGCAAGCAGACTCAAATGAGTCTTAGAACTCTTAAATCGAAGAGGCATGATCCTCGGTGTAAGGAACGCCTCCCACAGTATTGTGTGTTCATCAACATTGGGACCACTCGACTCCTTTGGATGTGGCCTTGTGAACCATGCTGGCCCCACCCGCCGTTGAGCAAATGGAGCCATAGTTGAAACAAATTCCTTCCTTCGAGCGAACATGAGAATGAAGTTGGTGAAGGTTTGTTGAAACTCCAGGCCATCTTCCACAGGTGTCAGCAGAGCCAGCCTGATTCCTTCGATGCGTCTATTCGCTATCGCCGGAGCCTGTTCATTTATCTGAACCTTCTTGGGCAAGAAAGATTCGAAAGTGGCGTTGAGCCACAGTTGAAGTAGCCAAAAAGGCCCAGCGAGTAGCAAACTGGCCCTGTCCTCGATATGTTTCAGAAGAGTTGCCCCATTGCTGATCGAATCGTAGAGGCTAGCCAGAATCAGTTCTGCCAAACAGATGTTTTGGCGGTGATGCAGTTGGGTAGCAAGAGTGACCATCTTTTTGGTCACTTGTAGAGACTTCGAGCAAAACACGAAGCGAGTTAGCCATAAGGCTAGAAACGCTATGTGTTCGACATCCGACACAATATCTGTCGACCTGTCGTGATAATGGTTGATGAAAGTGGTGTATGTTGGCTTGGTCTCAGAGAAGCCAATTTGGTCCTCCGACATCTCCTCCGGATCGAAGTAATCTCCGGTTGGTCGAAGGCCAGTAATAGCTGCCACATCGAAGAGTGTGGGGGTTAGCATCCCACATGGAAGATGAAAAGTAAAATGGGAGTAGTCCCAGAACAACAGTGAAGCTATAAGCATCTCCGGGGAGTAGTTTAAGCCTGTCTTCGACAGCATCACTAGGTCGAAGATTCCCATATCCTTCCAGATTGGAGTTTGATGCTTCTCCAACTTTGTTAGCCAAGCAACATAATCAGAGGTCAGATTAGGGCAAGACCTGAAGACCCTAACCCCTCTGTTGAAGAAGCGGAGGTCGATTTTTTCACGTGTAGGGTCTTCGTTGTCTTCTGCGTCTTTCTTGGCGCATGCTACTGGCTTGAGTTTCTCGACTATTGGGAAATAGCTCTTGATCTTCAGAGCTTCAGAGATGCTTGGATTCATGGGGCCAGACATTGCAAAGATCTGGTTGGAGTATCCAACCGGGATCATCAAGTGGCGCGAGTAAGCATCGCGAACGGCGATGTCAGAAGGTTCAGGAACCCTTCGTTTGCCTGTAGAGTTTACTACTGGGGCAGTGACGAAAACTTTGGGTTTAACATGTTCAGTTGGTGCATTAGCATTGGGAGCAGTGGAAGCAGAGGCCATTGTTGAGTTTGAAGATGAAGTGAAAGAGGAAGAGTTTTCTGCGAAGATAACAAGCTTGTATGGAAACAAGGAAGTTTTGAAGGCTAGTTGGCGTAAAAAGTCCCACAATGGGATATTCACTGCTATTTATAGTAGTGGGAGAAATCCCCAATAACGAGGACATTAAATGGCATTTAATGCTGCAGGAGTTAGTGGGACGCGTGGCAGCCCCTTGTTGTTTTGGCCGTTTCTGCAGAAGTAGAGAGACGCAGCGTGCGTCCTCGTTTTTGGGAATTGTCATAATGACAAATTCTGAAATGACGTTTGGTACTGCACGCCGTACTGAAAGTGACGTCCTAGGATCAAATCAATGATGGTTTCTTGGGATTGCCAATAGTTGGTAAAAAGCAACAAAAAGTGCACAAGTTAACTTGTGACTAAGCGTGGAAAGACAGGTGTCGAATGGCGTTTTCAAAGAATGCCTTTTTCTTTCAGAGTCGAAATAAGGCATTCTTGGGGGGAAATTTGTTGGCTCCTAAATTCGACACCTTTGTTTTGATTGATGTCAGCCATTAAAGCTGAAGGATGTCTTCGATTGGCTAAGTCTGTCGAAGTGCCCGTCGAAAGATGGCAAAATACTTAGAAGATTTCTTCCAAGGGAGAAGGCTGATTGCCTTCGACGTCGAAGGAGTTTCTCGTCGAAGATGTCTCTTGACGAACGTGTTCGATGGTCCAGAGTGGAGCAGTTTGAAATTCAAGCTTTTTGGAGGGAAAACGGTTTCCAGCAGTTACTACGTGCAAACGTGCAAGGATCTGGAGCATCAAGCATGGAGAACGTGCCAAGTGGATTGATCTCGAAGCAGTGTAACTGCCCGACGGTTACTTGGAATGTTTTAGTATAAATAGGAGTAGACATGTAGTTTCTCGCGTGTGTTCACAATTCTATACATAGTCACTCATTTAGATTCGAGTACCCAGCGTGTGAGAAAGAATTGTTGAGAAATGTATGTGTGAAACACCAATTTTATCAATTAAAGTCATTTACTTTCCCAGAATTTTACTTGCTTTTCTCTTTACATTTCCTGTCGAACCTTTACTTTAAAGCCTTGTTTATTTTACCAAGTCTTTCTTTTATGCAATTTACTTGAAACCTTTTATTTAAAGCCTTATCCAACTTAATCAAACTTCAAAATCAACCTATGTCCATAGGATCAATCTGATCGATCCTGCGAGTAACCAAATAAGTAACCATTTGGAGGATCAGCGGTTGTTTACCAAAACCCAAGGTAAACAGTATCTAACTGTTTTGGAAAATTCAATAGGGTGTGTGCTGGGGCAGCATGACGAGTCTGACCGAAAAGAGCATGTTATTTATTACCTGAGCAAAAATTTTACCGACTGTGAAACAAGATATTCACTGCTCGAGAAAACTTGCTGGGCTCTGGCATGGGCTGCTCGCCGGATAAGACAGTATATGTTGACCCATACTACCTTATTGATATCTAAAATGGATCTAATAAAATACATCTTCGAGAAACCTTCTCTCTCTGGGAGAATAGCGAGATGGCAGATGATCCTAACAAAATATGACATACAGTATACTACCCAGAAAGCAATAAAGGCCAGTGTACTAGCTGATCACCTTGCTCATCAAGCTGTGGATGACTACCAGTCCATGAAGTTCGAATTCCCTGATGAAGACATCATGATGGTAAACAACTGTGAAGAATTCAGACCATATGACGGACCTGAACAAGGATCCCGATGGACCCTGGTTTTTGATGGGGCATCCAACGCGCTCGACAATGGTATTGGTGTTGTAATCATATCTCCTGAAGGATGTCATACTCCCTTTACGGCAAGACTCTGCTTCAATTGTACAAACAACATGGCAGAATACGAAGCGTGCATCTTTGGTCTCAAAGCTGCCATAGATTTGGGGATTAAATCCTTAAATGTATTCAGAGGTTCAACTTTGCTCATCAGCCAGATTAAAGGAGAATGGGACACCAAACACCCTAACCTTATCCCCTACAAAGAACATGTGCTGACATTGATCCCATATTTTGATAAGATTACCTTCGAGCATTTCCCGCGAGAAGCAAATCAGCTAGCAGACGCACTAGCCACAATGTCATCCATGTTTAAACTTAAATGGGATAACGAGGCTCCCCAGATCACCATTGAACGAATCGATAAACCAGCTCATTGTCAAGAGATTAATTCTGAAGAAGTAGTGGATCAACCTTGGTTTCACGAAGTCAAGAGGTATCTCGGGGCTCAAGAATATCTGGAAGAAGCTTCAGTCAATGATAAGAATTTCTTAAGGAGATTCTCTTCTAAGTTCTTCCTTAGTAATGACATTCTCTACAAACTCAACCATGACTCTGTTTTGCTTCGTTGTGTAGACAAGGTTGAGGCAGAAAAGATCATGGATGATCTACATGAGGGCACTTTTGGCACTCATTCCAGTGGGTATACGATGGCAAAGAAAATCCTATGAGTAGGTTATTACTGGTCTACCATGGAAGCATATTGCTATCAACACTCTCGAACCTACCACAAGTGTAAGATCTATGCAGACAAGGTGCACGTACCTCCGGTTCCTCTGAATGTCTTGACGGATCCTTGGCCCTTTGCTATGTGGGGCATCGATATGATTGGGAAAATCAAGCCAATAGCCTCTAATGGACACCGCTTTATCTTGGTGGCCATTGACTATTTTACAAAGTGGGTTGAGGCGGCCTCTTTTTCTTCCATTACCAAGAATGTTGTAGCCCGGTTCATTAAACAGAATCTTATATGTCGGTATGGTATCCCGGAGAGGATCATCACAGACAATGGTACGAATCTTAACAACACTATGATCACCGCCCTGTACGAACAATTCAAGATCCAGCATCACAATTCTTCCCCTTACCGGCCCAAGATGAATGGTGTTGTCGAAGCTGCAAATAAGAACATTAAAAAGATCATACAGAAAATGGCAGTCACATATAAATACTGGAATGAGATGCTACCATTCGCTCTCCACAATTATCGTACCACAGCATGCACATCAACCGGGGAAACACCCTACTCTTTGTTATACGGCATAGAAGTTGTCTTGCCTATTGAGGTCCAGATCCCCTCTCTGAGAATCATGAAAGATGTAGGGCTGAATGAAGAAGATCGGATCTAGACTCGACTTGATCAACTGAACTTGATCGATGAGAAAAGGCTTAATGTTGACTGTCATGGTCATATGTATCAAAAACGGATGATCAAGGCTTTCAACAAAAAGGTAAGACTCCAAGTATATCAAGTCGGGGATTTTGTGATCAAACGTATCATACTGCCGCAAGGTGATCCCAGGGGAAAATGGACTTCTACATATGAAGGACCAATTGTAATCAAAAGCATATTCTCTGGTGGAGTAATGATCTTGACCACTATGGATGGCGATGACCTGCCGCACCCCGTGAACACGGACATAGTCAAAAGATACTACGCATAAGAAACCCGCTAGGTTGACACACCTAGGCAAAACAAGGGCATCCCGGCAAACCAAAAAGGTTCGGGCAAAAATTAGGGACAAAACAAAAATATTTGTACACCCGGCAAGTTGAAAATCTGAAAGGGCGGCTTGGGCAAAAAAAAGGGTATCCCGGTGGACTGAAAACCCGAAAGGGCGGTCCAGGAAAAAGTTAGGTAATTAAAGCGTACAACTATGTCATGTTGGATCACCTTATGGAAAACCTGCAAACTCGACGGTTTTGATCAACTCAATCAGCTTCGAACAAGGCAACAAATAAATAAGATGCTTAGAGACACAAAGGCTATAGCAGAATGGGAACCCCATGGGATTATTTCACATAGCTATGTTTTCTTTGTATCAAATTTTCATTTTTTTTACGATGACATTCTCTTACTAGAATGGTTGTCTCATTGTACAAAAATACTTACTCAAAGTCAATACAAAGATATCCCTTTGAAAGTGAAAAACTATCTGTTTTTCTTTACTCTTGTGTTTGTTTACGAAAACGTCCAATGATTTGTTTTTGAACATATGCATTTGAACATAACTACCATTTACAAATGAACAAAAATAAAAAGACGACCACTGATGGATTTAAGAGATAGGGTAATATATTTAAGCTATTCCATAAAATCCCCCGCAGTGTGCAGTTTAATCCCCAGCGGAACAAAACTTCCAGTTATCACTCCCCGTTAGAAGTCGTCAAATTTCTCAGGATTTCCTAACAGGATTTCACAAGCAATACAAGGCGTTTCCCTTACAACAAAGTTTATTTCTCTAAGCGGGAATTCATCAATACTTCAAAACATGAAGACTTGCACTCCGTATCCTCAGCAGCAGTCGGGGATTTATTTTCCCCAATTCAAACAAGCAATGCAGCAGATTAGCTCACATACGCATACATCGCATCCATATATCATAAACACTGATAACACGAATGCATGTATCACAATCTCATTACACCATGCATTTCATACAACATGACATTGCATATTAGCTAACATTTTTACCCTTTTCAGGATAAGGTTAATCAGTAGCTACCATTAACAAAGTTCAAAGGCTTTTTCAGATACAGTTCAGATATGCTCCATACGCTGATGCCATTTTGATGCTCATTCAGAGTCAGTCTTCAGATACAATTCAGATACGGTACAGACACGGATGCCATCCTGATACTCATTTAGATTCAATATTCATATACAGTTCAGATACGCTCCAAACGCGGATGCCATCCTGACACTCATTCAAATTTAATCTTCAGATACAGTTCAGATACACTCCAGACAAAGATGCCATCCTAATACTCATTCAAATTCAATCTTCAGATACAGTTCAGATACGCTCCAGACACGGATGCCATCCTGATACTCATTCAGATTCAATCTTCAGATTCACTCCAGACACGGATTCCATCCTGATACTCATTCAGATTCAACTTTCAGATACAATTCAGATACACTCCAGACACGGATGCCATCATTATACTCATTCAGACTTAACTTTCAGATACAGTTCAGATACGATCTAGACACGGATGCCATCCTGATACTCATTCAGATTCAACTTTCAGATACAGTTCAGATATGCTCCAGACGCGGATGCCATCCTGATACTCATTCAGATTCAATCTTCAGAGACAGTTCATATATGCTCCAAACACGGATGCCATTCTGATACTCATTCAGATTTAGCTTACAAATATGGTTCATCAATCATTTTTGGATGGCATCTACAAGCCAATCTCCAACAATTTCCCATCATCCCTCCAAATGGTATCTTTAATCCCATTCCTTATACCGTCAACCATCACATCCCCGAGTGCAAATTTCTGGGCACTCTAATGTCCAATCATCTTCCACCTTCGAGTCGCGAATGGCAAAAATTCACCAATATAACTCTTCAGGCTTAATAATATTGAACAGGGGAAGATGTTGTACCCCAAAATTTTCCCTCTCATTTATCAAGAATTTTCTCACAAGATCTCCTTTGACTCAAGACTGCATTAGGGTTGATCAGCTCAAGACACCTCCTTAAGCACTGATGGCCTAAATTAGGGTTTGAGATTGCACAAGGATATTGGAACTTCTAATGCCCCATATGACTTTCATGGATCATTATGGGCCTCAATATTTCTCATGTCAAGTTTCAAGCCTTGGATCACATATTTGCTCAGTCAACTGAGCAGTTGACCTAAAAATCAGTTGTATTGGGGGAAAAGTCAACTATGGCCAATTTACAGTCAAACTTCATAATTTTTGACCACGTCAACATTATAAACTCATATGTATCATTTTATCAAGTTTGGACCATAATTCCTCAAGAAATTTGGTGAAATCATCAAAAGGGCAAAATGGTCAAAATTAGGGTTTTGACTGAGAAAGGGAAATTTCTGATTTTTGACCTAGAAAATGATCAATTGGTTTAAGGCATGACCTCAAGAGTCCAATTGCATCATTTTTACCTAATGACATGACCTAAAACATTGCTCGAGATCAATTGGATTGATAGTGAATTTTCAGTCAACTGATCAAAAAGTCAATTGTATACTAAAAAGTCAAACTTTGACTTTTTGGTCAAAATTTAATCTCAAAGATCACAATTCATCAAAACATCTCAAAATATGAAACTTATTCATCAAGAAATCAAAAATTCAAGATTTCATTTTGAAAAGTTAAAATTTCTAAACTTATAAATTTTTCTAAGTGTTGGAAATTTCTTATTTTTTCATAACTTTGAGCAAAATTTTCACCTTGATGCAAGATGATTCAAAAGAAAATTACAACATTAAAGTTGTAGATATCCATGAATTCTACAACTTTTCTTCACACAACTCCTTCTAAAAGTACTTGGATCTCAAGTTATAATTTTAAGAATACATGGTCATAAAACAAAAAGACTTAGTGAAATTTTGCCCTAATTTGGTCAGGATTTTGACCTAACTTCATGGCACTTTTTCATATAGTTCCAATGGTAATTTTCAAAAGTGATTCAAAGAGGGGGTTTAGATCATATTACAAGCTTTCCAAAATGTCCAAGAACTCCTTGAGATAATTCTTGAGTAGGGAGAATCGAAGAGAGGAAGTTAGGATTTTCAAACTTGAATTACAAGTCCTTTTTTGATGAACACATGAACCAAATCCATGCTAGGCTACATAATCTTTGTTTGCAGGCCTCAAACTTGTTTTTCACTCCATAATTAAATGTTTACATAGCTGTTAGGGCTTTGATCCAAGCAATTGAGCTATTATCCAAGTTGCATTTCCATTAATGCCACAAAGTTTACATTGCCATTCTTGTAAAGCAAGCTTTTTGCATAAAGTCCATTCTTGAGCCTCTAACTTGTTCCCTTTGATCACACTTCATCCACGAAGTCAGAAGCAAGCTTGTTTAAAGCATAACCACTATATGAACCAAGTACAAGGCATGGAAACTTTTTTTGTCAAAAAAATCACATGTTGAACTTAAACATGTAAATTTGAATTCTGATCAACTAGAGCACTCCAAACTTGTTGCTTATAAATAAAGTCACTATTTATGAGCTAAGGGACGAGTTTTAGCACCCTGAAACACTCCAAAATTCCCTCTAGCCAGAAATTACAGAAAAACTCCATTGATACACAATTCTGACCTTAAACTTATATCTTTCATTTCCCTCGTGCGTTTTCCCTCAAATTCATTCCTAAAGCTTCCTTACAACAAATACCACTCATCCCCATCCTTATTCCAGAACTGTAACACCATTTACCATAACCTCCATAACCAAAAAACAGAGTCTGCAACTTGACTTCTCCAGGCCATTTCAGCCACTCTTAACTTAAGCAAACCATTGCATTAGCTTCCTAGAGACTTGAGGAAGCTAGCCTGATCATCACCACTTCTTGAAACAAGCTCAAATCCATTTCACAATTTCCAGTTTTGAGGTATTTTTCTTGAACTTCTATCTTCATATTTAGGCATTATTAGGCTTACATTTGTGAAGATAAAATGTAGACATCATTTCCCTGAAACTATATATGTCCATAGATTTCATTTATTTTGATTGAACTAGGAGAATTTTGAGTTTGAACTTTCTGAAATATTTAGGTCAGAATTTGGTACTTTTAGAAATTCTCATTCATCTTTGATTTATAGCTTTTGATTTTTATATGGTTGGATTCGTATGAAAAAATGGAGCAACTTTCATGTTTGCATATTTCATTTTTGTTGAGAAATAAGCAAGTTACAGAATGCAAGGCTGGAGGTTGAAGATGAAGTCATTTTCAGGACTGGATTGATGTTATGTGTTTATTGTTTTGTTTATGTTAACTGATGTACAGCCACCCAATGGCAAAGGCAGTGTGCGTTTATCTCAAGGTCACGGGTTCAAGACCCAGCGCTGCCTTTTGTTCATTTTTTTCAACACTTTTCTTCCTTTTTTCCAACCACAAGCGCACATGGGCCTCCAATGATGGGCCTTGCCATTTTACTGCACCACCCCCCTGATTACTTTTACACCCCGGGCCCATTGTTTATTTAGTATTTCATTTTACTCATTTATTTTTATTTTATTTCATATTATTTTTGTTATTATTATTATTATTTATTATTAATGTTATTATTATTTTTATTAATAAAAATCCAAAAAATATTTATTTATTATTCATACTTATATATTTTATTTTCTCTATAAAACAAAAAGACTAAAAACATTTTCTTAAACAAATTAATTTCTTTTTTTCTTAAATAATTAATTTTTTTAAACTTAGGTTAAATTATTATATTATTTTCTTAATTAAAATTAATTTAGAACTTTTTTTAAAATTAATTTTCATATTTTTATTAATTAAAAATCTTTTCATAAAAAACCCTAAACAATCCTTTTTAAGTTAATTTCTTTTCTTAATTAGTTTAAGTTATTTTATTTAAATTTTCATTAATTATTTTCTTAATTAGGTTTAGGTTATAAACCATTTCATAAAAAAATCAAACAAAACCATTTCTTTTCCATTTATCTCCTTGTATATTTATTCAATTATTGTATGTTTATTCAATATGGTTGTAATAGCTAATTAGGTTTAATTTTCTTGCAATCCCCATTTATAAATTTGTACACCCCTTCCCCTAATGATGTAATAGCGTGGTAACTTTAAATTCCACAATTTATCGCTTTATATAAATGTTAGTAATTAGAGTTTGTATGAAAAGACTAAAACCAATCAATTAGAAAACCCTAATAAAAAACAAGACCAAGCATGAAAACAATACACTTGCACACAAGCACCCCTAGGGTAAATCCACTTGGTTGCCTTACTAAATAGCCATATTACGCATGTGAGATATCTTAGCAAAAACAAGCAAAATATAAAATCATAGTCCCTCGATGACGCTATCCATGTTGCTTTTCAAATGATCTTAGTCCCTAAAAGAGAATGCTAAGATACTTTGCAACATTGCTAATCATGGTTATACGATGACTCACGCCCGTCCCATTTACATCCAAAGATAGGGTTACTTACCAAATCAATGGTAAGATGACAATGTCAAAGGAAAGAGGAAATTAACATGAAAGACTTTTGAGTAGGTAGAATGCTCCTAATTACTTGCTCAATTTCAAAACAAAACATCCTTGTTATTTTCAAAACAAACACCTACACTTTCAAAACATCTTACAAACTTGAAACATTTTCAAAAGATCAACATCTTTGTATACATTCTTACGAACGAGAATCATTACAAAGTTTTCCTAAACAATGGCCTCTTTACAAAATACTTTCAAAAAACCACACAAAGTATAATTTCAAACAAAAGCAAGTGATCTAGCAAGTAGCTAAGAGCCCATGGAAAACCATGGATAAAAAGGGTGCTAATACCTTCCCTTTTCATAATCTACCCCCCGAACTCAAGAAATAATCTCAAAGGTCTTTCCTGTGCTTTTTCACCTTTCCTTTTGAATAAAATAAAAGTCGGTGGCGACTCTTGCTAACTGAAATATTTGCGATAAAATGTAAAACATCCAAGTCAGTTCTCCCACCGTATCACAATAGTGCTCCATGATTGTTTCTCCACATGCTTTCATTTAGTTCACCAATCAAGTAATTCTTGTTGTAAAATAGTTAATGGTCTCATTCTCCTCCATTTGAATCAATTCAAGTTGAGGTTTGAGTTTGTAACCTCAGCACCCTCTCCTTCTCAACCCTTGTGTATTCCTTATCAAGAATTTCATATGCTTGCTTCAGTGATTCACAATCACCAAATTTCTCAAAGTTGTCACCATCCAGACATTGATGGATTAAAAATAGCATTTGGAAGTTTTTGCACCACAAAATTTGCCCTCTTCTTTTTAACCTAATTGGCATATGTTTCATCTTAGCATGCATATTTCATTCATTTGATATGGGATCAAAGTATTATTGTCTTATGGTTTTATTCAAGCAATAGAAGATGGTCGAATTGTCAAGCAGTACAAGGAGGATCCAATATTATCATTTTTTTGGTCACTCAAGCTACAAAGGGATCTCATACCTCAAGACATCGTAACATGTCCATCAGGTCATCATATGATTGAGTTTGCTAAAGATTTCGAAGAGAATATCATTTCTCCTATCCATCTCTTGGAATTAGGGTTTTTATTAATTAAAGTGTGTGACACTTTTTGTGAGCAAGATTCTTGAAATATCAGCATACTTAGAATTTAGGGTTTTGAAGTTGTGCACTCATCTCATATCACTATGACTGAAAATTAGGGGTTGTGATAAAATCCATTTATTTCTGATTCTTTGATTAAAACTTGTTTCCATGGTATTCTGCATGCTCTTAAGCATTTATGGCTGGAAGATTAACCCTTAATTTTGTTCATAAAAAGCTCAATTATTCAGATAATTGCAAAACAATTGATTTAGGGGAAAAGTCAATCGTGCAAGCTAAAAGTCAACTCTTGACTTTTTAAAGTCAATATCATGTTCAATAAGTCAAATATGGTCAATGATTGAGATTTATCCAAATGGAATCCATAAAATCAGGAAAATCAGAAAGTTGACCAAGTTTGACTTTTTGACACATAAATTTTTCTAAGTTCATGAGATTTCTATGCTTGTTTACCACTTTTCAAAAAGACATATTTTCATCATTTTTAATCAGTAATTTGGGAACTTGGTATCATTGAAAACAGTAAGCCAAGATCTGTAACTTTGTCCTTGAGGAATCATATCCAAATTGTCCATAGATTTTGAGTTATTAAGCTTTGAAGTTGATAGTTAATTAACATTTGAACATTAAAACACTTGGTGAAAATTTTGGAGTATTTGATTAGTTTCATGCACATTACTTCATAACTAATTTTCTCTATGATCAAGACTTTATCTCAACTCAATCTCAACATCAAAGTTGTTATTATCACTCCTAACTTTCCAACAAGCTCATTTTCATCAAGTTATTATCATTAAAAGTTAGTTGGTTAAGTTGGTAAATTTGACAAGTCAATTTACTCAACTTCAAGGAAATACTTTCGAGGGCAGTTTTTACCTTGTTCTTGTCATTGTTTCAAAAACCCATCAACATCAAAGATGAAGATCAATATTTACTTTACAACTTTACTTCAGAAAGTTTCCCAAAAGAGCCCGTAAATATCAAGATAAAATACTTAGAAGTGGGTGATTCAAAACTTGAATGCTTGCCAACACTTAGTCAGATTGTTGGCATATTTTAATCAACTCAAAATTCCAATTTTTGAGCTCGATTTTGAGACCCTTACAAGCATTGTTTCAAAATTCCTTCAACATCAACTTTGATCTACATAAATTTAGCTTTATATAGATCTCAATTTTGTTATGTCTGATCAAGATATGAGAGAGATATGGAGTTAAGGCTGGGCGGGCAGGAAATCTCACACTTGCAGCCAATTTTGGTCATTCTTATGTTTTTATGTGAAGTGAAGAGAATTTCTTTCCAAGTTTCTATTTGTACTCTCTCCACACGCCATTCATTATTTTTCTTTTACTTAAAATATTATAGGTCACTTGCTTCTAAATTATGTGGTTCGATAACTTCTGTCCATGATCCCTCTTCATCTATCCCTTTCTTGATGCTTACATGCCTTTAGGAACATGTTAGGGTTTGGTTTTGATCACTTGTTGTTTCAACATTTGAATGTGCTTAAGTATGATACTTTAGGTATGTTTATAGTTCATTTGTGTGTATTAACCAAATGTCTTAGATTCTAAATTCACTCATTTCAAATGCTTAACACCATGCCTAATTGTTCACACACTCGTGTTCACCTCACTTCACACCTTTGAACGATGTTTGTGTACTTTTATGCTTATGCCATGATTTCAATGCCTAATTGTATTTCTTTTTTATCATGAGACTTGTGATAATTGAATTACATGTACATGATTGCTCCTATCTTATGACATGTACTCTTTATCTTTCAACTTATTTCATATGCTAGCATTGCATGAGGACTTATGTCCACCTAGGGCTGTTTAGTTGTCTTTGCTTGTGTGATTTAATTGTGATTATTTCTCAAGAATTGCTTGTATGATAATGATAATATATTGATGTGTTTTTTACTTACCTTTACACTTTTTCATCTTCTTTTGCTTTACCTCACTTCCATATTCCATGATAAGTTAGACACTTAACACATAAGTCTTAACTAGCTAGTATGCTCACATAGATACTTTTTCTTGTGACTTTTAAGCCATTACCTATTGTGCATGATCCTTACGCGGTATCTTGATATGACATGATGCTTACCTTGATGAAATGTGGTTTCCCTTTGTATGCTCACTACTATCTTATACTTAGGTCAATGCTTTCCATTTGTTTAAGTTTCATCTTCCTCCACTATGCATGCTTGCTTTAGTTACGTGATGTTTGTTAATATGTGACCTCTTGATGATAACTTATGATGTCTTAAAGCATATTTAGGTCTAGGTATTCACTATTGCCTCTCATTTTCTTGATAATTTTAACATTGTTTAAAGTCTTGTCTTCTATTTGGTTAATTGTACTTTTACTTGCCTAGTTAGGTGATTTCATCTTCTTCCTGACTTATGTTGCCTTGTTTTGGATAGAATTAGGATGATAACATGTTAGGGCCAGTAGCTTTGAGTTTTTTTAATGTATTTTCATAACATGCCTTCTTTGGTTGATCATTTCTTCCTTGCATCTCTTTTTTACTTGCTCAAAGTACTTGTTTGCTTATCATCTTCTCTCTTCTTCTTTCTTGTATTAATCACATGTTCCGTTAGGATTTTAGTTCCATCTTCTTTAATATGTAAACTAATTAGAACTTGGGTTCTTATTTAAGCATGTAAATATTAGGTAGCTTCCCTATCTTCAACATTAGGTCCATCTTTGCATACTAACTTAGGTAGATGTTTCCCTTTCATCCTAACTTTATGACCACCATTGCATGACAACATTAGGATATTTAGTCTCCCTTAGACTTTTTCATTCCCGTTTTTTCATCTTTAAAACTAAAACTTCTTTTTTCTTTATAAATCTCAAAAACACTTAATAAATAATGATGATAATCACACTCCATGAGCCTTAAGAAGTGGAGAAGGATGAGTGGGTCCATTCCCGAAGCTTGTCCTTCATTTCATTCATAGTGTTTGTGTGGTTCAAATCCCCAAATCCTTTTTCAAGTAAAAAATACAAACCAATTAAAACCTTTTTGCCTTCAGACTTTTCTTTTAAAAATATTTTCACAAAAAGGATGTGTTATTTCCACTCTGCGCAATACGACGTGTGATTCTCCAAAGGTCAGGTTGCAATATGTCAACTGCTAGATTATGAATATAACATTATCAGCCTAAAAACATAAAACAAACTAAAAAAAAACCTTTTTCGGTGAACTACGAGTGCCCTGATCTCTCATTGCATGAACAGGGTACGTAAGCACAAAGGTTCACAACCGCGGAGGACATAAGTGATAAAAACTTTCATTTTGTAAATACTTTAGATTCATGCATTTTCCCTTAACTTGTTAGCTTTAGACTTGACACACTCTTTGATTAGAATAACAACAGTGGATCCCGTGGAGTATCACGAACGTGAGAGGTGTTAATATCTTCCCCTTACATAATCGACTCCCGTATCCATTCTCTTGGTCGTGAGACCTTGATTTCTCTCTTCACAGATTTTCTTCGATGTTTTCATTTCCCTTCCATGGGATAAAAATATTCGATGGCGACTTCATTGTTTATTTTTCTCCAGTTGCCTCAGAAGTCTTTATTTTTTTCTTCGTTATGTGTGTTCGTTGTGTATCTGTTGCACCTTCAACAAGAAGATTCACACCATTCTCGATCACTTCAAGAACATCTTGGTAGTCAAACAACACTTTCATTTGCTTGCACAATTTGTCGTAATTCTTCGCATGAATGATGAGTAGGTTTGTTGGGATTCATTCATTGAAGATTGAATTCATGTTCACACTAGGTGTTTGGTGGATAGAATCAGACTTTTGATACCAAATTTTAGAACTTGAAACCATAAGGTTGGTGAAAATGAAATAATTGAGTGTGGAGAGGGAGAAAATGAGAAAGAGAATTAGAGAGAATATAACAGAAAGTGAGAATATAAACTTGCATTAATCATTGATGAGGATATTCCTTGAACATTTATACAATTTACAGTTGAATTGGAATGTAAATAACATAAACTAAAAACAAAATTTAATTTTATGTAACTAGTTACCACTACTACAAAAACTAAAAACATATCAGTGATCACCAATTATTACAAATATATAACTAATTACATTCTCGATTAAATCACTTATTTTCATCTTATTTAACCTTTTTCATTTAACGATAATCAATTACATGCATGTAATAATCAATTATCACACTTGAATTATAGATTTTCTCATAATAGTTAAATATTCAAAAGTTAAAGTTGACATGATTAGATGTTGTCGTTATCTAACTACTGTTTTCTTTGTTCTGAATCAAATGAAGCAGCTTTGAACCTTATTTGACATGGTTAGTGGTTGTGAAATGAAAAGAATTTGTTCATAGGTTGCGTTGATGTCCCACTTAGCAAGAAGGGTATTGACGAGAAATTGAAGCTAGAAAAAAAATTAGATATGCATCTTCCTTTTCATGTAATGATTTTCTAGATCTAGACATTCCTTGGTCATGACCATTCACTTTCATGCATCATAAACTTACAAGAAGCATTCCAATGCAAAAAAAACACATTTTTTGAATACTTAGCCATGTCTGTTAAGTTTTTTTTTTGTTTGATGAGAGAATGTTGTGAGTTTCAAGAGAGTGTTGGTTGCTTATATAGTATAGGCGAGAAATCAAAGTTGTGGTTAATAATATTTCTATTTACGTTACATAAAAAACTAGTCTTAAGGTATTAAAAAAAATATTAATGTCTTAATTTGCTATTTTTAGTTGACATGTGTAATAATAATAGCTAAGTAATTTGTAATTATAGAAAAAAATTTAGTTGGACGGTGAAGATGTCCTAATTCAACTCATAAATGATGTTGTTGTTACACTTGCAAGGTGTGCCTATCATGTAGGAGGTATGGAGTCAATTTTTATTTAGTTTTTAGTGACAAAATGAATATATATATATATATATATATATATATATATATATATATATATATATATATATATATATATATATATATATATATTAAAATTAAATATTCGTATTACTCATTCTTATTCTAATTTAATAAATTATTAGTTTTTCTTTATTACCAATTACATTTTTAAAATTACTTATTATAATTTTCACATTTTTGGTCTAATAGCCCATTAATATATAGAACATTATATTTAACCGGCATTCTTTTCGTATATTGAAAATGAATTTAGTAACATATATAGAATAATTTATAATAAAAATATTTGTAATCAAAATTATATATATTATTATTATATTTATTTTTTGGCTTTTAAAAAATTTATTGACAAAATAAAATATATATAATTTGTGTCTTTTTATTTAAAAAAGGATAGAAATTTATCATTTAACTAAAAACGATACAAACAAGGTGATTTTAGAACGATACACTCGGTCAGAAGATAACATGTAATATAAATGACCAATTAAGACATCATTACTAACACGATGTATAAGTATAGATTTTAAAAAAGTCCTATACAGACAATATCAATGACAGACCGATACCGCTACTACTCACATTGTTATACCAAAACAATGAACATTTCTAAACTTCCAAATTTCACAAATAGTTTTCAATATAAGTTCTCC